>OX451739.1:383022232-383594732 GCA_948472305.1 Vicia faba | reverse complement strand
TTGTTATTGTTGTTATTTATTTAACGTTGTTGTTGTTGTTTATTTGAAGTTGTTGTTGTTGTTGTTTATTTGACATTGTTGTTGTTGTTGACGTTGTTGTTGTTGTTTATTTGTTATTGTTGTTGTTGTTGTTGTTAACATTGTTGGTGTTGTTGTTTATTTGACGTTGTAGTTGTTGTTATTCTTTATTTGACGTTGTTTTAGTTGTTGTTGTTTATTTGACGTTGTTGTTGTTGTTTATTTGACATTGTTGTTGTTGTTGACGTTGTTGTTGTTGTTGTTTATTTGACATTGTTGTTGTTGTTGTTGTTGACGTTGTTGGTGGTGTTATTTATTTGACGTTGTTGTTGTTGTTGTTGTTGTTGTTTATTTGATGTTGTTTTAGTTGTTGTTGTTTATTTGACATTATTGTTGTTTTTTATTTTACGTTGTTGTTGACATTGTTGTTGTTGTTGATTATTTGACGTTGTTGTTGTTGTTTATTTGACGTAGTTGTTGTTGTTGATGTTGTTGTTGTTGTTGTTTATTTGACGTTTTTGTTGTTGTTGTTGATGTTGTTGTTGTTGTTTATTTGACGTTGTTGTTATTGTTTATTTGACGTTGTTTTTGTTGTTTATTTGACGTTGTTGTTGTTGTTGTTATTATTGTTGTTTATTTGAAGTTGTTGTTGTTGTTGTTTATTTGATGTTGTTGTTGTTGTTGTTTATTTGACGTTGGTGTTGTTGTTGTTTATTTGACGTTGTCGTTGTTATTTATTTGACGTTGTTGTTGTTATTTTTTATTTGACGTTGTTGTTGTTATTGTTTATTTGACGCTGTTATTATTGTTTATTTGATGTTGTTTTTGTTATTTGACGTTGTTGTTGTTGTTGTTGTATTTGTTGTTGTTGTTGTTGCTTATTTGACGTTGTTGTTATTGTTGTTTTTTATTCGACGTTGTTGTTGCTGTTATTTATTTGACATTGTTGTTGTTGTTGTTTATTTGACGTTGTTGTTGTTGTTGTTGTTTTTTTGACGTTGTTATTGTTGTTGTTGACATTGTTGTTGTTGACATTGTTGTTGTTGACATTGTTGTGGTTGTTGTTTATTTGACGTTGTTGTTGCTGTTGTTTATTTGACGTTGTTGTTGTTGTTGTTTATTTGACATTGTTGTTGTTGTTGTTGTTGTTTATTTGACGTTGTCGTTGTTGTTGACATTGTTGTTGTTGTTGTTGTTTATTTGACGTAGTTGTTGTTGTTGACGTTGTTGTTGTTGTTGTTGTTTATTTGACGTTTTTGTTGTTGTTGATGTTGTTGTTGTTGTTGTTTATTTGACGTTGTTGTTGTTGTTGTTTATTTGACGTTGTTGTTGTTGTTTATTTGACGTTGTTGTTGTTGTTACTGTTGTTGTTTATTTGACGTTGTTGTTGTTGTTTATTTGACATTGTTGTTGTTGTTGTTGACGTTGTTGGTGTTGTTGTTTATTTGACGTTGTTGTTGTTGTTGACGTTGTTGGTGTTGTTGTTTATTTGACGTTGTTGTTGTTGACATTGTTGTTGTTGTTGTTGTTTATTTGACGTTGTTGTTATTGTTGTTTATTTGACGTAGTTGTTGTTGTTGACGTTGTTGTTGTTGTTGTTGTTGTTTATTTGACGTTTTTGTTGTTGTTGTTGTTGTTGTTGTTTATTTGACGTTGTTGTTATTGTCTATTTGGCGTTGTTGTTGTTGTTGTTTATTTGACGTTGTTGTTGTTGTTATTGTTGTTGTTTATTTGACGTTGTTGTTGTTGTTGTTGTTGTTGTTTATTTGATGTTGTTGTTGTTGTTTATTTGACGTTGGTGTTGTTGTTGTTTATTTGACGTTGTTGTTGTTGTTATTTATTTGACGTTGTTGTTGTTATTATTTATTTGACGTTGTTGTTATTGTTGTTGTTTATTTGACGTAGTTGTTGTTGTTGACGTTGTTGTTGTTGTTGTTGTTTATTTGACGTTTTTGTTGTTGTTGATGTTGTTGTTGTTGTTTATTTGACGTTGTTGTTATTGTTTATTTGACGTTGTTTTTGTTGTTTATTTGATGTTGTTGTTGTTGTTATTGTTGTTGTTTATTTGACGTTGTTGTTGTTGTTGTTTATTTGATGTTGTTGTTGTTGTTTATTTGACATTGGTGTTGTTGTTGTTTATTTGACGTTGTTATTGTTGTTATTTATTTGACGTTGTTGTTGTTATTGTTTATTTGACATTGTTGTTGTTGTTGTTGTTGTTTATTTGACGTTGTTATTATTGTTTATTTGACGTTGTTTTTGTTATTTGACGTTGTTGTTGTTGTTGTATTTGTTGTTGTTGTTGTTGCTTATTTGACGTTGTTGTTATTGTTGTTGTTTATTTGACGTTGTTGTTGCTGTTGCTTATTTGACGTTGTTGTTATTGTTGTTGTTTTTTTGACGTTGTTGTTGTTGTTGACATTGTTGTTGTTGTTTGTTTGACGTTGTTGTTGCTGTTGTTTATTTGACGTTGTTGTTGTTGTTGTTGTTTATTTGACGTTGTTGTTGTTGTTGTTGTTTATTTGACGTTGTCGTTGTTGTTGTTGTTGTTGTTGTTGACGTTGTTGGTGTTATTGTTTATTTGACGTTGTTGTTGTTGTTGACGTTGTTGGTGTTGTTGTTTATTTGACGTTGTTGTTGTTGACATTGTTGTTGTTGTTGTTTATTTGACGTTGTTGTTATTGTTGTTTATTTGACGTAGTTGTTGTTGTTGACGTTGTTTTTGTTGTTGTTGTTGTTGTTGTTGTTGTTGTTTATTTGACGTTTTTGTTGTTGTTGTTGTTGTTGTTTATTTGACATTGTTGTTATTGTCTATTTGGCGTTGTTGTTGTTGTTGTTTATTTGACGTTGTTGTTGTTATTGTTGTTGTTTATTTGACGTTGTTGTTGTTGTTGTTTATTTGATGTTGTTTTTGTTGTTTATTTGACGTTGGTGTTGTTGTTGTTTATTTGACGTTGTTGTTGTTGTTATTTATTTGACGTTGTTGTTGTTATTATTTATTTGACGTTGTTGTTATTGTTGTTGTTTATTTGACGTAGTTGTTGTTGTTGACGTTGTTGTTGTTGTTGTTGTTTATTTGACGTTTTTGTTGTTGTTGATGTTGTTGTTGTTGTTTATTTGATGTTGTTGTTATTGTTTATTTGACGTTGTTTTTGTTGTTTATTTTACGTTGTTGTTGTTGTTATTGTTGTTGTTTATTTGACGTTGTTATTGTTGTTTATTTGATGTTGTTGTTGTTGTTTATTTGACATTGGTGTTGCTGTTGTTTATTTGACGTTGTTGTTGTTGTTTATTTGACGTTGTTGTTGTTGTTGTTGTTGTTTTTTTGACGTTGTTGTTGTTGTTGTTGACATTGTTGTTGTTGTTGTTTATTTGACGTTGTTGTTGCTGTTGTTTATTTGACGTTGTTGTTGTTGTTGTTGTTGTTGTTTATTTGACGTTGTTGTTGTTGTTGTTTATTTGACGTTGTCGTTGTTGTTGACATTGTTGTTGTTGACATTGTTGTTGTTGTTGTTGTTGTTGTTTATTTGACGTAGTAGTTGTTGTTGACGTTGTTGTTGTTGTTGTTTATTTGACGTTTTTGTTGTTGTTGATGTTGTTGTTGTTGTTTATTTGACGTTGTTGTAGTTGTTGTTTATTTGACGTTGTTGTCGTTGTTGTTATTGTTGTTGTTTGTTTGACGTTGTTGTTGTTGTTGTTGTTGTTTATTTGATGTTGTTGTTGTTGTTTATTTGACATTGTTGTTGTTGTTGACGTTGTTGTTGTTGTTTATTTGAAATTGTTGTTGTTGTTGTTGACGTTGTTCGTGTTGTTGTTAATTTGACGTTGTTGTTATTGACATTGTTGTTGTTGTTGTTTATTTGACGTTGTTGTTATTGTTGTTTATTTGACGTAGTTGTTGTTGTTGACGTTGTTGTTGTTGTTGTTGTTTATTTGACGTTTTTGTTGTTGTTGTTGTTGTTTATTTGACGTTGTTGTTATTGTCTATCTGACGTTGTTGTTGTTGTTTATTTAACGTTGTTGTTGTTGTTTATTTGACATTGTTATTGTGGTTTATTTGACGTAGTTGTTGTTGTTGTTGTTTATTTGACGTTGTTGTTGTTGTTTATATGACGTTATTGTTGTTATTGATGTTGTTGTTGTTGTTGTTTATTTGACGTTGTTGTTGTTGACGTTATTGTTGTTGTTGTTATTTATTTGACGTTGTTGTTGTTGTTGTTGTTGTTTATTTGACGTTGTTGTTGTTTATTTGACGTTGTTGTTGTTTATTTGACATTGTTGTTGTTGTTGTTATTGTTTATTTGACGTTGTTGTTTATTTGACGTTGTTGTTGTTGTTTATTTGTCGTTGTTGTTGTTGTTGACGTTGTTGTTGTTGTTGTTGTTGTTGATTTGACGTTGTTGTTGTTGTTGACGTTGTTGTTGTTGTTGTTGTTTATTTGACGTTGTTGTTGTTGTTGTTGTTGTTTATTTGACGTTGTTGTTGTTGTTTATTTGACGTTGTTGTTGTTTATTTGACGTTGTTGTTGTTGTTGTTGTTGTTATTGTTGTTGTTTATTTGACGTTGTTGTTGTTGTTTATTTGAAGTTGTTGTTTATTTGACATTGTTGTTGTTGTTGACGTTGTTGTTGTTGTTTAATTGTTATGGTTGTTGTTGTTGTTGTTGACGTTGTTGGTGTTGTTGTTTATTTGACGTTGTTGTTGTTGTTGTTCTTTATTTGACGTTGTTTTAGTTGTTGTTAGTTATTTGACGTTGTTGTTGTTGTTTATTTGACATTGTTGTTGTTGTTGACGTTGTTGTTGTTGTTGTTTATTTGACATTGTTGTTGTTGTTGTTGACGTTGTTGGTGTTGTTATTTATTTGACGTTGTTGTTGTTGTTGTTGTTGTTTATTTGACGTTGTTTTAGTTGTTGTTGTTTATTTGACATTGTTGTTGTTTTTTATTTGACGTTGTTGTTGACATTGTTGTTGTTGTTGATTATTTGACGTTGTTGTTGTTGTTTATTTGACGTAGTTGTTGTTGTTGATGTTGTTGTTGTTGTTGTTGTTGTTTATTTGACGTTTTTGTTGTTGTTGTTGATGTTGTTGTTGTTGTTTATTTGACGTTGTTGTTATTGTTTATTTGACGTTGTTTTTGTTGTTTATTTGACGTTGTTGTTATTGTTATTGTTGTTGTTTATTTGACGTTGTTGTTGTTGTTTATTTGATGTTGTTGTTGTTGTTGTTTATTTAACGTTGGTGTTGTTGTTATTTATTTGACGTTGTCGTTGTTATTTATTTGACGTTGTTGTTGTTATTTTTTATTTGACGTTGTTGTTGTTATTGTTTATTTGACGCTGTTATTATTGTTTATTTGATGTTGTTTTTGTTATTTGACGTTGTTGTTGTTGTTGTATTTGTTGTTGTTGTTGTTGCTTATTTGACGTTGTTGTTATTGTTGTTTTTTATTCGACGTTGTTGTTGCTGTTGTTTATTTGACATTGTTGTTGTTGTTTACTTGACGTTGTTGTTGTTGTTGTTGTTGTTTTTTTTTGACGTTGTTGTCGTTGTTGTTTATTTGACGTTGTTGTTGTTGTTATTGTTGTTGTTTATTTGACGTTGTTGTTGTTGTTGTTTATTTGATGACGTTGTTGTTGTTGTTTATTTGACATTGTTGTTGTTGTTGTTGTTGACGTTGTTGGTGTTGTTTTTTATTTGACGTTGTTGTTGTTGTTGACGTTGTTGGTGTTGTTGTTTATTTGACGTTGGTGTTGTTGACATTGTTGTTCTTGTTGTTTATTTGACGTAGTTGTTGTTGTTGACATTGTTGTTGTTGTTGTTGTTGTTGTTGTTTATTTGACGTTTTTGTTGTTGTTATTGTTGTTGTTGTTTATTTGACGTTGTTGTTATTGTCTATTTGGCGTTGTTGTTGTTGTTGTTTATTTGACGTTGTTATTGTTGTTATTGTTGTTATTTATTTGACGTTGTTGTTGTTGTTGTTGTTGTTTATTTGATGTTGTTGTTGTTGTTGTTTATTTGACGTTGGTGTTGTTGTTGTTTATTTGACGTTGTTGTTGTTGTTTATTTGACGTTGGTGTTGTTGTTGTTTATTTGACGTTGTTGTTGTTGTTGTTTATTTGACGTTGTTGTTGTTATTATTTATTTGACGTTGTTGTTATTGTTGTTGTTTATTTGACGTAGTTGTTGTTGTTGACGTTGTTGTTGTTGTTGTTGTTGTTTATTTGACGTTTTTGTTGTTGTTGATGTTGTTGTTGTTGTTTATTTGACGTTGTTGTTATTGTTTATTTGACGTTGTTTTTGTTGTTTACTTGACGTTGTTGTTGTTGTTATTGTTGTTGTTTATTTGACGTTGTTGTTGTTGTTGTTGTTTATTTGATGTTGTTGTTGTTGTTTATTTGACATTGGTGCTGTTGTTGTTTATTTGACGTTGTTATTGTTGTTATTTATTTGACGTTGTTGTTGTTGTTATTGTTTATTTGACGTTGTTGTTGTTGTTGTTGTTGTTTATTTGACGTTGTTATTATTGTTTATTTGACGTTGTTTTTGTTATTTGACGTTGTTGTTGTTGTTGTATTTGTTGTTGTTGTTGTTGCTTATTTGACGTTGTTGTTATTGTTGTTGTTTATTTGACGTTGTTGTTGCTGTTGCTTATTTGACGTTGTTGTTATTGTTGTTGTTTTTTTGACGTTGTTGTTGTTATTGACATTGTTGTTGTTGTTTGTTTGACGTTGTTGTTGCTGTTTTTTATTTGACGTTGTTGTTGTTGTTGTTGTTTATTTGACGTTGTTGTTGTTGTTTATTTGACGTTGTCGTTGTTGTTGTTGTTGTTGTTGACGTTGTTGGTGTTGTTGTTTATTTGACGTTGTTGTTGTTGTTGACGTTGTTGGTGTTGTTGTTTATTTGACGTTGTTGTTGTTGACATTGTTGTTGTTGTTGTTGTTTATTTGACGTTGTTGTTATTGTTGTTTATTTGACGTAGTTGTTGTTGTTGACGTTGTTGTTGTTGTTGTTTATTTGACGTTTTTGTTGTTGTTCTTGTTGTTGTTGCTGTTGTTGTTTATTTGACGTTGTTGTTATTGTCTATTTGGCGTTGTTGTTGTTGTTGTTTATTTGACGTTGTTGTTGTTGTTGTTGTTATTGTTGTTGTTTATTTGACGTTGTTGTTGTTGTTCTTTATTTGATGTTGTTGTTGTTGTTTATTTGACGTTGGTGTTGTTGTTGTTTATTTGACGTTGTTGTTGTTGTTATTTATTTGACGTTGTTGTTGTTATTATTTATTTGACGTTGTTGTTATTGTTGTTGTTTATTTGACGTAGTTGTTGTTGTTGACGTTGTTGTTTTTGTTGTTGTTGTTTATTTGACGTTTTTGTTGTTGTTGATGTTGTTGTTGTTGTTTATTTGATGTTGTTGTTATTGTTTATTTGACGTTGTTTTTGTTGTTTATTTGACGTTGTTGTTGTTGTTATTGTTGTTGTTTATTTGACGTTGTTGTTGTTGTTGTTGTTTTTTTGATGTTGTTGTTGTTTATTTGACATTGGTGTTGCTGTTGTTTATTTGACGTTGTTGTTGTTGTTTATTTGACGTTGTTGTTGTTGTTGTTGTTTTTTTTTTGACGTTGTTGTTGTTGTTGTTGTTGACATTGTTGTTGTTGACATTGTTGTTGTTGTTGTTTATTTGACGTTGTTGTTGCTGTTGTTTATTTGACGTTGTTGTTGTTGTTGTTTATTTGACGTTGTTGTTGTTGTTGTTTATTTGATGTTGTCGTTGTTGTTGACATTGTTGTTGTTGACATTGTTGTTGTTGTTGTTGTTGTTTATTTCATGTAGTTGTTGTTGTTGACGTTGTTGTTGTTGTTTATTTGACGTTTTTGTTGTTGTTGTTGTTGTTGTTTATTTGACGTTGTTGTTGTTTATTTGACGTTGTTGTTGTTGTTGTTGTTTATTTGACGTTGTTGTCGTTGTTGTTATTGTTGTTGTTTATTTGACGTTGTTGTTGTTGTTGTTGTTGTTTATTTGATGTTGTTGTTGTTGTTTATTTGACATTGTTGTTGTTGTTGACGTTGTTGTTGTTGTTTATTTGAAATTGTTGTTGTTGTTGTTGTTGACGTTGTTCGTGTTGTTGTTTATTTGACGTTGTTGTTATTGACATTGTTGTTGTTGTTGTTTATTTGACGTTGTTGTTATTGTTGTTTATTTGACGTAGTTGTTGTTGTTGACGTTGTTGTTGTTGTTGTTGTTTATTTGATGTTTTTGTTGTTGTTGTTGTTGTTTATTTGACGTTGTTGTTATTGTCTATTTGACGTTGTTGTTGTTGTTTATTTGACGTTGTTGTTGTTGTTTATTTGACATTGTTATTGTTGTTTATTTGACGTAGTTGTTGTTGTTGTTGTTGTTTATTTGATGTTGTTGTTGTTGTTGTTTATTTGACGTTATTGTTGTTATTGATGTTGTTGTTGTTGTTGTTTATTTGACGTTGTTGTTGACGTTATTGTTGTTGTCGTTATTTATTTGACGTTGTTGTTGTTGTTGTTTATTTGACGTTGTTGTTGTTGTTTATTTGACGTTGTTGTTGTTTATTTGACATTGTTGTTGTTGTTGTTATTGTTTATTTGACATTATTGGTTTTTATTTGACGTTGTTGTTGTTGTTTATTTGACGTTGTTGTTGTTGTTGTTGACGTTGTTGTTGTTGTTGTTGATTTGACGTTGTTGTTGTTGTTGACGTTGTTGTTGTTGTTGTTGTTGTTTATTTGACGTTGTTGTTGTTGTTGTTGTTTATTTGACGTTGTTGTTGTTTATTTGATGTTGTTGTTGTTGTTGTTGTTGTTATTGTTGTTGTTTATTTGACGTTGTTGTTGTTGTTTATTTGAAGATGTTGTTGTTGTTGTTTATTTGACATTGTTGTTGTTGTTGACGTTGTTGTTGTTGTTTATTTGTTATTGTTGTTGTTGTTGTTGACGTTGTTGGTGTTGTTGTTTATTTGACGTTGATGTTGTTGTTGTTCTTTATTTGACGTTGTTTTAGTTGTTGTTGTTTATTTGACGTTGTTGTTGTTGTTTATTTGACATTGTTATTGTTGTTGACGTTGTTGTTGTTGTTGTTTATTTGACATTGTTGTTGTTGTTGTTGACGTTGTTGGTGTTGTTATTTATTTGACGTTGTTGTTGTTGTTGTTGTTGTTTATTTGACGTTGTTTTAGTTGGTGTTGTTTATTTGACATTGTTGTTGTTTTTTATTTGACGTTGTTGTTGACATTGTTGTTGTTGATTATTTGACGTTGTTGTTGTTGTTTATTTGACGTAGTTGTTGTTGTTGATGTTGTTGTTGTTGTTGTTGTTTATTTGACGTTTTTGTTGTTGTTGTTGATGTTGTTGTTGTTGTTTATTTGACGTTGTTGTTATTGTTTATTTGACGTTGTTTTTGTTGTTTATTTGACGTTGTTGTTGTTGTTATTGTTGTTGTTTATTTGACGTTGTTGTTGTTGTTATTGTTTATTTGATGTTGTTGTTGTTGTTTATTTGACGTTGGTGTTGTTGTTGTTTATTTGACGTTGTCGTTGTTATTTATTTGACGTTGTTGATGTTATTTTTTATTTTACGTTGTTGTTGTTATTGTTTATTTGACGCTGTTATTATTGTTTATTTGATGTTGTTTTTGTTATTTGACGTTGTTGTTGTTGTTGTATTTGTTGTTGTTGTTGTTGCTTATTTGACGTTGTTGTTATTGTTGTTTTTTATTCGACGTTGTTGTTGCTGTTGTTTATTTGACATTGTTGTTGTTGTTGTTTATTTAACGTTGTTGTTGTTGTTGTTGTTTTTTTGACGTTGTTGTTGTTGTTGTTGTTGACATTGTTGTTGTCGACATTGTTATGGTTGTTGTTTATTTGACGTTGTTGTTGTTGTTGTTTATTTGACGTTGTCGTTGTTGTTGACATTGTTGTTGTTGTTGTTGTTGTTGTTTATTTGACGTAGTTGTTGTTGTTGATGTTGTTGTTGTTGTTGTTGTTTATTTGACGTTTTTGTTGTTGTTGATGTTGTTGTTGTTGTTGTTTATTTGACGTTGTTGTTGTTGTTGTTTATTTGACGTTGTTGTTGTTGTTGTTTATTTGACGTTGTTGTTGTTGTTATTGTTGTTGTTTATTTGACGTTGTTGTTGTTGTTGTTTATTTGATGTTGTTGTTGTTGTTTATTTGACATTGTTGTTGTTGTTGTTTATTTGACATTGTTGTTGTTGTTGTTGTTGACGTTGTTGGTGTTGTTGTTTATTTGACGTTGTTGTTGTTGTTGACGTTGTTGGTGTTGTTGTTTATTTGACGTTGTTGTTGTTGACATTGTTGTTGTTGTTGTTTATTTGACGTTGTTGTTATTGTTGTTTATTTGACGTAGTTGTTGTTGTTGACGTTGTTGTTGTTGTTGTTGTTGTTGTTTATTTGACGTTTTTGTTGTTGTTGTTGTTGTTGTTTATTTGACGTTGTTGTTATTGTCTATTTGGCGTTGTTGTTGTTGTTGTTTATTTGACGTTGTTGTTGTTGTTATTGTTGTTGTTTATTTGACGTTGTTGTTGTTGTTGTTGTTGTTTATTTGATGTTGTTGTTGTTGTTTAGTTGACGTTGGTGTTGTTGTTGTTTATTTGACGTTGTTGTTGTTGTTATTTATTTGACGTTGTTGTTGTTATTATTTATTTGACGTTGTTGTTATTGTTGTTATTTATTTGACGTAGTTGTTGTTGTTGACGTTGTTGTTGTTGTTGTTGTTTATTTGACGTTTTTGTTGTTGTTGATGTTGTTGTTGTTGTTTATTTGGCGTTGTTGTTATTGTTTATTTGACGTTGTTTTTGTTGTTTATTTGACGTTGTTGTTGTTGTTATTGTTGTTGTTTATTTGACGTTGGTGTTGTTGTTGTTATTGTTTATTTGACGTTGTTGTTGTTGTTGATGTTGTTTATTTGACGTTGTTATTATTGTTTATTTGACGTTGTTGTTGTTGTTGTTGTATTTGTTGTTGTTGTTGTTGCTTATTTGACGTTGTTGTTATGGTTGTTGTTTATTTGACGTTGTTGTTGCTGTTGTTTATTTGACGTTGTTGTTGTTGTTGTTTATTTGACGTTGTTGTTGTTGTTGTTTATTTGACGTTGTTGTTGTTGTTGACATTGTGGTTGTTGACATTGTTGTTGTTGTTGTTTATTTGACGTTGTTGTTGTTGTTGTTTATTTGACGTTGTTGTTGTTGTTTATTTGACGTTGTTGTTGTTGTTGTTTATTTGACGTTTTTGTTGTTGTTGATGTTGTTGTTGTTGTTTATTTTACGTTGTTGTTGTTGTTTATTTGACGTTGTTGTTGTTGTTGTTTATTTGACGTTGTGGTTGTTGTTGTTATTCTTGTTGTTTATTTGACGTTGTTGTTGTTGTTGTTTATTTGATGTTGTTGTTGTTTATATGACATTGTTGTTGTTGACGTTGTTGTTGTTGTTTATTTGACATTGTTGTTGTTGTTGTTGTTGACGTTGTTGGTGTTGTTGTTTATTTGACATTGTTGTTGACATTGTTGTTGTTGTTTATTTGACGTTGTTGTTATTGTTGTTTATTTGACGTAGTTGTTGTTGTTGACGTTGTTGTTGTTGTTTATTTGACATTTTTGTTATTGTTGTTGTTGTTGTTTATTTGACGTTGTTGTTATTGTCTATTTGACGTTGTTGTTGTTGTTTATTTGACGTTGTTGTTGTTTATTTGACGTTGTTATTGTTGTTTATTTGACGTTGTTGTTGTTGTTGTTGTTGTTGTTTATTTGACGTTGTTGTTGTTGTTTATTTAACGTTGTTGTTGTTGTTGACGTTGTTGTTGTTGTTGTTGTTTATTTGACGTTGTTGTTGTTGACGTTGTTGTTGTTGTTATTTATTTGACGTTGTTGTTGTTGTTTATTTGACGTTGTTGTTGTTGTTGTTTATTTGATGTTGTTGTTGTTTTTTATTTGACATTGGTGTTGTTGTTGTTTATTTGACGTTGTTGTTGTTGTTATTTATTTGAAGTTGTTGTTGTTGTTGTTATTGTTTATTTGACGTTGTTGTTGTTGTTGTTGTTGTTTATTTGACGTTGTTATTATTGTTTATTTGACGTTGTTTTTGTTATTTGACGTTGTTGTTGTTGTTGTATTTGTTGTTGTTGTTGTTGCTTATTTGACGTTGTTGTTATTGTTGTTGTTTATTTGACGTTGTTGTTGTTGTTGTTTATTTGACGCTGTTGTTGTTGTTGTTGTTGTTGTTGTTTATTTGACGTTGTTGTTGTTGTTGTTTATTTGACGTTGTTGTTGTTGTTGACATTGTTGTTGTTGACATTGTTGTTGTTGTTGTTTATTTGACGTTTTTGTTGTTGTTGATGTTGTCGTTGTTGTTTATTTGACGTTGTTGTTGTTGTTTATTTGACGTTGTTGTTGTTGTTTATTTGGCGTTGTGGTTGTTGTTGTTATTCTTGTTGTTTATTTGACGTTGTTGTTGTTGTTGTTTATTTAATGTTGTTGTTGTTGTTTATATGACATTGTTGTTGTTGTTGACGTTGTTGTTGTTGTTTATTTGACATTGTTGTTGTTGTTGTTGTTGTTGACGTTGTTGGTGTTGTTGTTTATTTGACGTTGTTGTTGACATTGTTGTTGTTGTTTATTTGACTTTGTTGTTATTGTTGTTTATTTGACGTAGTTGTTGTTGTTGACGTTGTTGTTGTTGTTTATTTGACGTTGGTGTTGTTGTTGTTTATTTGACGTTGTCGTTGTTATTTATTTGACGTTGTTGATGTTATTTTTTATTTTACGTTATTGTTGTTATTGTTTATTTGACGCTGTTATTATTGTTTATTTGATGTTGTTTTTGTTATTTGACGTTGTTGTTGTTGTTGTATTTGTTGTTGTTGTTGTTGCTTATTTGACGTTGTTGTTATTGTTGTTTTTTATTCGACGTTGTTGTTGCTGTTGTTTATTTGACATTGTTGTTGTTGTTGTTTATTTAACGTTGTTGTTGTTGTTGTTGTTTTTTTGACGTTGTTGTTGTTGTTGTTGTTGACATTGTTGTTGTCGACATTGTTATGGTTGTTGTTTATTTGACGTTGTTGTTGTTGTTGTTTATTTGACGTTGTCGTTGTTGTTGACATTGTTGTTGTTGTTGTTGTTGTTGTTTATTTGACGTAGTTGTTGTTGTTGATGTTGTTGTTGTTGTTGTTGTTTATTTGACGTTTTTGTTGTTGTTGATGTTGTTGTTGTTGTTGTTTATTTGACGTTGTTGTTGTTGTTGTTTATTTGACGTTGTTGTTGTTGTTGTTTATTTGACGTTGTTGTTGTTGTTATTGTTGTTGTTTATTTGACGTTGTTGTTGTTGTTGTTTATTTGATGTTGTTGTTGTTGTTTATTTGACATTGTTGTTGTTGTTGTTTATTTGACATTGTTGTTGTTGTTGTTGTTGACGTTGTTGGTGTTGTTGTTTATTTGACGTTGTTGTTGTTGTTGACGTTGTTGGTGTTGTTGTTTATTTGACGTTGTTGTTGTTGACATTGTTGTTGTTGTTGTTTATTTGACGTTGTTGTTATTGTTGTTTATTTGACGTAGTTGTTGTTGTTGACGTTGTTGTTGTTGTTGTTGTTGTTGTTTATTTGACGTTTTTGTTGTTGTTGTTGTTGTTGTTTATTTGACGTTGTTGTTATTGTCTATTTGGCGTTGTTGTTGTTGTTGTTTATTTGACGTTGTTGTTGTTGTTATTGTTGTTGTTTATTTGACGTTGTTGTTGTTGTTGTTGTTGTTGTTTATTTGATGTTGTTGTTGTTGTTTAGTTGACGTTGGTGTTGTTGTTGTTTATTTGACGTTGTTGTTGTTGTTATTTATTTGACGTTGTTGTTGTTATTATTTATTTGACGTTGTTGTTATTGTTGTTATTTATTTGACGTAGTTGTTGTTGTTGACGTTGTTGTTGTTGTTGTTGTTTATTTGACGTTTTTGTTGTTGTTGATGTTGTTGTTGTTGTTTATTTGGCGTTGTTGTTATTGTTTATTTGACGTTGTTTTTGTTGTTTATTTGACGTTGTTGTTGTTGTTATTGTTGTTGTTTATTTGACGTTGGTGTTGTTGTTGTTATTGTTTATTTGACGTTGTTGTTGTTGTTGATGTTGTTTATTTGACGTTGTTATTATTGTTTATTTGACGTTGTTGTTGTTGTTGTTGTATTTGTTGTTGTTGTTGTTGCTTATTTGACGTTGTTGTTATGGTTGTTGTTTATTTGACGTTGTTGTTGCTGTTGTTTATTTGACGTTGTTGTTGTTGTTTATTTGACGTTGTTGTTGTTGTTGTTTATTTGACGTTGTTGTTGTTGTTGACATTGTGGTTGTTGACATTGTTGTTGTTGTTGTTTATTTGACGTTGTTGTTGTTGTTGTTTATTTGACGTTGTTGTTGTTGTTTATTTGACGTTGTTGTTGTTGTTGTTTATTTGACGTTTTTGTTGTTGTTGATGTTGTTGTTGTTGTTTATTTTACGTTGTTGTTGTTGTTTATTTGACGTTGTTGTTGTTGTTGTTTATTTGACGTTGTGGTTGTTGTTGTTATTCTTGTTGTTTATTTGACGTTGTTGTTGTTGTTGTTTATTTGATGTTGTTGTTGTTTATATGACATTGTTGTTGTTGACGTTGTTGTTGTTGTTTATTTGACATTGTTGTTGTTGTTGTTGTTGACGTTGTTGGTGTTGTTGTTTATTTGACATTGTTGTTGACATTGTTGTTGTTGTTTATTTGACGTTGTTGTTATTGTTGTTTATTTGACGTAGTTGTTGTTGTTGACGTTGTTGTTGTTGTTTATTTGACATTTTTGTTATTGTTGTTGTTGTTGTTTATTTGACGTTGTTGTTATTGTCTATTTGACGTTGTTGTTGTTGTTTATTTGACGTTGTTGTTGTTTATTTGACGTTGTTATTGTTGTTTATTTGACGTTGTTGTTGTTGTTGTTGTTGTTGTTTATTTGACGTTGTTGTTGTTGTTTATTTAACGTTGTTGTTGTTGTTGACGTTGTTGTTGTTGTTGTTGTTTATTTGACGTTGTTGTTGTTGACGTTGTTGTTGTTGTTATTTATTTGACGTTGTTGTTGTTGTTGTTTATTTGACGTTGTTGTTGTTGTTGTTTATTTGATGTTGTTGTTGTTTTTTATTTGACATTGGTGTTGTTGTTGTTTATTTGACGTTGTTGTTGTTGTTATTTATTTGAAGTTGTTGTTGTTGTTGTTATTGTTTATTTGACGTTGTTGTTGTTGTTGTTGTTGTTTATTTGACGTTGTTATTATTGTTTATTTGACGTTGTTTTTGTTATTTGACGTTGTTGTTGTTGTTGTATTTGTTGTTGTTGTTGTTGCTTATTTGACGTTGTTGTTATTGTTGTTGTTTATTTGACGTTGTTGTTGTTGTTGTTTATTTGACGCTGTTGTTGTTGTTGTTGTTGTTGTTTATTTGACGTTGTTGTTGTTGTTGTTTATTTGACGTTGTTGTTGTTGTTGACATTGTTGTTGTTGACATTGTTGTTGTTGTTGTTTATTTGACGTTTTTGTTGTTGTTGATGTTGTCGTTGTTGTTTATTTGACGTTGTTGTTGTTGTTTATTTGACGTTGTTGTTGTTGTTTATTTGGCGTTGTGGTTGTTGTTGTTATTCTTGTTGTTTATTTGACGTTGTTGTTGTTGTTGTTTATTTAATGTTGTTGTTGTTGTTTATATGACATTGTTGTTGTTGTTGACGTTGTTGTTGTTGTTTATTTGACATTGTTGTTGTTGTTGTTGTTGTTGACGTTGTTGGTGTTGTTGTTTATTTGACGTTGTTGTTGACATTGTTGTTGTTGTTTATTTGACTTTGTTGTTATTGTTGTTTATTTGACGTAGTTGTTGTTGTTGACGTTGTTGTTGTTGTTTATTTGACATTTTTGTTATTGTTGTTGTTGTTGTTTATTTGACGTTGTTGTTATTGTCTATTTGACGTTGTTGTTGTTGTTTATTTGACGTTGTTGTTGTTTATTTGACGTTGTTATTGTTGTTTATTTGACGTTGTAGTTGTTGTTTATTTGGCGTTGTTGTTGTTGTTTATTTGACGTTGTTGTTGTTGTTGACGTTGTTGTTGTTGTTGTTGTTTATTTGACGTTGTTGTTGTTGACGTTGTTGTTGTTGTTTATTTGACATTGTTGTTGTTGTTTATTTGACGTTGTTGTTGTTTATTTGACATTGTTGTTGTTGTTGTTATTGTTTATTTGACCTTTAATGTTGTTGTTTATTTGACGTTGTTGTTGTTGTTGTTGACGTTGTTGTTGTTGTTGTTGTTGCTTATTTGACGTTGTTGTTGTTGTTGACGTTGTTGTTGTTGTTTGTTTGACGTTGTTGTTGTTGTTGTTTATTTGACGTTGTTGTTGTAGTTGTTGTTGTAGTTGTTGTTGTTATTGTTGTTGTTTATTTGACGTTGTTGTTGTTGTTTATTTGATGTTGTTGTTTATTTGACATTGTTGTTGTTGTTGACGTTGTTGTTGTTGTTGTTGTTTATTTGTTATTGTTGTTGTTATTGTTGACGTTGTTGGTGTTGTTGTTTATTTGACGTTGTTGTTGTTGTTGTTTATTTGACGTTGTTTTAGTTGTTGTTGTTTATTTTACGTTGTTGTTGTTGTTGTTGTTTATTTGACATTGTTGTTGTTGTTGACGTTGTTGTTATTGTTTATTTGACATTTTTGTTGTTGTTGTTGTTGACGTTGTTGGTGTTGTTGTGTATTTGACGTTGTTGTTGTTGTTGTTGTTTATTTGATGTTGTTTTAGTTGTTGTTGTTTATTTGACATTGTTGTGGTTTTTTATTTGACGTTGTTATTTCACATTGTTGTTGTTTTTTATTTGACGTTGTTGTCGTTGTTATTTATTTGACGTTGTTGTTGTTATTGTTTATTTGACGTTGTTGTTGTTGTTGTTTATTTGACGTTGTTATTATTGTTTATTTGATGTGGTTTTTGTTATTTGACGTTGTTGTTGTTGTATTTGTTGTTGTTGTTGTTGCTTATTTGACGTTGTTGTTATTGTTGTTGTTTATTTGGCGTTGTTGTTGCTGTTGTTTATTTGACGTTGTTGTTGTTTATTTGACGTTGTTGTTGTTGTTGTTGTTTTTTTGACGTTGTTTTTGTTGTTATTTATTTGACGTTGTTGTTATTGTTTATTTGACGTTGTTGTTGTTGTTGTTTATTTGACTTTGTTATTATTGTTTATTTGATGTGGTTTTTGTTATTTGACGTTGTTGTTGCTGTATTTGTTGTTGTTGTTGTTGCTTATTTGACGTTGTTGTTATTGTTGTTGTTTATTTGACGTTGTTGTTGCTGTTGTTTATTTGACGTTGTTGTTGTTGTTTATTTGACGTTGTTGTTGTTGTTGTTGTTTTTTTGACGTTGTTGTTGTTGTTGACATTGTTGTTGTTGTTTGTTTGACGTTGTTGTTGCTGTTGTTTATTTGACGTTGTTGTTGTTGTTGTTTATTTGACGTTGTTGTTGTTGTTGTTGTTTATTTGACATTGTCGTTGTTGTTGTTGTTGTTGTTGACGTTGTTGGTGTTGTTGTTTATTTGACGTTGTTGTTGTTGTTGACGTTGTTGGTGTTGTTGTTTATTTGACGTTGTTGTTGTTGACATTGTTGTTGTTGTTGTTTATTTGACGTTGTTGTTATTGTTGTTTATTTGACGTAGTTGTTGTTGTTGACGTTGTTGTTGTTGTTGTTGTTGTTTATTTGACATTTTTGTTGTTGTTGTTGTTTATTTGACGTTGTTGTTATTGTCTATTTGGCATTGTTGTTGTTGTTGTTTATTTGACGTTGTTGTTGTTATTGTTGTTGTTAATTTGACGTTGTTGTTGTTGTTGTTTATTTGATGTTGTTGTTGTTGTTTATTTGACGTTGGTGTTGTTGTTGTTTATTTGACGTTGTTGTTGTTGTTATTTATTTGACGTTGTTGTTGTTATTATTTATTTGACGTTGTTGTTATTGTTGTTGTTTATTTGACGTAGTTGTTCTTGTTGACGTTGTTGTTGTTGTTGTTGTTTATTTGACGTTTTTGTTGTTGTTGTTGATGTTGTTGTTGTTGTTTATTTGACATTGTTGTTATTGTTTATTTGACGTTGTTTTTGTTGTTTATTTGACGTTGTTGTTGTTATTATTGTTGTTGTTTATTTGACGTTGTTGTTGTTGTTTATTTGATGTTGTTGTTGTTGTTTATTTGACGTTGTTGTTGTTGTTGTTTATTTGACGTTGTTGTTGTTGTTGTTGTTTATTTGACGTTGTTGTTGTTGTTGTTTACTTGACAGTGTCGTTGTTGTTGACATTGTTGTTGTTGACATTGTTGTTGTTGTTGTTGTTTATTTGACGTAGTTGTTGTTGTTGACGTTGTTGTTTTTGTTGTTGTTTATTTGACGTTTTTGTTGTTGTTTATGTTGTTGTTGTTGTTTATTTGACGTTGTTGTTGTTTATTTGACGTTGTTGTTGTTGTTGTTGTTGTTTATTTGACGTTGTTGTTGTTGTTGTTGTTTATTTGACGTTGTTGTCGTTGTTGTTATTGTTGTTGTTTGTTTGACGTTGTTGTTGTTGTTGTTGTTATTGTTGTTGTTGTTTATTTGATGTTGTTGTTGTTGTTTATTTGACATTGTTGTTGTTGTTGACGTTGTTGTTGTTGTTTATTTGAAATTGTTGTTGTTGTTGTTGACGTTGTTCGTGTTGTTGTTTATTTGACGTTGTTGTTATTGACATTGTTGTTGTTGTTGTTTATTTGACGTTGTTGTTATTGTTGTTTATTTGACGTAGTTGTTGTTGTTGACGTTGTCGTTGTTGTTGACATTGTTGTTGTAGACATAGTTGTTGTTGTTGTTGTTTATTTGACGTAGTTGTTGTTGTTGACGTTGTTGTTGTTGTTGTTTAGTTGACGTTGTTGTTGATGTTGTTGTTGTTGTTGTTTATTTGACGTTGTTGTTGTTGTTTATTTGACGTTGTTGTTGTTGTTGTTTATTTGACGTTGTGGTTGTTGTTGTTATTCTTGTTGTTTATTTGACGTTGTTGTTGTTGTTGTTTATTTGATGTTGTTGTTGTTGTTTATATGACATTGTTGTTGTTCTTGACGTTGTTGTTGTTGTTTATTTGACATTGTTGTTGTTGACGTTGTTGGTGTTGTTGTTTATTTGACGTTGTTGTTGACATTGTTGTTGTTGTTTATTTGACGTTGTTGTTGCTGTTGTTTATTTGACGTTGTTGTTGTTGTTGTTTATTTGACGTTGTTGTTGTTGTTGTTGTTTATTTGACATTGTCGTTGTTGTTGTTGTTGTTGTTGACGTTGTTGGTGTTGTTGTAGATTTGACGTTGTTGTTGTTGTTGACGTTGTTGGTGTTGTTGTTTATTTGACGTTGTTGTTGTTGACATTGTTGTTGTTGTTGTTTATTTGACGTTGTTGTTATTGTTGTTTATTTGACGTTGTTGTTGTTGTTGTTTATTTGACATTGTTGTTGTTGACGTTGTTGGTGTTGTTGTTTATTTGACGTTGTTGTTGACATTGTTGTTGTTGTTTATTTGACGTTGTTGTTGCTGTTGTTTATTTGACGTTGTTGTTGTTGTTGTTTATTTGACGTTGTAGTTGTTGTTGTTGTTTATTTGACATTGTCGTTGTTGTTGTTGTTGTTGTTGACGTTGTTGGTGTTGTTGTTTATTTGACGTTGTTGTTGTTGTTGACGTTGTTGGTGTTGTTGTTTATTTGACGTTGTTGTTGTTGACATTGTTGTTGTTGTTGTTTATTTGACGTTGTTGTTATTGTTGTTTATTTGACGTAGTTGTTGTTGTTGACATTGTTGTTGTTGTTGTTGTTGTTGTTTATTTGACGTTTTTGTTGTTGTTGTTGTTGTTTATTTGACGTTGTTGTTATTGTCTATTTGGCGTTGTTGTTGTTGTTTATTTGACGTTGTTGTTGTTATTGTTGTTGTTAATTTGACGTTGTTGTTGTTGTTGTTGTTTATTTGATGTTGTTGTTGTTGTTTATTTGACGTTGGTGTTGTTGTTGTTTATTTGACGTTGTTGTTGTTGTTATTTATTTGACGTTGTTGTTGTTATTATTTATTTGACGTTGTTGTTATTGTTGTTGTTTATTTGACGTAGTTGTTCTTGTTGACGTTGTTGTTGTTGTTGTTGTTTATTTGACGTTTTTGTTGTTGTTATTTATTTGACGTTGTTGTTGTTATTGTTTATTTGACGTTGTTGTTGTTGTTGTTTATTTGACGTTGTTATTATTGTTTATTTGATGTGGTTTTTGTTATTTGACGTTGTTGTGGCTGTATTTGTTGTTGTTGTTGTTGCTTATTTGACGTTGTTGTTATTGTTGTTGTTTATTTGACGTTGTTGTTGCTGTTGTTTATTTGACGTTGTTGTTGTTGTTTATTTGACGTTGTTGTTGTTGTTGTTTTTTTGACGTTGTTGTTGTTGTTGACATTGTTGTTGTTGTTTGTTTGACGTTGTTGTTGCTGTTGTTTATTTGACGTTGTTGTTGTTGTTTATTTGACGTTGTTGTTGTTGTTGTTGTTTATTTGACATTGTCGTTGTTGTTGTTGTTGTTGACGTTGTTGGTGTTGTTGTTTATTTGACGTTGTTGTTGTTGTTGACGTTGTTGGTGTTGTTGTTTATTTGACGTTGTTGTTGTTGACATTGTTGTTGTTGTTGTTTATTTGACGTTGTTGTTATTGTTGTTTATTTGACGTAGTTGTTGTTGTTGACGTTGTTGTTGTTGTTGTTGTTGTTGTTTATTTGACGTTTTTGTTGTTGTTGTTGTTGTTTATTTGACGTTGTTGTTATTGTATATTTGGCGTTGTTGTTGTTGTTGTTTATTTGACGTTGTTGTTGTTATTGTTATTGTTAATTTGACGTTGTTGTTGTTGTTGTTTATTTGATGTTGTTGTTGTTGTTTATTTGACGTTGGTGTTGTTTTTGTTTATTTGACGTTGTTGTTGTTGTTATTTATTTGACGTTGTTGTTGTTATTATTTATTTGACGTTGTTGTTATTGTTGTTGTTTATTTGACGTAGTTGTTCTTGTTGACGTTGTTGTTGTTGTTGTTGTTTATTTGACGTTTTTGTTGTTGTTGTTGATGTTGTTGTTGTTGTTTATTTGACATTGTTGTTATTGTTTATTTGACGTTGTTTTTGTTGTTTATTTGACGTTGTTGTTGTTATTATTGTTGTTGTTTATTTGACGTTGTTGTTGTTGTTGTTTATTTGATGTTGTTGTTGTTGTTTATTTGACATTGGTGTTGCTGTTGTTTATTTGACGTTGTTGTTGTTGTTTATTTGACGTTGTTGTTGTTGTTGTTGTTGTTGTTTTTTTGACGTTGTTGTTGTTGTTGACATTGTTGTTGTTGACATTGTTGTTGTTGTTGTTTATTTGACGTTGTTGTTGCTGTTGTTTATTTGACGTTGTTGTTGTTGTTGTTTATTTGACGTTGTTGTTGTTGTTGTTTACTTGACAGTGTCGTTGTTGTTGACATTATTGTTGTTGACATTGTTGTTGTTGTTGTTGTTGTTGTTTATTTGACGTAGTTGTTGTTGTTGTTGTTTATTTGACGTTTTTGTTGTTGTTTATGTTGTTGTTGTTGTTTATTTGACGTTGTTGTTGTTTATTTGACGTTGTTGTTGTTGTTGTTGTTTATTTGACGTTGTTGTTGTTGTTGTTGTTTATTTGACGTTGTTGTCGTTGTTGTTATTGTTGTTGTTTGTTTGACGTTGTTGTTGTTGTTGTTTATTTGATGTTGTTGTTGTTGTTTATTTGACATTGTTGTTGTTGTTGTTGACGTTGTTGTTGTTGTTTATTTGAAATTGTTGTTGTTGTTGTTGTTGACGTTGTTCGTGTTGTTGTTTATTTGACGTTGTTGTTATTGACATTGTTGTTGATGTTTATTTGACGTTGTTGTTATTGTTGTTTATTTGACGTAGTTGTTGTTGTTGACGTTGTCGTTGTTGTTGACATTGTTGTTGTAGACATAGTTGTTGTTGTTGTTTATTTGACGTAGTTGTTGTTGTTGACGTTGTTGTTGTTGTTGTTTAGTTGACGTTGTTGTTGATGTTGTTCTTGTTGTTGTTTATTTGACGTTGTTGTTGTTGTTTATTTGACGTTGTTGTTGTTTATTTGACGTTGTCGTTGTTGTTGTTATTCTTGTTGTTTATTTGACGTTGTTGTTGTTGTTTATTTGATGTTGTTGTTGTTGTTTATATGACATTGTTGTTGTTCTTGACGTTGTTGTTGTTGTTTATTTGACATTGTTGTTGTTGACGTTGTTGGTGTTGTTGTTTATTTGACGTTGTTGTTGACATTGTTGTTGTTGTTTATTTGACGATGTTGTTATTGTTGTTTATTTGACGTAGTTGTTGTTGTTGACGTTGTTGTTGTTGTTTATTTGACGTTTTTGTTATTGTTGTTGTTGTTGTTTATTTGACGTTGTTGTTATTGTCTATTTGACGTTGTTGTTGTTGTTGTTTATTTGACGTTGTTATTGTTGTTTATTTGACGTTGTTGTTGTTGTTGTTTATTTGACGTTGTTGTTGTTGTTGTTTATTTGACGTTGTTGTTGTTGTTGACGTTGTTGTTGTTGTTGTTTATTTGACGTTGTTGTTGTTGACGTTGTTGTTGTTGTTGTTATTTATTTGACGTTGTTGTTGTTGTTTATTTGACGTTGTTGTTGTTGTTTATTTGACGTTGTTGTTTTTTTATTTGACATTGTTCTTGTTGTTGTTATTGTTTATTTGACCTTTAATGTTGTTGTTTATTTGACGTTGTTGTTGTTGTTGTTGACGTTGTTGTTGTTGTTGTTGTTGTTGCTTATTTGACGTTGTTGTTGTTGTTGACTTTGTTGTTGTTGTTTGTTTGACGTTGTTGTTGTTGTTGTTGTTGTTTATTTGACGTTGTTGTTGTAGTTGTTGTTGTTATTGTTGTTGTTTATTTGACGTTGTTGTTGTTGTTTATTTGATGTTATTGTTTATTTGACATTGTTGTTGTTGTTGACGTTGTTGTTGTTGTTGTTGTTTATTTGTTATTGTTGTTGTTGTTGTTGACGTTGTTGGTGTTGTTGTTTATTTGACGTTGTTGTTGTTGTTTATTTGACGTTGTTTTAGTTGTTGTTGTTTATTTTACGTTGTTGTTGTTGTTGTTTATTTGACATTGTTGTTGTTGTTGACGTTGTTGTTATTGTTTATTTGACATTGTTGTTGTTGTTGTTGTTGACGTTGTTGGTGTTGTTGTTTATTTGACGTTGTTGTTGTTGTTGACGTTGTTGGTGTTGTTGTTTATTTGACGTTGTTGTTGTTGTTGTTGTTTTTTTGACGTTGTTGTTGTTGTTGACATTGTTGTTGTTGTTTGTTTGACGTTGTTGTTGCTGTTGTTTATTTGACGTTGTTGTTGTTGTTGTTTATTTGACGTTGTTGTTGTTGTTGTTGTTTATTTGACATTGTCGTTGTTGTTGTTGTTGTTGTTGACGTTGTTGGTGTTGTTGTTTATTTGACGTTGTTGTTGTTGTTGACGTTGTTGGTGTTGTTGTTTATTTGACGTTGTTGTTGTTGACATTGTTGTTGTTGTTGTTTATTTGACGTTGTTGTTATTGTTGTTTATTTGACGTAGTTGTTGTTGTTGACGTTGTTGTTGTTGTTGTTGTTGTTTATTTGACATTTTTGTTGTTGTTGTTGTTTATTTGACGTTGTTGTTATTGTCTATTTGGCATTGTTGTTGTTGTTGTTTATTTGACGTTGTTGTTGTTATTGTTGTTGTTAATTTGACGTTGTTGTTGTTGTTGTTTATTTGATGTTGTTGTTGTTGTTTATTTGACGTTGTTGTTGTTGTTGTTTATTTGACGTTGTTGTTGTTGTTATTTATTTGACGTTGTTGTTGTTATTATTTATTTGACGTTGTTGTTATTGTTGTTGTTTATTTGACGTAGTTGTTCTTGTTGACGTTGTTGTTGTTGTTGTTGTTTATTTGACGTTTTTGTTGTTGTTGTTGATGTTGTTGTTGTTGTTTATTTGACATTGTTGTTATTGTTTATTTGACGTTGTTTTTGTTGTTTATTTGACGTTGTTGTTGTTATTATTGTTGTTGTTTATTTGACGTTGTTGTTGTTGTTTATTTGATGTTGTTGTTGTTGTTTATTTGACGTTGTTGTTGTTGTTGTTTATTTGACGTTGTTGTTGTTGTTGTTGTTTATTTGACGTTGTTGTTGTTGTTGTTTACTTGACAGTGTCGTTGTTGTTGACATTGTTGTTGTTGACATTGTTGTTGTTGTTGTTGTTTATTTGACGTAGTTGTTGTTGTTGACGTTGTTGTTTTTGTTGTTGTTTATTTGACGTTTTTGTTGTTGTTTATGTTGTTGTTGTTGTTTATTTGACGTTGTTGTTGTTTATTTGACGTTGTTGTTGTTGTTGTTGTTGTTTATTTGACGTTGTTGTTGTTGTTGTTGTTTATTTGACGTTGTTGTCGTTGTTGTTATTGTTGTTGTTTGTTTGACGTTGTTGTTGTTGTTGTTGTTATTGTTGTTGTTGTTTATTTGATGTTGTTGTTGTTGTTTATTTGACATTGTTGTTGTTGACGTTGTTGTTGTTGTTTATTTGAAATTGTTGTTGTTGTTGTTGACGTTGTTCGTGTTGTTGTTTATTTGACGTTGTTGTTATTGACATTGTTGTTGTTGTTGTTTATTTGACGTTGTTGTTATTGTTGTTTATTTGACGTAGTTGTTGTTGTTGACGTTGTCGTTGTTGTTGACATTGTTGTTGTAGACATAGTTGTTGTTGTTGTTGTTTATTTGACGTAGTTGTTGTTGTTGACGTTGTTGTTGTTGTTG
The DNA here is from genome assembly GCA_948472305.1 of Vicia faba. Taxonomy (NCBI): domain Eukaryota; kingdom Viridiplantae; phylum Streptophyta; class Magnoliopsida; order Fabales; family Fabaceae; genus Vicia; species Vicia faba. The sequence continues at coordinate 383,569,857 of OX451739.1, read as the reverse complement.
TTTAGTTGACGTTGTTGTTGATGTTGTTGTTGTTGTTGTTTATTTGACGTTGTTGTTGTTGTTTATTTGACGTTGTTGTTGTTGTTGTTTATTTGACGTTGTGGTTGTTGTTGTTATTCTTGTTGTTTATTTGACGTTGTTGTTGTTGTTGTTTATTTGATGTTGTTGTTGTTGTTTATATGACATTGTTGTTGTTCTTGACGTTGTTGTTGTTGTTTATTTGACATTGTTGTTGTTGACGTTGTTGGTGTTGTTGTTTATTTGACGTTGTTGTTGACATTGTTGTTGTTGTTTATTTGACGTTGTTGTTGCTGTTGTTTATTTGACGTTGTTGTTGTTGTTGTTTATTTGACGTTGTTGTTGTTGTTGTTGTTTATTTGACATTGTCGTTGTTGTTGTTGTTGTTGTTGACGTTGTTGGTGTTGTTGTAGATTTGACGTTGTTGTTGTTGTTGACGTTGTTGGTGTTGTTGTTTATTTGACGTTGTTGTTGTTGACATTGTTGTTGTTGTTGTTTATTTGACGTTGTTGTTATTGTTGTTTATTTGACGTTGTTGTTGTTGTTGTTTATTTGACATTGTTGTTGTTGACGTTGTTGGTGTTGTTGTTTATTTGACGTTGTTGTTGACATTGTTGTTGTTGTTTATTTGACGTTGTTGTTGCTGTTGTTTATTTGACGTTGTTGTTGTTGTTGTTTATTTGACGTTGTAGTTGTTGTTGTTGTTTATTTGACATTGTCGTTGTTGTTGTTGTTGTTGTTGACGTTGTTGGTGTTGTTGTTTATTTGACGTTGTTGTTGTTGTTGACGTTGTTGGTGTTGTTGTTTATTTGACGTTGTTGTTGTTGACATTGTTGTTGTTGTTGTTTATTTGACGTTGTTGTTATTGTTGTTTATTTGACGTAGTTGTTGTTGTTGACATTGTTGTTGTTGTTGTTGTTGTTGTTTATTTGACGTTTTTGTTGTTGTTGTTGTTGTTTATTTGACGTTGTTGTTATTGTCTATTTGGCGTTGTTGTTGTTGTTTATTTGACGTTGTTGTTGTTATTGTTGTTGTTAATTTGACGTTGTTGTTGTTGTTGTTGTTTATTTGATGTTGTTGTTGTTGTTTATTTGACGTTGGTGTTGTTGTTGTTTATTTGACGTTGTTGTTGTTGTTATTTATTTGACGTTGTTGTTGTTATTATTTATTTGACGTTGTTGTTATTGTTGTTGTTTATTTGACGTAGTTGTTCTTGTTGACGTTGTTGTTGTTGTTGTTGTTTATTTGACGTTTTTGTTGTTGTTATTTATTTGACGTTGTTGTTGTTATTGTTTATTTGACGTTGTTGTTGTTGTTGTTTATTTGACGTTGTTATTATTGTTTATTTGATGTGGTTTTTGTTATTTGACGTTGTTGTGGCTGTATTTGTTGTTGTTGTTGTTGCTTATTTGACGTTGTTGTTATTGTTGTTGTTTATTTGACGTTGTTGTTGCTGTTGTTTATTTGACGTTGTTGTTGTTGTTTATTTGACGTTGTTGTTGTTGTTGTTTTTTTGACGTTGTTGTTGTTGTTGACATTGTTGTTGTTGTTTGTTTGACGTTGTTGTTGCTGTTGTTTATTTGACGTTGTTGTTGTTGTTTATTTGACGTTGTTGTTGTTGTTGTTGTTTATTTGACATTGTCGTTGTTGTTGTTGTTGTTGACGTTGTTGGTGTTGTTGTTTATTTGACGTTGTTGTTGTTGTTGACGTTGTTGGTGTTGTTGTTTATTTGACGTTGTTGTTGTTGACATTGTTGTTGTTGTTGTTTATTTGACGTTGTTGTTATTGTTGTTTATTTGACGTAGTTGTTGTTGTTGACGTTGTTGTTGTTGTTGTTGTTGTTGTTTATTTGACGTTTTTGTTGTTGTTGTTGTTGTTTATTTGACGTTGTTGTTATTGTATATTTGGCGTTGTTGTTGTTGTTGTTTATTTGACGTTGTTGTTGTTATTGTTATTGTTAATTTGACGTTGTTGTTGTTGTTGTTTATTTGATGTTGTTGTTGTTGTTTATTTGACGTTGGTGTTGTTTTTGTTTATTTGACGTTGTTGTTGTTGTTATTTATTTGACGTTGTTGTTGTTATTATTTATTTGACGTTGTTGTTATTGTTGTTGTTTATTTGACGTAGTTGTTCTTGTTGACGTTGTTGTTGTTGTTGTTGTTTATTTGACGTTTTTGTTGTTGTTGTTGATGTTGTTGTTGTTGTTTATTTGACATTGTTGTTATTGTTTATTTGACGTTGTTTTTGTTGTTTATTTGACGTTGTTGTTGTTATTATTGTTGTTGTTTATTTGACGTTGTTGTTGTTGTTGTTTATTTGATGTTGTTGTTGTTGTTTATTTGACATTGGTGTTGCTGTTGTTTATTTGACGTTGTTGTTGTTGTTTATTTGACGTTGTTGTTGTTGTTGTTGTTGTTGTTTTTTTGACGTTGTTGTTGTTGTTGACATTGTTGTTGTTGACATTGTTGTTGTTGTTGTTTATTTGACGTTGTTGTTGCTGTTGTTTATTTGACGTTGTTGTTGTTGTTGTTTATTTGACGTTGTTGTTGTTGTTGTTTACTTGACAGTGTCGTTGTTGTTGACATTATTGTTGTTGACATTGTTGTTGTTGTTGTTGTTGTTGTTTATTTGACGTAGTTGTTGTTGTTGTTGTTTATTTGACGTTTTTGTTGTTGTTTATGTTGTTGTTGTTGTTTATTTGACGTTGTTGTTGTTTATTTGACGTTGTTGTTGTTGTTGTTGTTTATTTGACGTTGTTGTTGTTGTTGTTGTTTATTTGACGTTGTTGTCGTTGTTGTTATTGTTGTTGTTTGTTTGACGTTGTTGTTGTTGTTGTTTATTTGATGTTGTTGTTGTTGTTTATTTGACATTGTTGTTGTTGTTGTTGACGTTGTTGTTGTTGTTTATTTGAAATTGTTGTTGTTGTTGTTGTTGACGTTGTTCGTGTTGTTGTTTATTTGACGTTGTTGTTATTGACATTGTTGTTGATGTTTATTTGACGTTGTTGTTATTGTTGTTTATTTGACGTAGTTGTTGTTGTTGACGTTGTCGTTGTTGTTGACATTGTTGTTGTAGACATAGTTGTTGTTGTTGTTTATTTGACGTAGTTGTTGTTGTTGACGTTGTTGTTGTTGTTGTTTAGTTGACGTTGTTGTTGATGTTGTTCTTGTTGTTGTTTATTTGACGTTGTTGTTGTTGTTTATTTGACGTTGTTGTTGTTTATTTGACGTTGTCGTTGTTGTTGTTATTCTTGTTGTTTATTTGACGTTGTTGTTGTTGTTTATTTGATGTTGTTGTTGTTGTTTATATGACATTGTTGTTGTTCTTGACGTTGTTGTTGTTGTTTATTTGACATTGTTGTTGTTGACGTTGTTGGTGTTGTTGTTTATTTGACGTTGTTGTTGACATTGTTGTTGTTGTTTATTTGACGATGTTGTTATTGTTGTTTATTTGACGTAGTTGTTGTTGTTGACGTTGTTGTTGTTGTTTATTTGACGTTTTTGTTATTGTTGTTGTTGTTGTTTATTTGACGTTGTTGTTATTGTCTATTTGACGTTGTTGTTGTTGTTGTTTATTTGACGTTGTTATTGTTGTTTATTTGACGTTGTTGTTGTTGTTGTTTATTTGACGTTGTTGTTGTTGTTGTTTATTTGACGTTGTTGTTGTTGTTGACGTTGTTGTTGTTGTTGTTTATTTGACGTTGTTGTTGTTGACGTTGTTGTTGTTGTTGTTATTTATTTGACGTTGTTGTTGTTGTTTATTTGACGTTGTTGTTGTTGTTTATTTGACGTTGTTGTTTTTTTATTTGACATTGTTCTTGTTGTTGTTATTGTTTATTTGACCTTTAATGTTGTTGTTTATTTGACGTTGTTGTTGTTGTTGTTGACGTTGTTGTTGTTGTTGTTGTTGTTGCTTATTTGACGTTGTTGTTGTTGTTGACTTTGTTGTTGTTGTTTGTTTGACGTTGTTGTTGTTGTTGTTGTTGTTTATTTGACGTTGTTGTTGTAGTTGTTGTTGTTATTGTTGTTGTTTATTTGACGTTGTTGTTGTAGTTGTTGTTGTTATTGTTGTTGTTTATTTGACGTTGTTGTTGTTGTTTATTTGATGTTGTTGTTTATTTGACATTGTTGTTGTTGTTGACGTTGTTGTTGTTGTTGTTGTTTATTTGTTATTGTTGTTGTTGTTGTTGACGTTGTTGGTGTTGTTGTTTATTTGACGTTGTTGTTGTTGTTTATTTGACGTTGTTTTAGTTGTTGTTGTTTATTTTACGTTGTTGTTGTTGTTGTTTATTTGACATTGTTGTTGTTGTTGACGTTGTTGTTATTGTTTATTTGACATTGTTGTTGTTGTTGTTGTTGACGTTGTTGGTGTTGTTGTTTATTTGACGTTGTTGTTGTTGTTGACGTTGTTGGTGTTGTTGTTTATTTGACGTTGTTGTTGTTGACATTGTTGTTGTTGTTGTTTATTTGACGTTGTTGTTATTGTTGTTTATTTGACGTAGTTGTTGTTGTTGTTGTTGTTGTTGTTTATTTGACGTTTTTGTTGTTGTTGTTGTTGTTTATTTGACGTTGTTGTTATTGTCTATTTGGCGTTGTTGTTGTTGTTGTTTATTTGACGTTGTTGTTGTTATTGTTGTTGTTAATTTGACGTTGTTGTTGTTGTTGTTGTTTATTTGATGTTGTTGTTGTTGTTTATTTGACGTTGGTGTTGTTGTTGTTTATTTGACGTTGTTGTTGTTGTTATTTATTTGACGTTGTTGTTGTTATTATTTATTTGACGTTGTTGTTATTGTTGTTGTTTATTTGACGTAGTTGTTCTTGTTGACGTTGTTGTTGTTGTTGTTGTTTATTTGACGTTTTTGTTGTTGTTATTTATTTGACGTTGTTGTTGTTATTGTTTATTTGACGTTGTTGTTGTTGTTGTTTATTTGACGTTGTTGTTGTTGTTGTTGTTTATTTGACATTGTCGTTGTTGTTGTTGTTGTTGTTGACGTTGTTGGTGTTGTTGTTTATTTGACGTTGTTGTTGTTGTTGACGTTGTTGGTGTTGTTGTTTATTTGACGTTGTTGTTGTTGACATTGTTGTTGTTGTTGTTTATTTGACGTTGTTGTTATTGTTGTTTATTTGACGTTGTTGTTGTTGTTGTTTATTTGACATTGTTGTTGTTGACGTTGTTGGTGTTGTTGTTTATTTGACGTTGTTGTTGACATTGTTGTTGTTGTTTATTTGACGTTGTTGTTGCTGTTGTTTATTTGACGTTGTTGTTGTTGTTGTTTATTTGACGTTGTAGTTGTTGTTGTTGTTTATTTGACATTGTCGTTGTTGTTGTTGTTGTTGTTGACGTTGTTGGTGTTGTTGTTTATTTGACGTTGTTGTTGTTGTTGACGTTGTTGGTGTTGTTGTTTATTTGACGTTGTTGTTGTTGACATTGTTGTTGTTGTTGTTTATTTGACGTTGTTGTTATTGTTGTTTATTTGACGTAGTTGTTGTTGTTGACATTGTTGTTGTTGTTGTTGTTGTTGTTTATTTGACGTTTTTGTTGTTGTTGTTGTTGTTTATTTGACGTTGTTGTTATTGTCTATTTGGCGTTGTTGTTGTTGTTTATTTGACGTTGTTGTTGTTATTGTTGTTGTTAATTTGACGTTGTTGTTGTTGTTGTTGTTTATTTGACCTTTAATGTTGTTGTTTATTTGACGTTGTTGTTGTTGTTGTTGACGTTGTTGTTGTTGTTGTTGTTGTTGCTTATTTGACGTTGTTGTTGTTGTTGACTTTGTTGTTGTTGTTTGTTTGACGTTGTTGTTGTTGTTGTTGTTTATTTGACGTTGTTGTTGTAGTTGTTGTTGTTATTGTTGTTGTTTATTTGACGTTGTTGTTGTTGTTTATTTGATGTTGTTGTTTATTTGACATTGTTGTTGTTGTTGACGTTGTTGTTGTTGTTGTTGTTTATTTGTTATTGTTGTTGTTGTTGTTGACGTTGTTGGTGTTGTTGTTTATTTGACGTTGTTGTTGTTGTTTATTTGACGTTGTTTTAGTTGTTGTTGTTTATTTTACGTTGTTGTTGTTGTTGTTTATTTGACATTGTTGTTGTTGTTGACGTTGTTGTTATTGTTTATTTGACATTGTTGTTGTTGTTGTTGTTGTTGACGTTGTTGGTGTTGTTGTTTATTTGACGTTGTTGTTGTTGTTGACGTTGTTGGTGTTGTTGTTTATTTGACGTTGTTGTTGTTGACATTGTTGTTGTTGTTGTTTATTTGACGTTGTTGTTATTGTTGTTTATTTGACGTAGTTGTTGTTGTTGTTGTTGTTGTTTATTTGACGTTTTTGTTGTTGTTGTTGTTATTTATTTGACGTTGTTGTTATTGTCTATTTGGCGTTGTTGTTGTTGTTGTTTATTTGACGTTGTTGTTATTATTGTTGTTGTTAATTTGACGTTGTTGTTGTTGTTGTTGTTTATTTGATGTTGTTGTTGTTGTTTATTTGACGTTGGTGTTGTTGTTGTTTATTTGACGTTGTTGTTGTTGTTATTTATTTGACGTTGTTGTTGTTATTATTTATTTGACGTTGTTGTTATTGTTGTTGTTTATTTGACGTAGTTGTTCTTGTTGACGTTGTTGTTGTTGTTGTTGTTTATTTGACGTTTTTGTTGTTGTTATTTATTTGACGTTGTTGTTGTTATTGTTTATTTGACGTTGTTGTTGTTGTTGTTTATTTGACGTTGTTATTATTGTTTATTTGATGTGGTTTTTGTTATTTGACGTTGTTGTGGCTGTATTTGTTGTTGTTGTTGTTCCTTATTTGACGTTGTTGTTATTGTTGTTGTTTATTTGACGTTGTTGTTGCTGTTGTTTATTTGACGTTGTTGTTGTTGTTTATTTGACGTTGTTGTTGTTGTTGTTTTTTTGACGTTGTTGTTGTTGTTGACATTGTTGTTGTTGTTTGTTTGACGTTGTTGTTGCTGTTGTTTATTTGACGTTGTTGTTGTTGTTTATTTGACGTTGTTGTTGTTGTTGTTGTTGTTTATTTGACATTGTCGTTGTTGTTGTTGTTGTTGACGTTGTTGGTGTTGTTGTTTATTTGACGTTGTTGTTGTTGTTGACGTTGTTGGTGTTGTTGTTTATTTGACGTTGTTGTTGTTGACATTGTTGTTGTTGTTGTTTATTTGACGTTGTTGTTATTGTTGTTTATTTGACGTAGTTGTTGTTGTTGACGTTGTTGTTGTTGTTGTTGTTGTTGTTTATTTGACGTTTTTGTTGTTGTTGTTGTTGTTTATTTGACGTTGTTGTTATTGTCTATTTGGCGTTGTTGTTGTTGTTGTTTATTTGACGTTGTTGTTGTTATTGTTATTGTTAATTTGACGTTGTTGTTGTTGTTTATTTGATGTTGTTGTTGTTGTTTATTTGACGTTGGTGTTGTTTTTGTTTATTTGACGTTGTTGTTGTCGTTATTTATTTGACGTTGTTGTTGTTATTATTTATTTGACGTTGTTGTTATTGTTGTTGTTTATTTGACGTAGTTGTTCTTGTTGACGTTGTTGTTGTTGTTGTTGTTTATTTGACGTTTTTGTTGTTGTTGTTGATGTTGTTGTTGTTGTTTATTTGACATTGTTGTTATTGTTTATTTGACGTTGTTTTTGTTGTTTATTTGACGTTGTTGTTGTTATTATTGTTGTTGTTTATTTGACGTTGTTGTTGTTGTTGTTTATTTGATGTTGTTGTTGTTGTTTATTTGACATTGGTGTTGCTGTTGTTTATTTGACGTTGTTGTTGTTGTTTATTTGACGTTGTTGTTGTTGTTGTTGTTGTTTTTTTGACGTTGTTGTTGTTGTTGACATTGTTGTTGTTGACATTGTTGTTGTTGTTGTTTATTTGACGTTGTTGTTGCTGTTGTTTATTTGACGTTGTTGTTGTTGTTGTTTATTTGACGTTGTTGTTGTTGTTGTTTACTTGACAGTGTCGTTGTTGTTGACATTATTGTTGTTGACATTGTTGTTGTTGTTGTTGTTGTTGTTTATTTGACGTAGTTGTTGTTGTTGACGTTGTTGTTGTTGTTGTTGTTTATTTGACGTTTTTGTTGTTGTTTATGTTGTTGTTGTTGTTTATTTGACGTTGTTGTTGTTTATTTGACGTTGTTGTTGTTGTTGTTGTTTATTTGACGTTGTTGTTGTTGTTGTTGTTTATTTGACGTTGTTGTCGTTGTTGTTATTGTTGTTGTTTGTTTGACGTTGTTGTTGTTGTTGTTTATTTGATGTTGTTGTTGTTGTTTATTTGACATTGTTGTTGTTGTTGTTGACGTTGTTGTTGTTGTTTATTTGAAATTGTTGTTGTTGTTGTTGTTGACGTTGTTCGTGTTGTTGTTTATTTGACGTTGTTGTTATTGACATTGTTGTTGATGTTTATTTGACGTTGTTGTTATTGTTGTTTATTTGACGTAGTTGTTGTTGTTGACGTTGTCGTTGTTGTTGACATTGTTGTTGTAGACATAGTTGTTGTTGTTGTTTATTTGACGTAGTTGTTGTTGTTGACGTTGTTGTTGTTGTTGTTTAGTTGACGTTGTTGTTGATGTTGTTCTTGTTGTTGTTTATTTGACGTTGTTGTTGTTGTTTATTTGACGTTGTTGTTGTTGTTGTTTATTTGACGTTGTGGTTGTTGTTGTTATTCTTGTTGTTTATTTGACGTTGTTGTTGTTGTTTATTTGATGTTGTTGTTGTTGTTTATATGACATTGTTGTTGTTCTTGACGTTGTTGTTGTTGTTTATTTGACATTGTTGTTGTTGACGTTGTTGGTGTTGTTGTTTATTTGACGTTGTTGTTGACATTGTTGTTGTTGTTTATTTGACGATGTTGTTATTGTTGTTTATTTGACGTAGTTGTTGTTGTTGACGTTGTTGTTGTTGTTTATTTGACGTTTTTGTTATTGTTGTTGTTGTTGTTTATTTGACGTTGTTGTTATTGTCTATTTGACGTTGTTGTTGTTGTTGTTTATTTGACGTTGTTATTGTTGTTTATTTGACGTTGTTGTTGTTGTTGTTTATTTGACGTTGTTGTTGTTGTTGTTTATTTGACGTTGTTGTTGTTGTTGACGTTGTTGTTGTTGTTGTTTATTTGACGTTGTTGTTGTTGACGTTGTTGTTGTTGTTGTTATTTATTTGACGTTGTTGTTGTTGTTTATTTGACGTTGTTGTTGTTGTTTATTTGACGTTGTTGTTTTTTTATTTGACATTGTTCTTGTTGTTGTTATTGTTTATTTGACCTTTAATGTTGTTGTTTATTTGACGTTGTTGTTGTTGTTGACGTTGTTGTTGTTGTTGTTGTTGTTGCTTATTTGACGTTGTTGTTGTTGTTGACTTTGTTGTTGTTGTTTGTTTGACGTTGTTGTTGTTGTTGTTGTTGTTTATTTGACGTTGTTGTTGTAGTTGTTGTTGTTATTGTTGTTGTTTATTTGACGTTGTTGTTGTTGTTTATTTGATGTTGTTGTTTATTTGACATTGTTGTTGTTGTTGACGTTGTTGTTGTTGTTGTTGTTTATTTGTTATTGTTGTTGTTGTTGTTGACGTTGTTGGTGTTGTTGTTTATTTGACGTTGTTGTTGTTGTTTATTTGACGTTGTTTTAGTTGTTGTTGTTTATTTTACGTTGTTGTTGTTGTTGTTTATTTGACATTGTTGTTGTTGTTGACGTTGTTGTTATTGTTTATTTGACATTGTTGTTGTTGTTGTTGTTGACGTTGTTGGTGTTGTTGTTTATTTGACGTTGTTGTTGTTGTTGACGTTGTTGGTGTTGTTGTTTATTTGACGTTGTTGTTGTTGACATTGTTGTTGTTGTTGTTTATTTGACGTTGTTGTTATTGTTGTTTATTTGACGTAGTTGTTGTTGTTGTTGTTGTTGTTTATTTGACGTTTTTGTTGTTGTTGTTGTTGTTTATTTGACGTTGTTGTTATTGTCTATTTGGCGTTGTTGTTGTTGTTGTTTATTTGACGTTGTTGTTGTTATTGTTGTTGTTAATTTGACGTTGTTGTTGTTGTTGTTGTTTATTTGATGTTGTTGTTGTTGTTTATTTGACGTTGGTGTTGTTGTTGTTTATTTGACGTTGTTGTTGTTGTTATTTATTTGACGTTGTTGTTGTTATTATTTATTTGACGTTGTTGTTATTGTTGTTGTTTATTTGACGTAGTTGTTCTTGTTGACGTTGTTGTTGTTGTTGTTTATTTGACGTTTTTGTTGTTGTTATTTATTTGACGTTGTTGTTGTTATTGTTTATTTGACGTTGTTGTTGTTGTTTATTTGACGTTGTTATTATTGTTTATTTGATGTGGTTTTTGTTATTTGACGTTGTTGTTGCTGTATTTGTTGTTGTTGTTGTTGCTTATTTGACGTTGTTGTTATTGTTGTTGTTTATTTGACGTTGTTGTTGCTGTTGTTTATTTGACGTTGTTGTTGTTGTTTATTTAACGTTGTTGTTGTTGTTGTTGTTTTTTTGACGTTGTTGTTGTTGTTGACATTGTTGTTGTTGTTTGTTTAACGTTGTTGTTGCTGTTGTTTATTAGACGTTGTTGTTGTTGTTGTTTATTTGACGTTGTTGATGTTGTTGTTGTTTATTTGACATTGTTGTTGTTGTTGTTGTTGTTGTTGTTGACGTTGTTGGTGTTGTTGTTTATTTGACGTTGTTGTTGTTGTTGACGTTGTTGGTGTTGTTGCTTATTTGACGTTGTTGTTGTTGACATTGTTGTTGTTGTTGTTTATTTGACGTTGTTGTTATTGTTGTTTATTTGACGTAGTTGTTGTTGTTGACGTTGTTGTTGTTGTTGTTGTTGTTTATTTGACGTTTTTGTTGTTGTTGTTGTTGTTTATTTGACGTTGTTGTTATTGTCTATTTGGCGTTGTTGTTGTTGTTGTTTATTTGACGTTGTTGTTGTTATTATTGTTGTTGTTAATTTGACGTTGTTGTTGTTGTTGTTGTTGTTTATTTGATGTTGTTGTTGTTGTTTATTTGACGTTGGTGTTGTTGTTGTTTATTTGACGTTGTTGTTGTTGTTATTTATTTGACGTTGTTGTTGTTATTATTTATTTGACGTTGTTGTTATTGTTGTTGTTTATTTGACGTAGTTGTTCTTGTTGACGTTGTTGTTGTTGTTGTTGTTTATTTGACGTTTTTGTTGTTGTTGTTGATGTTGTTGTTGTTGTTTATTTGACATTGTTTTTATTGTTTATTTGACGTTCTTTTTGTTGTTTATTTGACGTTGTTGTTGTTATTATTGTTGTTGTTTATTTGACGTTGTTGTTGTTGTTTATTTGATGTTGTTGTTGTTGTTTATTTGACATTGGTGTTGCTGTTGTTTATTTGACGTTGTTGTTGTTGTTTATTTGACGTTGTTGTTGTTGTTGTTGTTGTTGTTTTTTTGACGTTGTTGTTGTTGTTGACATTGTTGTTGTTGACATTGTTGTTGTTGTTGTTTATTTGACGTTGTTGTTGCTGTTGTTTATTTGACGTTGTTGTTGTTGTTGTTTATTTGACGTTGTTGTTGTTGTTGTTTACTTGATAGTGTCGTTGTTGTTGACATTGTTGTTGTTGACATTGTTGTTGTTGACATTGTTGTTGTTGTTGTTATTGTTGTTTATTTGACGTAGTTGTTGTTGTTGACGTTGTTGTTGTTGTTTATTTGACGTTTTTGTTGTTGTTTATGTTGTTGTTGTTGTTTATTTGACGTTGTTGTTGTTTATTTGACGTTGTTGTTGTTGTTGTTGTTGTTGTTTATTTGACGTTGTTGTTGTTGTTGTTGTTGTTGTTTATTTGACGTTGTTGTCGTTGTTGTTATTGTTGTTGTTTGTTTGACGTTGTTGTTGTTGTTGTTGTTGTTTATTTGATGTTGTTGTTGTTGTTTATTTGACATTGTTGTTGTTGTTGACGTTGTTGTTGTTGTTTATTTGAAATTGTTGTTGTTGTTGTTGTTGACGTTGTTCGTGTTGTTGTTTATTTGACGTGGTTGTTATTGACATTGTTGTTGTTGTTTATTTGACGTTGTTGTTATTGTTGTTTATTTGACGTAGTTGTTGTTGTTGACGTTGTTGTTGTTGTTGTTTAGTTGACGTTGTTGTTGATGTTGTTGTTGTTGTTGTTTATTTGACGTTGTTGTTGTTGTTTATTTGACGTTGTTGTTGTTGTTGTTTATTTGACGTTGTGGTTGTTGTTGTTATTCTTGTTGTTTATTTGACGTTGTTGTTGTTGTTGTTTATTTGATGTTGTTGTTGTTGTTTATATGACATTGTTGTTGTTCTTGACGTTGTTGTTGTTGTTTATTTGACATTGTTGTTGTTGACGTTGTTGGTGTTGTTGTTTATTTGACGTTGTTGTTGACATTGTTGTTGTTGTTTATTTGACGATGTTGTTATTGTTGTTTATTTGACGTAGTTGTTGTTGTTGACGTTGTTGTTGTTGTTTATTTGACGTTTTTGTTATTGTTATTGTTGTTTATTTGACGTTGTTGTTGCTGTTGTTTATTTGACATTGTTGTTGTTGTTTATTTGACGTTGTTGTTGTTGTTGTTGTTTTTTTGACGTTGTTGTTGTTGTTGACATTGTTGTTGTTGTTTGTTTGACGTTGTTGTTGCTGTTGTTTATTTGACGTTGTTGTTGTTGTTGTTTATTTGACGTTGTTGTTGTTGTTGTTTATTTGACATTGTCGTTGTTGTTATTGTTGTTGTTGACGTTGTTGGTGTTGTTGTTTATTTGACGTTGTTGTTGTTGTTGACGTTGTTGGTGTTGTTGTTTATTTGACGTTGTTGTTGTTGACATTGTTGTTGTTGTTGTTTATTTGACGTTGTTGTTATTGTTGTTTATTTGACGTAGTTGTTGTTGTTGACGTTGTTGTTGTTGTTGTTGTTGTTGTTGTTTATTTGACATTTTTGTTGTTGTTGTTGTTGTTTATTTGACGTTGTTGTTATTGTCTATTTGGCATTGATGTTGTTGTTGTTTATTTGACGTTGTTGTTGTTATTGTTGTTGTTAATTTGACGTTGTTGTTGTTGTTGTTTATTTGATGTTGTTGTTGTTGTTTATTTGACGTTGGTGTTGTTGTTGTTTATTTGACGTTGTTGTTGTTGTTATTTATTTGACGTTGTTGTTGTTATTATTTATTTGACGTTGTTGTTATTGTTGTTGTTTATTTGACGTAGTTGTTCTTGTTGACGTTGTTGTTGTTGTTGTTGTTTATTTGACGTTTTTGTTGTTGTTGTTGATGTTGTTGTTGTTGTTTATTTGACATTGTTGTTATTGTTTATTTGACGTTGTTTTTGTTGTTTATTTGACGTTGTTGTTGTTATTATTGTTGTTGTTTATTTGACGTTGTTGTTGTTGTTGTTTATTTGATGTTGTTGTTGTTGTTTATTTGACGTTGTTGTTGTTGTTGTTTATTTGACGTTGTTGTTGTTGTTGTTTATTTGACGTTGTTGTTGTTGTTGTTTACTTGACAGTGTCGTTGTTGTTGACATTGTTGTTGTTGACATTGTTGTTGTTGTTGTTGTTGTTTATTTGACGTAGTTGTTGTTGTTGACGTTGTTGTTTTTGTTGTTGTTTATTTGACGTTTTTGTTGTTGTTTATGTTGTTGTTGTTGTTTATTTGACGTTGTTGTTGTTTATTTGACGTTGTTGTTGTTGTTGTTGTTTATTTGACGTTGTTGTTGTTGTTGTTGTTTATTTGACGTTGTTGTCGTTGTTGTTATTGTTGTTGTTTGTTTGACGTTGTTGTTGTTGTTGTTGTTGTTGTTGTTTATTTGATGTTGTTGTTGTTGTTTATTTGACATTGTTGTTGTTGTTGACGTTGTTGTTGTTGTTTATTTGAAATTGTTGTTGTTGTTGTTGACGTTGTTCGTGTTGTTGTTTATTTGACGTTGTTGTTATTGACATTGTTGTTGTTGTTGTTTATTTGACGTTGTTGTTATTGTTGTTTATTTGACGTAGTTGTTGTTGTTGACGTTGTCGTTGTTGTTGACATTGTTGTTGTAGACATAGTTGTTGTTGTTGTTGTTTATTTGACGTAGTTGTTGTTGTTGACGTTGTTGTTGTTGTTGTTTAGTTGACGTTGTTGTTGATGTTGTTGTTGTTGTTGTTTATTTGACGTTGTTGTTGTTGTTTATTTGACGTTGTTGTTGTTGTTGTTTATTTGACGTTGTGGTTGTTGTTGTTATTCTTGTTGTTTATTTGACGTTGTTGTTGTTGTTGTTTATTTGATGTTGTTGTTGTTGTTTATATGACATTGTTGTTGTTCTTGACGTTGTTGTTGTTGTTTATTTGACATTGTTGTTGGTGACGTTGTTGGTGTTGTTGTTTATTTGACGTTGTTGTTGACATTGTTGTTGTTGTTTATTTGACGTTGTTGTTGCTGTTGTTTATTTGACGTTGTTGTTGTTGTTGTTTATTTGACGTTGTTGTTGTTGTTGTTGTTTATTTGACATTGTCGTCGTTGTTGTTGTTGTTGTTGTTGACGTTGTTGGTGTTGTTGTTTATTTGACGTTGTTGTTGTTGTTGACGTTGTTGGTGTTGTTGTTTATTTGACGTTGTTGTTGTTGACATTGTTGTTGTTGTTGTTTATTTGACGTTGTTGTTATTGTTGTTTATTTGACGTTGTTGTTGTTGTTGTTTATTTGACATTGTTGTTGTTGACGTTGTTGGTGTTGTTGTTTATTTGACGTTGTTGTTGACATTGTTGTTGTTGTTTATTTGACGTTGTTGTTGCTGTTGTTTATTTGACGTTGTTGTTGTTGTTGTTTATTTGACGTTGTAGTTGTTGTTGTTGTTTATTTGACATTGTCGTTGTTGTTGTTGTTGTTGTTGACGTTGTTGGTGTTGTTGTTTATTTGACGTTGTTGTTGTTGTTGACGTTGTTGGTGTTGTTGTTTATTTGACGTTGTTGTTGTTGACATTGTTGTTGTTGTTGTTTATTTGACGTTGTTGTTATTGTTGTTTATTTGACGTATTTGTTGTTGTTGACGTTGTTGTTGTTGTTGTTGTTTATTTGACGTTTTTGTTGTTGTTGTTGTTGTTTATTTGACGTTGTTGTTATTGTCTATTTGGCGTTGTTGTTGTTGTTTATTTGACGCTGTTGTTGTTATTGTTGTTGTTAATTTGACGTTGTTGTTGTTGTTGTTGTTTATTTGATGTTGTTGTTGTTGTTTATTTGACGTTGGTGTTGTTGTTGTTTATTTGACGTTGTTGTTGTTGTTATTTATTTGACGTTGTTGTTGTTATTATTTATTTGACGTTGTTGTTATTGTTGTTGTTTATTTGACGTAGTTGTTCTTGTTGACGTTGTTGTTGTTGTTGTTGTTTATTTGACGTTTTTGTTGTTGTTATTTATTTGACGTTGTTGTTGTTATTGTTTATTTGACGTTGTTGTTGTTGTTGTTTATTTGACGTTGTTATTATTGTTTATTTGACGTTGTTGTGGCTGTATTTGTTGTTGTTGTTGTTGTTGCTTATTTGACGTTGTTGTTATTGTTGTTGTTTATTTGACGTTGTTGTTGCTGTTGTTTATTTGACGTTGTTGTTGTTGTTTATTTGACGTTGTTGTTGTTGTTGTTGTTTTTTTGACGTTGTTGTTGTTGTTGACATTGTTGTTGTTGTTTGTTTGACGTTGTTGTTGCTGTTGTTTATTTGACGTTGTTGTTGTTGTTTCTTTGACGTTGTTGTTGTTGTTGTTGTTTATTTGACATTGTCGTTGTTGTTGTTGTTGTTGACGTTGTTGGTGTTGTTGTTTATTTGACGTTGTTGTTGTTGTTGACGTTGTTGGTGTTGTTGTTTATTTGACGTTGTTGTTGTTGACATTGTTGTTGTTGTTGTTTATTTGACGTTGTTGTTATTGTTGTTTATTTGACGTAGTTGTTGTTGTTGACGTTGTTGTTGTTGTTGTTGTTGTTGTTGTTGTTTATTTGACGTTTTTGTTGTTGTTGTTGTTGTTTATTTGACGTTGTTGTTATTGTCTATTTGGCGTTGTTGTTGTTGTTGTTTATTTGACGTTGTTGTTGTTATTGTTATTGTTAATTTGACGTTGTTGTTGTTGTTGTTTATTTGATGTTGTTGTTGTTGTTTATTTGACGTTGGTGTTGTTTTTGTTTATTTGACGTAATTGTTGTTGTTATTTATTTGACGTTGTTTTTGTTATTATTTATTTGACGTTGTTGTTATTGTTGTTGTTTATTTGACGTAGTTGTTCTTGTTGACGTTGTTGTTGTTGTTGTTGTTGTTTATTTGACGTTTTTGTTGTTGTTGTTGTTGTTTATTTGACGTTGTTGTTATTGTCTATTTGGCGTTGTTGTTGTTGTTTATTTGACGCTGTTGTTGTAATTGTTGTTGTTAATTTGACGTTGTTGTTGTTGTTGTTTATTTGATGTTGTTGTTGTTGTTTATTTGACGTTGGTGTTGTTGTTGTTTATTTGACGTTGTTGTTGTTGTTATTTATTTGACGTTGTTGTTGTTATTATTTATTTGACGTTGTTGTTATTGTTGTTGTTTATTTGACGTAGTTGTTCTTGTTGACGTTGTTGTTGTTGTTGTTGTTTATTTGACGTTTTTGTTGTTGTTATTTATTTGACGTTGTTGTTGTTATTGTTTATTTGACGTTGTTGTTGTTGTTGTTTATTTGACGTTGTTATTATTGTTTATTTGACGTTGTTGTGGCTGTATTTGTTGTTGTTGTTGTTGCTTATTTGACGTTGTTGTTATTGTTGTTGTTTATTTGACGTTGTTGTTGCTGTTGTTTATTTGACGTTGTTGTTGTTGTTTATTTGACGTTGTTGTTGTTGTTGTTTTTTTGACGTTGTTGTTGTTGTTGACATTGTTGTTGTTGTTTGTTTGACGTTGTTGTTGCTGTTGTTTATTTGACGTTGTTGTTGTTGTTTCTTTGACGTTGTTGTTGTTGTTGTTGTTTATTTGACATTGTCGTTGTTGTTGTTGTTGTTGACGTTGTTGGTGTTGTTGTTTATTTGACGTTGTTGTTGTTGTTGACGTTGTTGGTGTTGTTGTTTATTTGACGTTGTTGTTGTTGACATTGTTGTTGTTGTTGTTTATTTGACGTTGTTGTTATTGTTGTTTATTTGACGTAGTTGTTGTTGTTGACGTTGTTGTTGTTGTTGTTGTTGTTGTTGTTGTTTATTTGACGTTTTTGTTGTTGTTGTTGTTGTTTATTTGACGTTGTTGTTATTGTCTATTTGGCGTTGTTGTTGTTGTTGTTTATTTGACGTTGTTGTTGTTATTGTTATTGTTAATTTGACGTTGTTGTTGTTGTTGTTTATTTGATGTTGTTGTTGTTGTTTATTTGACGTTGGTGTTGTTTTTGTTTATTTGACGTTGTTGTTGTTGTTATTTATTTGACGTTGTTGTTGTTATTATTTATTTGACGTTGTTGTTATTGTTGTTGTTTATTTGACGTAGTTGTTCTTGTTGACGTTGTTGTTGTTGTTGTTGTTGTTTATTTGACGTTTTTGTTGTTGTTGTTGATGTTGTTGTTGTTGTTTATTTGACATTGTTGTTATTGTTTATTTGACGTTGTTTTTGTTGTTTATTTGACGTTGTTGTTGTTATTATTGTTGTTGTTTATTTGACGTTGTTGTTGTTGTTGTTTATTTGATGTTGTTGTTGTTGTTTATTTGACATTGGTGTTGCTGTTGTTTATTTGACGTTGTTGTTGTTGTTTATTTGACGTTGTTGTTGTTGTTGTTGTTGTTTTTTTGACGTTGTTGTTGTTGTTGACATTGTTGTTGTTGACATTGTTGTTGTTGTTGTTTATTTGACGTTGTTGTTGCTGTTGTTTATTTGACGTTGTTGTTGTTGTTGTTGTTTATTTGACGTTGTTGTTGTTGTTGTTGTTTACTTGACAGTGTCGTTGTTGTTGACATTATTGTTGTTGACATTGTTGTTGTTGTTGTTGTTTATTTGACGTAGTTGTTGTTGTTGACGTTGTTGTTGTTGTTGTTGTTGTTTATTTGACGTTTTTGTTGTTGTTTATGTTGTTGTTGTTTATTTGACGTTGTTGTTGTTTATTTGACGTTGTTGTTGTTGTTGTTGTTTATTTGACGTTGTTGTTGTTGTTGTTGTTTATTTGACGTTGTTGTCGTTGTTGTTATTGTTGTTGTTTGTTTGACGTTGTTGTTGTTGTTGTTGTTGTTTATTTGATGTTGTTGTTGTTGTTTATTTGACATTGTTGTTGTTGTTGTTGACGTTGTTGTTGTTGTTTATTTTGAAATTGTTGTTGTTGTTGTTGTTGACGTTGTTCGTGTTGTTGTTTATTTGACGTTGTTGTTATTGACATTGTTGTTGATGTTTATTTGACGTTGTTGTTATTGTTGTTTATTTGACGTAGTTGTTGTTGTTGACGTTGTCGTTGTTGTTGACATTGTTGTTGTAGACATAGTTGTTGTTGTTGTTTATTTGACGTAGTTGTTGTTGTTGACGTTGTTGTTGTTGTTGTTTAGTTGACGTTGTTGTTGATGTTGTTGTTGTTGTTGTTTATTTGACGTTGTTGTTGTTGTTTATTTGACGTTGTTGTTGTTGTTGTTTATTTGACGTTGTGGTTGTTGTTGTTATTCTTGTTGTTTATTTGACGTTGTTGTTGTTGTTTATTTGATGTTGTTGTTGTTTATATGACATTGTTGTTGTTCTTGACGTTGTTGTTGTTGTTTATTTGACATTGTTGTTGTTGACGTTGTTGGTGTTGTTGTTTATTTGACGTTGTTGTTGACATTGTTGTTGTTGTTTATTTGACGATGTTGTTATTGTTGTTTATTTGACGTAGTTGTTGTTGTTGACGTTGTTGTTGTTGTTTATTTGACGTTTTTGTTATTGTTGTTGTTGTTGTTTATTTGACGTTGTTGTTATTGTCTATTTGACGTTGTTGTTGTTGTTTATTTGACGTTGTTATTGTTGTTTATTTGACGTTGTTGTTGTTGTTGTTTATTTGACGTTGTTGTTGTTGTTGTTTATTTGACGTTGTTGTTGTTGTTGACGTTGTTGTTGTTGTTGTTTATTTGACGTTGTTGTTGTTGACGTTGTTGTTGTTGTTGTTATTTATTTGACGTTGTTGTTGTTGTTTATTTGACGTTGTTGTTGTTGTTTATTTGACGTTGTTGTTTTTTTATTTGACATTGTTCTTGTTGTTGTTATTGTTTATTTGACCTTTAATGTTGTTGTTTATTTGACGTTGTTGTTGTTGTTGTTGACGTTGTTGTTGTTGTTGTTGTTGTTGTTGCTTATTTGACGTTGTTGTTGTTGTTGACTTTGTTGTTGTTGTTTGTTTGACGTTGTTGTTGTTGTTGTTGTTTATTTGACGTTGTTGTTGTAGTTGTTGTTGTTATTGTTGTTGTTTATTTGACGTTGTTGTTGTTGTTTATTTGATGTTGTTGTTTATTTGACATTGTTGTTGTTGTTGACGTTGTTGTTGTTGTTGTTGTTTATTTGTTATTGTTGTTGTTGTTGTTGACGTTGTTGGTGTTGTTGTTTATTTGACGTTGTTGTTGTTGTTTATTTGACGTTGTTTTAGTTGTTGTTGTTTATTTTACGTTGTTGTTGTTGTTGTTTATTTGACATTGTTGTTGTTGTTGACGTTGTTGTTATTGTTTATTTGACATTGTTGTTGTTGTTGTTGTTGACGTTGTTGGTGTTGTTGTTTATTTGACGTTGTTGTTGTTGTTGACGTTGTTGGTGTTGTTGTTTATTTGACGTTGTTGTTGTTGACATTGTTGTTGTTGTTGTTTATTTGACGTTGTTGTTATTGTTGTTTATTTGACGTAGTTGTTGTTGTTGTTGTTGTTGTTTATTTGACGTTTTTGTTGTTGTTGTTGTTATTTATTTGACGTTGTTGTTATTGTCTATTTGGCGTTGTTGTTGTTGTTGTTTATTTGACGTTGTTGTTGTTATTGTTGTTGTTAATTTGACGTTGTTGTTGTTGTTGTTGTTTATTTGATGTTGTTGTTGTTGTTTATTTGACGTTGGTGTTGTTGTTGTTTATTTGACGTTGTTGTTGTTGTTATTTATTTGACGTTGTTGTTGTTATTATTTATTTGACGTTGTTGTTATTGTTGTTGTTTATTTGACGTAGTTGTTCTTGTTGACGTTGTTGTTGTTGTTGTTGTTTATTTGACGTTTTTGTTGTTGTTATTTATTTGACGTTGTTGTTGTTATTGTTTATTTGACGTTGTTGTTGTTGTTGTTTATTTGACGTTGTTATTATTGTTTATTTGATGTGGTTTTTGTTATTTGACGTTGTTGTTGCTGTATTTGTTGTTGTTGTTGTTGCTTATTTGACGTTGTTGTTATTGTTGTTGTTTATTTGACGTTGTTGTTGCTGTTGTTTATTTGACGTTGTTGTTGTTGTTTATTTGACGTTGTTGTTGTTGTTGTTGTTTTTTTGACGTTGTTGTTGTTGTTGACATTGTTGTTGTTGTTTGTTTAACGTTGTTGTTGCTGTTGTTTATTTGACGTTGTTGTTGTTTATTTGACGTTGTTGATGTTGTTGTTGTTTATTTGACATTGTTGTTGTTGTTGTTGTTGTTGTTGACGTTGTTGGTGTTGTTGTTTATTTGACGTTGTTGTTGTTGTTGACGTTGTTGGTGTTGTTGCTTATTTGACGTTGTTGTTGTTGACATTGTTGTTGTTGTTGTTTATTTGACGTTGTTGTTATTGTTGTTTATTTGACGTAGTTGTTGTTGTTGACGTTGTTGTTGTTGTTGTTGTTGTTGTTGTTTATTTGACGTTTTTGTTGTTGTTGTTGTTGTTTATTTGACGTTGTTGTTATTGTCTATTTGGCGTTGTTGTTGTTGTTGTTTATTTGACGTTGTTGTTGTTATTATTGTTGTTGTTAATTTGACGTTGTTGTTGTTGTTGTTTATTTGATGTTGTTGTTGTTGTTTATTTGACGTTGGTGTTGTTGTTGTTTATTTGACGTTGTTGTTGTTATTTATTTGACGTTGTTGTTGTTATTATTTATTTGATGTTGTTGTTATTGTTGTTGTTTATTTGACGTAGTTGTTTTTGTTGACGTTGTTGTTGTTGTTGTTGTTGTTGTTGTTTATTTGACGTTTTTGTTGTTGATGTTGTTGTTGTTGTTTATTTGACGTTGTTGTTATTGTTTATTTGACGTTGTTTTTGTTGTTTATTTGACGTTGTTGTTGTTGTTATTGTTGTTGTTTATTTGACGTTGTTGTTGTTGTTGTTTATTTGATGTTGTTGTTGTTGTTTATTTGACATTGGTGTTGTTGTTGTTTATTTGACATTGTTGTTGTTGTTATTTATTTGACGTTGTTGTTGTTGTTGTTATTGTTTATTTGACGTTGTTGTTGTTGTTGTTTATTTGACGTTGTTATTATTGTTTATTTGACGTTGTTTTTGTTATTTGACGTTGTTGTTGTTGTTGTATTTGTTGTTGTTGTTGTTGCTTATTTGACGTTGTTGTTATTGTTGTTGTTTATTTGCTGTTGTTGTTGTTGTTGTTTATTTGACGTTGTTGTTGTTGTTGTTTATTTGACGTTGTTGTTGTTGTTGTTTATTTGTCGTTGTTGTTGTTGTTGACATTGTTGTTGTTGTTGTTTATTTGACGTTGTTGTTGCTGTTGTTTATTTGACGTTGTTGTTGTTGTTGTTTATTTGACGTTGTTGTTGTTGTTGTTTATTTGATGTTGTCGTTGTTGTTGACATTGTTGTTGTTGACATAGTTGTTGTTGTTGTTTATTTGACGTAGTTGTTGTTGTTGACGTTGTTGTTATTGTTGTTGTTTATTTGACGTTGTTGTTGTTGTTGTTGTTGTTGTTTATTTGACGTTGTTGTTGTTGTTTATTTGACGTTGTTGTTGTTGTTGTTTATTTGACGTTGTGGTTTGTGTTGTTATTCTTGTTGTTTATTTGACGCTGTTGTTGTTGACATAGTTGTTGTTGTTGTTTATTTGACGTAGTTGTTGTTGTTGACGTTGTTGTTGTTGTTGTTTATTTGACGTTTTTGTTGTTGTTGATGTTGTTGTTGTTGTTTATTTGATGTTGTTGTTGTTTATTTGACGTTGTTGTTGTTGTTGTTTATTTGACGTTGTGGTTGTTGTTGTTATTCTTGTTGTTTATTTGATGTTGTTGTTGTTGTTGTTTATATGACATTGTTGTTGTTGTTGTTGTTTATTTGATGTTGTTTTAGTTGTTGTTGTTTATTTGACATTGTTGTTGTTTTTTATTTGACGTTGTTATTTCTCATTGTTGTTGTTTTTTATTTGACGTTGTTGTTGTTGTTATTTATTTGATTTTGTTGTTGTTATTGTTTATTTGACGTTGTTGTTGTTGTTGTTTATTTGACGTTGTTATTATTGTTTATTTGATGTGGTTTTTGTTATTTGACGTTGTTGTTGTTGTATTTGTTGTTGTTGTTGTTGCTTATTTGACGTTGTTGTTATTGTTGTTGTTTATTTGACGTTGTTGTTGCTGTTGTTTATTTGACGTTGTTGTTGTTGTTTATTTGACGTTGTTGTTGTTGTTGTTTTTTGACGTTGTTGTTGTTGTTGACATTGTTGTTGTTGTTTGTTTGACGTTGTTGTTGCTGTTGTTTATTTGACGTTGTTGTTGTTGTTGTTTATTTGACGTTGATGTTGTTTATTTGACGTTGTCGTTGTTGTTGTTGTTGTTGTTGTTGACGTTGTTGGTGTTGTTGTTTATTTGACGTTGTTGGTGTTGTTGTTTATTTGACGTTGTTGTTGTTGACATTGTTGTTGTTGTTGTTTATTTGACGTTGTTGTTATTGTTGTTTATTTGACGTAGTTGTTGTTGTTGACGTTGTTGTTGTTGTTGTTGTTGTTGTTGTTTATTTGACGTTTTTGTTGTTGTTGTTGTTGTTGTTGTTTATTTGACGTTGTTGTTATTGTCTATTTGGCGTTGTTGTTGTTGTTGTTTATTTGACGTTGTTGTTATTGTCTATTTGGCGTTGTTGTTGTTGTTGTTGTTGTTTATTTGACGTTGTTGTTGTTGTTATTGTTGTTGTTTATTTGACGTTGTTGTTGTTGTTTATTTGATGTTGTTGTTGTTGTTTATTTGACGTTGGTGTTGTTGTTGTTTATTTGACGTTGTTGTTGTTGTTATTTATTTGACGTTGTTGTTGTTATTATTTATTTGACGTTGTTGTTATTGTTGTTGTTTATTTGACGTAGTTGTTCTTGTTGACGTTGTTGTTGTTGTTGTTGTTGTTTATTTGACGTTTTTGTTGTTGTTGTTGATGTTGTTGTTGTTGTTTATTTGACGTTGTTGTTATTGTTTATTTGACGTTGTTTTTGTTGTTTATTTGACGTTGTTGTTGTTGTTGTTGTTGTTGTTTATTTGACGTTGTTGTTGTTGTTGTTTATTTGATGTTGTTGTTGTTGTTGTTGTTTATTTGACGTTGGTGTTGTTGTTGATTATTTGACGTTGTCGTTGTTATTTATTTGACATTGTTGTTGTTATTTTTTATTTGACGTTGTTGTTGTTATTGTTTATTTGACGCTGTTATAGTTGTTTATTTGATGTTGTTTTTGTTATTTGACGTTGTTGTTGTTGTTGTATTTGTTGTTGTTGTTGTTGCTTATTTGACGTTGTTGTTATTGTTGTTTTTTATTCGACGTTGTTGTTGCTGTTGTTTATTTGACATTGTTGTTGTTGTTGTTTATTTGACGTTGTTGTTGTTGTTGTTATTTTTTTGACGTTGTTGTTGTTGTTGTTGTTGTTGACATTGTTGTTGTTACCATTGTTGTGGTTGTTGTTTATTTGACGTTGTTGTTGCTGTTGTTTATTTAACGTTGTTGTTGTTGTTGTTTATTTGACGTTGTTGTTGTTGTTGTTTATTTGACGTTGTCGTTGTTGTTGACATTGTTGTTGTTGTTGTTTATTTGACGTAGTTGTTGTTGTTGACGTTGTTGTTGTTGTTGTTGTTGTTTATTTGACGTTTTTGTTGTTGTTGATGTTGTTGTTGTTGTTGTTTATTTGACGTTGTTGTTGTTGTTGTTGTTTATTTGACGTTTTTGTTGTTGTTTATTTGACGTTGTTGTTGTTGTTATTATTGTTGTTTATTTGACGTTGTTGTTGTTGTTGTTTATTTGATGTTGTTGTTGTTGTTTATTTGACATTGTTGTTGTTGTTGACGTTGTTGTTGTTGTTTATTTGACATTGTTATTGTTGTTGTTGTTGACGTTGTTGGTGTTGTTGTTTATTTGACGTTGTTGTTATTGTTGACGTTGTTGGTGTTGTTGTTTATTTGACGTTGTTGTTGTTGTTGACATTGTTGTTGTTGTTGTTTATTTGACGTTGTTGTTATTGTTGTTTATTTGACGTAGTTGTTGTTGTTGACGTTGTTGTTGTTGTTGTTGTTTATTTGACGTTTTTGTTGTTGTTGTTGTTGTTGTTTATTTGACGTTGTTGTTATTGTCTATTTGGCGTTGTTGTTGTTGTTGTTTATTTGACGTTGTTGTTGTTGTTATTGTTGTTGTTTATTTGACGTTGTTGTTGTTGTTGTTTATTTGATGTTGTTGTTGTTGTTTATTTGACGTTGGTGTTGTTGTTGTTTATTTGACGTTGTTGTTGTTATTTATTTGACGTTGTTGTTGTTATTATTTATTTGACGTTGTTGTTATTGTTGTTGTTTATTTGACGTAGTTGTTGTTGTTGACGTTGTTGTTGTTGTTGTTGTTGTTGTTTATTTGACGTTTTTGTTGTTGATGTTGTTGTTGTTGTTTATTTGACGTTGTTGTTATTGTTTATTTGACGTTGTTTTTGTTGTTTATTTGACGTTGTTGTTGTTGTTATTGTTGTTGTTTATTTGACGTTGTTGTTGTTGTTTATTTGATGTTGTTGTTGTTGTTGTTTATTTGACATTGGTGTTGTTGTTGTTTATTTGACATTGTTGTTGTTGTTATTTATTTGACGTTGTTGTTGTTGTTGTTGTTGTTGTTATTGTTTATTTGACGTTGTTGTTGTTGTTGTTTATTTGACGTTGTTATTATTGTTTATTTGACGTTGTTTTTGTTATTTGACGTTGTTGTTGTTGTTGTATTTGTTGTTGTTGTTGTTGCTTATTTGACGTTGTTGTTATTGTTGTTGTTTATTTGCTGTTGTTGTTGCTGTTGTTTATTTGACGTTGTTGTTGTTGTTGTTTATTTGACGTCGTTGTTGTTGTTGTTTATTTGACGTTGTTGTTGTTGTTGACATTGTTGTTGTTGTTGTTTATTTGACGTTGTTGTTGCTGTTGTTTATTTGACGTTGTTGTTGTTGTTGTTTATTTGACGTTGTTGTTGTTGTTGTTTATTTGACGTTGTCGTTGTTGTTGACATTGTTGTTGTTGACATAGTTGTTGTTGTTGTTTATTTGACGTAGTTGTTGTTGTTGACGTTGTTGTTATTGTTGTTGTTTATTTGACGTTGTTGTTGTTGTTGTTGTTGTTGTTTATTTGACGTTGTTGTTGTTGTTTATTTGACGTTGTTGTTGTTGTTGTTTATTTGACGTTGTGGTTTGTGTTGTTATTCTTGTTGTTTATTTGACGCTGTTGTTGTTGACATAGTTGTTGTTGTTGTTTATTTGACGTAGTTGTTGTTGTTGACGTTGTTGTTGTTGTTTATTTAACGTTTTTGTTGTTGTTGATGTTGTTGTTGTTGTTTATTTGATGTTGTTGTTGTTTATTTGACGTTGTTGTTGTTGTTGTTTATTTGACGTTGTGGTTGTTGTTGTTATTCTTGTTGTTTATTTGATGTTGTTGTTGTTGTTGTTTATTTGATGTTGTTGTTGTTGTTTATATGACATTGTTGTTGTTGTTGACGTTGTTGTTGTTGTTTATTTGACATTGTTGTTGTTGTTGTTGTTGACGTTGTTGGTGTTGTTGTTTATTTGACGTTGTTGTTGACATTGTTGTTGTTGTTTATTTGACGTTGTTGTTATTGTTGTTTATTTGACGTAGTTGTTGTTGTTGACGTTGTTGTTGTTGTTTATTTGACGTTTTTGTTATTGTTGTTGTTGTTGTTTATTTGACGTTGTTGTTATTGTCTATTTGACGTTGTTGTTGTTGTTTATTTGATGTTGTTATTGTTTGTTTGACGTTGTTATTGTTGTTTATTTGATGTTGTTGTTGTTGTTGTTGTTGTTGTTTATTTGACGTTGTTGTTGTTGTTTATTTGACGTTGTTGTTGTCGTTGACGTTGTTGTTGTTGTTGTTTATTTGACGTTGTTGTTGTCGACGTTGTTGTTGTTGTTGTTATTTATTTGACGTTGTTGTTGTTGTTGTTTATTTGACGTTGTTGTTGTTGTTTATTTGACGTTGTTGTTGTTTATTTGACATTGTTGTTGTTGTTGTTATTGTTTATTTGACCTTTAATGTTGTTGTTTATTTGACGTTGTTGTTGTTGTTGTTGACGTTGTTGTTGTTGTTGTTCCTTATTTGACGTTGTTGTTGTTGACGTTGTTGTTGTTGTTTGTTTGACGTTGTTGTTGTTGTTGTTTATTTGACGTTGTTGTTGTAGTTGTTGTTGTTATTGTTGTTGTTTATTTGACGTTGTTGTTGTTGTTTATTTGATGTTGTTGTTTATTTGACATTGTTGTTGTTGTTGACGTTGTTGTTGTTTATTTGTTATTGTTGTTGTTGTTGTTGTTGACGTTGTTGGTGTTGTTGTTTATTTGACGTTGTTGTTGTTGTTGTTGTTTATTTGACGTTGTTTTAGTTGTTGTTGTTTATTTTACGTTGTTGTTGTTGTTGTTTATTTGACATTGTTGTTGTTGTTGACGTTGTTGTTATTGTTTCTTTGACATTGTTGTTGTTGTTGTTGAAGTTGTTGGTGTTGTTGTTTATTTGACGTTGTTGTTGTTGTTGTTTATTTGATGTTGTTTTAGTTGTTGTTGTTTATTTGACATTGTTGTTGTTTTTTATTTGATGTTGTTATTTCACATTGTTGTTGTTTTTTATTTGACGTTGTTGTTGTTGTTATTTATTTGACGTTGTTGTTGTTATTGTTTATTTGACGTTGTTGTTGTTGTTGATTATTTGACGTTGTTATTATTGTTTATTTGATGTGGTTTTTGTTATTTGACGTTGTTGTTGTTGTTGTTGTATTTGTTGTTGTTGTTGTTGCTTATTTGACGTTGTTGTTATTGTTGTTGTTTATTTGACGTTGTTGTTGCTGTTGTTTATTTGACGTTGTTGTTGTTGTTTATTTGACGTTGTTGTTGTTGTTGTTGTTGTTGTTTTTTTGACGTTTTTGTTGTTGTTGACATTGTTGTTGTTGTTTGTTTGACGTTGTTGTTGTTGTTGTTTATTTGACGTTGTTGTTGTTGTTGTTTATTTGATGTTGTTGTTGTTGTTTATTTGACGTTGTCGTTGTTGTTGTTGTTGTTGTTGACGTTGTTGGTGTTGTTGTTTATTTGACGTTGTTGTTGTTGTTGACGTTGTTGGTGTTGTTGTTTATTTGACGTTTTTGTTGTTGACATTGTTGTTGTTGTTGTTTATTTGACGTTGTTGTTATTGTTGTTTATTTGACGTAGTTGTTGTTGTTGTTGTCTATTTGACGTTGTTGTTATTGTTGTTTATTTGACGTAGTTGTTGTTGTTGACGTTGTTGTTGTTGTTGTTGTTGTTGTTTATTTGACGTTTTTGTTGTTGTTGTTGTTGTTGTTGTTTATTTGATGTTGTTGTTATTGTCTATTTGGCGTTGTTGTTGTTGTTGTTTATTTGAC
Organism: Vicia faba; assembly: GCA_948472305.1. NCBI lineage: Eukaryota > Viridiplantae > Streptophyta > Magnoliopsida > Fabales > Fabaceae > Vicia > Vicia faba. The sequence continues at coordinate 383,542,151 of OX451739.1, read as the reverse complement.
GTTGTTGTTGTTATTGTTGTTGTTTATTTGACGTTGTTGTTGTTGTTGTTTATTTGATGTTGTTGTTGTTGTTTATTTGACGTTGGTGTTGTTGTTGTTTATTTGACGTTGTTGTTATTTATTTGACGTTGTTGTTGTTATTATTTATTTGAGGTTGTTGTTATTGTTGTTGTTTATTTGACGTAGTTGTTGTTGTTGACGTTGTTGTTGTTGTTGTTGTTTATTTGACGTTTTTATTGTTGTTGATGTTGTTGTTGTTGTTGTTTATTTGACGTTGTTGTTATTGTTTATTTGACGTTGTTTTTGTTGTTTATTTGACGTTGTTGTTGTTGTTATTGTTGTTGTTTATTTGACGTTGTTGTTATTGTCTATTTGGCGTTGTTGTTGTTGTTGTTTATTTGACGTTGTTGTTGTTATTGTTGTTGTTTATTTGACGTTGTTGTTGTTGTTTATTTGATGTTGTTGTTGTTGTTTATTTGACGTTGGTGTTGTTGTTGTTTATTTGACGTTGTTGTTGTTGTTATTTATTTGACGTTGTTGTTGTTATTATTTATTTGACGTTGTTGTTATTGTTGTTGTTTATTTGACGTAGTTGTTCTTGTTGACGTTGTTGTTGTTGTTGTTGTTGTTGTTGTTTATTTGACGTTTTTGTTGTTGTTATTGATGTTGTTGTTGTTGTTTATTTGACGTTGTTGTTATTGTTTATTCGACGTTGTTTTTGTTGTTTATTTGACGTTGTTGTTGTTGTTATTGTTGTTGTTTATTTGACGTTGTTGTTGTTGTTGTTTATTTGATGTTGTTGTTGTTGTTGTTTATTTGACGTTGGTGTTGTTGTTGATTATTTGACGTTGTCGTTGTTATTTATTTGACATTGTTGTTGTTATTTTTTATTTGACGTTGTTGTTGTTATTGTTTATTTGACGCTGTTATAGTTGTTTATTTGATGTTGTTTTTGTTATTTGACATTGTTGTTGTTGTTGTTGTATTTGTTGTTGTTGTTGTTGCTTATTTGACGTTGTTGTTATTGTTGTTTTTTATTCGACGTTGTTGTTGTTGTTGTTTATTTGACATTGTTGTTGTTGTTGTTTATTTGACGTTGTTGTTGTTGTTGTTGTTTTTTTGACGTTGTTGTTGTTGTTGTTGTTGTTGTTGACATTGTTGTTGTTAACATTGTTGTGGTTGTTGTTTATTTGACGTTGTTGTTGCTGTTGTTTATTTAACGTTGTTGTTGTTGTTGTTTATTTGACGTTGTTGTTGTTGTTGTTGTTGTTTATTTGACGTTGTCGTTGTTGTTGACATTGTTGTTGTTGTTGTTGTTGTTTATTTGACGTAGTTGTTGTTGTTGACGTTGTTGTTGTTGTTGTTGTTTATTTGACGTTTTTGTTGTTGTTGATGTTGTTGTTGTTGTTGTTTATTTGACGTTGTTGTTGTTGTTGTTTATTTGACGTTGTTGTTGTTGTTTATTTGACGTTGTTGTTGTTGTTATTGTTGTTGTTTATTTGACGTTGTTGTTGTTGTTGTTTACTTGATGTTGTTGTTGTTGTTTATTTGACATTGTTGTTGTTGTTGACGTTGTTGTTGTTGTTTATTTGACATTGTTATTGTTGTTGTTGTTGACGTTGTTGGTGTTGTTGTTTATTACGTTGTTGTTATTGTTGACGTTGTTGGTGTTGTTGTTTATTTGACGTTGTTGTTGTTGACATTGTTGTTGTTGTTGTTTATTTGACGTTGTTGTTATTGTTGTTTATTTGACGTAGTTGTTGTTGTTGACGTTGTTGTTGATGTTGTTGTTGTTGTTTATTTGACGTTGTTGTTATTGTTTATTTGACGTTGTTTTTGTTGTTTATTTGACGTTGTTGTTGTTGTTATTGTTGTTGTTTATTTGACGTTGTTGTTGTTTATTTGATGTTGTTGTTGTTTATTTGACATTGGTGTTGTTGTTGTTTATTTGACATTGTTGTTGTTGTTATTTATTTGACGTTGTTGTTGTTGTTGTTGTTATTGTTTATTTGACGTTGTTGTTGTTGTTTATTTGACGTTGTTATTATTGTTTATTTGACGTTGTTTTTGTTATTTGACGTTGTTGTTGTTGTTGTTGTATTTGTTGTTGTTGTTGTTGTTGCTTATTTGACGTTGTTGTTATTGTTGTTGTTTATTTGCTGTTGTTGTTGCTGTTGTTTATTTGACGTTGTTGTTGTTGTTTATTTGACGTTGTTGTTGTTGTTGTTTATTTGACGTTGTTGTTGTTGTTGACATTGTTGTTGTTGTTGTTTATTTGACGTTGTTGTTGCTGTTGTTTATTTGACGTTGTTGTTGTTGTTGTTTATTTGACGTTGTTGTTGTTGTTGTTTATTTGACGTTGTCGTTGTTGTTGACATTGTTGTTGTTGACATAGTTGTTGTTGTTGTTTATTTGACGTAGTTGTTGTTGTTGACGTTGTTGTTATTGTTGTTGTTTATTTGACGTTGTTGTTGTTGTTGTTGTTGTTTATTTGACGTTGTTGTTGTTGTTTATTTGACGTTGTTGTTGTTGTTGTTTATTTGACGTTGTGGTTTGTGTTGTTATTCTTGTTGTTTATTTGACGTTGTTGTTGTTGACATAGTTGTTGTTGTTGTTTATTTGACGTAGTTGTTGTTGTTGACGTTGTTGTTGTTGTTGTTTATTTGACGTTTTTGTTGTTGTTGATGTTGTTGTTGTTGTTTATTTGATGTTGTTGTTGTTGTTTATTTGACGTTGTTGTTGTTGTTTATTTGACGTTGTGGTTGTTGTTGTTATTCTTGTTGTTTATTTGATGTTGTTGTTGTTGTTGTTTATTTGATGTTGTTGTTGTTGTTTATATGACATTGTTGTTGTTGTTGACGTTGTTGTTGTTGTTTATTTGACATTGTTGTTGTTGTTGTTGTTGTTGTTGACGTTGTTGGTGTTGTTGTTTATTTGACGTTGTTGTTGACATTGTTGTTGTTGTTTATTTGACGTTGTTGTTATTGTTGTTTATTTGACGTAGTTGTTGTTGTTGACGTTGTTGTTGTTGTTTATTTGACGTTTTTGTTATTGTTGTTGTTGTTGTTTATTTGATGTTGTTGTTATTGTCTATTTGACGTTGTTGTTGTTGTTTATTTGATGTTGTTGTTGTTTGTTTGACGTTGTTATTGTTGTTTATTTGATGTTGTTGTTGTTGTTGTTGTTGTTGTTTATTTGACGTTGTTGTTGTTGTTTATTTAACGTTGTTGTTGTCGTTGACGTTGTTGTTGTTGTTGTTTATTTGACGTTGTTGTTGTCGACGTTGTTGTTGTTGTTATTTATTTGACGTTGTTGTTGTTGTTGTTTATTTGACGTTGTTGTTGTTGTTTATTTGACGTTGTTGTTGTTTATTTGACATTGTTGTTGTTGTTGTTATTGTTTATTTGACCTTTAATGTTGTTGTTTATTTGACGTTGGTGTTGTTGTTGTTGACGTTGTTGTTGTTGTTGTTGTTGTTCCTTATTTGACGTTGTTGTTGTTGACGTTGTTGTTGTTGTTTGTTTGACGTTGTTGTTGTTGTTGTTTATTTGACGTTGTTGTTGTAGTTGTTGTTGTTATTGTTGTTGTTTATTTGACGTTGTTGTTGTTGTTTATTTGATGTTGTTGTTTATTTGACATTGTTGTTGTTGTTGACGTTGTTGTTGTTTATTTGTTATTGTTGTTGTTGTTGTTTTTGACGTTGTTGGTGTTGTTTATTATTTGACGTTGTTGTTGTTGTTGTTGTTTATTTGACGTTGTTTTAGTTGTTGTTGTTTATTTTACGTTGTTGTTGTTGTTTATTTGACATTGTTGTTGTTGACGTTGTTGTTATTGTTTCTTTGACATTGTTGTTGTTGTTGTTGAAGTTGTTGGTGTTGTTGTTTATTTGACGTTGTTGTTGTTGTTGTTTATTTGATGTTGTTTTAGTTGTTGTTGTTTATTTGACATTGTTGTTGTTTTTTATTTGATGTTGTTATTTCACATTGTTGTTGTTTTTTATTTGACGTTGTTGTTGTTGTTATTTATTTGACGTTGTTGTTGTTATTATTTATTTGACGTTGTTGTTGTTGTTGATTATTTGACGTTGTTATTATTGTTTATTTGATGTGGTTTTTGTTATTTGACGTTGTTGTTGTTGTATTTTTTGTTGTTGTTGTTGCTTATTTGACGTTGTTGTTATTGTTGTTGTTTATTTGACGTTGTTGTTGCTGTTGTTTATTTGACGTTGTTGTTGTTGTTTATTTGACGTTGTTGTTGTTGTTGTTGTTTTTTTGACGTTTTTGTTGTTGTTGACATTGTTTTTGTTGTTTGTTTGACGTTGTTGTTGTTGTTGTTGTTTATTTGACGTTGTTGTTGTTGTTGTTTATTTGATGTTGTTGTTGTTGTTGTTGTTTATTTGACGTTGTCGTTGTTGTTGTTGTTGTTGTTGACGTTGTTGGTGTTGGTGTTTATTTGACGTTGTTGTTGTTGTTGACGTTGTTGGTGTTGTTGTTTATTTGACGTTTTTGTTGTTGACATTGTTGTTGTTGTTGTTTATTTGACGTTGTTGTTATTGTTGTTTATTTGACGTAGTTGTTGTTGTTGTTGTCTATTTGACGTTGTTGTTATTGTTGTTTATTTGACGTAGTTGTTGTTGTTGACGTTGTTGTTGTTGTTGTTGTTGTTGTTGTTTATTTGACGTTTTTGTTGTTGTTGTTGTTGTTGTTGTTGTTTATTTGACGTTGTTGTTATTGTCTATTTGGCGTTGTTGTTGTTGTTGTTTATTTGACGTTGTTGTTGTTGTTATTGTTGTTGTTTATTTGACGTTGTTGTTGTTGTTGTTTATTTGATGTTGTTGTTGTTGTTTATTTGACGTTGGTGTTGTTGTTGTTTATTTGACGTTGTTGTTATTTATTTGACGTTGTTGTTGTTATTATTTATTTGAGGTTGTTGTTATTGTTGTTGTTTATTTGACGTAGTTGTTGTTGTTGACGTTGTTGTTGTTGTTGTTGTTTATTTGACGTTTTTATTGTTGTTGATGTTGTTGTTGTTGTTGTTTATTTGACGTTGTTGTTATTGTTTATTTGACGTTGTTTTTGTTGTTTATTTGACGTTGTTGTTGTTGTTATTGTTGTTGTTTATTTGACGTTGTTGTTATTGTCTATTTGGCGTTGTTGTTGTTGTTGTTGTTTATTTGACGTTGTTGTTGTTGTTATTGTTGTTGTTTATTTGACGTTGTTGTTGTTGTTTATTTGATGTTGTTGTTGTTGTTTATTTGACGTTGGTGTTGTTGTTGTTTATTTGACGTTGTTGTTGTTGTTATTTATTTGACGTTGTTGTTGTTATTATTTATTTGACGTTGTTGTTATTGTTGTTGTTTATTTGACGTAGTTGTTCTTGTTGACGTTGTTGTTGTTGTTGTTGTTGTTGTTGTTGTTTATTTGACGTTTTTGTTGTTGTTGTTGATGTTGTTGTTGTTGTTTATATGACGTTGTTGTTATTGTTTATTTGACGTTGTTTTTGTTGTTTATTTGACGTTGTTGTTGTTGTTATTGTTGTTGTTTATTTGACGTTGTTGTTGTTGTTGTTTATTTGATGTTGTTGTTGTTGTTGTTTATTTGACGTTGGTGTTGTTGTTGATTATTTGACGTTGTCGTTGTTATTTATTTGACATTGTTGTTGTTATTTTTTATTTGACGTTGTTGTTGTTATTGTTTATTTGACGCTGTTATAGTTGTTTATTTGATGTTGTTTTTGTTATTTGACGTTGTTGTTGTTGTTGTATTTGTTGTTGTTGTTGTTGCTTATTTGACGTTGTTGTTATTGTTGTTTTTTATTCGACGTTGTTGTTGTTGTTGTTTATTTGACATTGTTGTTGTTGTTGTTTATTTGACGTTGTTGTTGTTGTTGTTGTTTTTTTGACGTTGTTGTTGTTGTTGTTGTTGACATTGTTGTTGTTAACATTGTTGTGGTTGTTGTTTATTTGACGTTGTTGTTGCTGTTGTTTATTTAACGTTGTTGTTGTTGTTGTTGTTTATTTGACGTTGTTGTTGTTGTTGTTGTTGTTTATTTGACGTTGTCGTTGTTGTTGACATTGTTGTTGTTGTTGTTGTTTATTTGACGTAGTTGTTGTTGTTGACGTTGTTGTTGTTGTTGTTGTTGTTTATTTGACGTTTTTGTTGTTGTTGATGTTGATGTTGTTGTTGTTTATTTGACGTTGTTGTTGTTGTTGTTGTTGTTGTTTATTTGACGTTGTTGTTGTTTATTTGACATTGTTGTTGTTGTTATTGTTGTTGTTTATTTGACGTTGTTGTTGTTGTTGTTTATTTGATGTTGTTGTTGTTGTTTATTTGACATTGTTGTTGTTGTTGACGTTGTTGTTGTTGTTTATTTGACATTGTTATTGTTGTTGTTGTTGACGTTGTTGGTGTTGTTGTTTATTACGTTGTTGTTATTGTTGACGTTGTTGGTGTTGTTGTTTATTTGACGTTGTTGTTGTTGACATTGTTGTTGTTGTTGTTTATTTGACGTTGTTGTTATTGTTGTTTATTTGACGTAGTTGTTGTTGTTGACGTTGTTGTTGTTGTTGTTGTTGTTTATTTGACGTTTTTGTTGTTGTTGTTGTTGTTTATTTGACGTTGTTGTTATTGTCTATTTGGCGTTGTTGTTGTTGTTTATTTGACGTTGTTGTTGTTGTTATTGTTGTTGTTTATTTGACGTTGTTGTTGTTGTTGTTTATTTGATGTTGTTGTTGTTGTTTATTTGACGTTGGTGTTGTTGTTGTTTATTTGACGTTGTTGTTGTTATTTATTTGACGTTGTTGTTGTTATTATTTATTTGACGTTGTTGTTATTGTTGTTGTTTATTTGACGTAGTTGTTGTTGTTGACGTTGTTGTTGTTGTTGTTGTTTATTTGACGTTTTTGTTGTTGATGTTGTTGTTGTTGTTGTTATTTATTTGAAGTTGTTGTTGTTATTATTTATTTGACGTTGTTGTTATTGTTGTTGTTTATTTGACGTAGTTGTTCTTGTTGACGTTGTTGTTGTTGTTGTTGTTGTTGTTGTTGTTTATTTGACGTTTTTGTTGTTGTTATTGATGTTGTTGTTGTTGTTTATTTGACGTTGTTGTTATTGTTTATTCGACGTTGTTTTTGTTGTTTATTTGACGTTGTTGTTGTTGTTATTGTTGTTGTTTATTTGACGTTGTTGTTGTTGTTGTTTATTTGATGTTGTTGTTGTTGTTGTTTATTTGACGTTGGTGTTGTTGTTGATTATTTGACGTTGTCGTTGTTATTTATTTGACATTGTTGTTGTTATTTTTTATTTGACGTTGTTGTTGTTATTGTTTATTTGACGCTGTTATAGTTGTTTATTTGATGTTGTTTTTGTTATTTGACATTGTTGTTGTTGTTGTTGTATTTGTTGTTGTTGTTGTTGCTTATTTGACGTTGTTGTTATTGTTGTTTTTTATTCGACGTTGTTGTTGTTGTTGTTTATTTGACATTGTTGTTGTTGTTGTTTATTTGACGTTGTTGTTGTTGTTGTTGTTTTTTTGACGTTGTTGTTGTTGTTGTTGTTGTTGACATTGTTGTTGTTAACATTGTTGTGGTTGTTGTTTATTTGACGTTGTTGTTGCTGTTGTTTATTTAACGTTGTTGTTGTTGTTGTTTATTTGACGTTGTTGTTGTTGTTGTTGTTGTTTATTTGACGTTGTCGTTGTTGTTGACATTGTTGTTGTTGTTGTTGTTGTTTATTTGACGTAGTTGTTGTTGTTGACGTTGTTTTTGTTGTTGTTGTTTATTTGACGTTTTTGTTGTTGTTGATGTTGTTGTTGTTGTTGTTTATTTGACGTTGTTGTTGTTGTTGTTTATTTGACGTTGTTGTTGTTGTTTATTTGACGTTGTTGTTGTTGTTATTGTTGTTGTTTATTTGACGTTGTTGTTGTTGTTGTTTACTTGATGTTGTTGTTGTTGTTTATTTGACATTGTTGTTGTTGTTGACGTTGTTGTTATTGTTTATTTGACATTGTTATTGTTGTTGTTGTTGACGTTGTTGGTGTTGTTGTTTATTACGTTGTTGTTATTGTTGACGTTGTTGGTGTTGTTGTTTATTTGACGTTGTTGTTGTTGACATTGTTGTTGTTGTTGTTTATTTGACGTTGTTGTTATTGTTGTTTATTTGACGTAGTTGTTGTTGTTGACGTTGTTGTTGATGTTGTTGTTGTTGTTTATTTGACGTTGTTGTTATTGTTTATTTGACGTTGTTTTTGTTGTTTATTTGACGTTGTTGTTGTTGTTATTGTTGTTGTTTATTTGACGTTGTTGTTGTTTATTTGATGTTGTTGTTGTTTATTTGACATTGGTGTTGTTGTTGTTTATTTGACATTGTTGTTGTTGTTATTTATTTGACGTTGTTGTTGTTGTTGTTGTTATTGTTTATTTGACGTTGTTGTTGTTGTTTATTTGACGTTGTTATTATTGTTTATTTGACGTTGTTTTTGTTATTTGACGTTGTTGTTGTTGTTGTTGTATTTGTTGTTGTTGTTGTTGCTTATTTGACGTTGTTGTTATTGTTGTTGTTTATTTGCTGTTGTTGTTGCTGTTGTTTATTTGACGTTGTTGTTGTTGTTTATTTGACGTTGTTGTTGTTGTTTATTTGACGTTGTTGTTGTTGTTGACATTGTTGTTGTTGTTGTTTATTTGACGTTGTTGTTGCTGTTGTTTATTTGACGTTGTTGTTGTTGTTGTTTATTTGACGTTGTTGTTGTTGTTGTTTATTTGACGTTGTCGTTGTTGTTGACATTGTTGTTGTTGACATAGTTGTTGTTGTTGTTTATTTGACGTAGTTGTTGTTGTTGACGTTGTTGTTATTGTTGTTGTTTATTTGACGTTGTTGTTGTTGTTGTTGTTGTTGTTTATTTGACGTTGTTGTTGTTGTTTATTTGACGTTGTTGTTGTTGTTGTTGTTTATTTGACGTTGTGGTTTGTGTTGTTATTCTTGTTGTTTATTTGACGTTGTTGTTGTTGACATAGTTGTTGTTGTTGTTTATTTGACGTAGTTGTTGTTGTTGACGTTGTTGTTGTTGTTGTTGTTTATTTGACGTTTTTGTTGTTGTTGATGTTGTTGTTGTTGTTTATTTGATGTTGTTGTTGTTGTTTATTTGACGTTGTTGTTGTTGTTTATTTGACGTTGTGGTTGTTGTTGTTATTCTTGTTGTTTATTTGATGTTGTTGTTGTTGTTGTTTATTTGATGTTGTTGTTGTTGTTTATATGACATTGTTGTTGTTGTTGACGTTGTTGTTGTTGTTTATTTGACATTGTTGTTGTTGTTGTTGTTGTTGTTGTTGACGTTGTTGGTGTTGTTGTTTATTTGACGTTGTTGTTGACATTGTTGTTGTTGTTTATTTGACGTTGTTGTTATTGTTGTTTATTTGACGTAGTTGTTGTTGTTGACGTTGTTGTTGTTGTTTATTTGACGTTTTTGTTATTGTTGTTGTTGTTGTTTATTTGATGTTGTTGTTATTGTCTATTTGACGTTGTTGTTGTTGTTTATTTGATGTTGTTGTTGTTTGTTTGACGTTGTTATTGTTGTTTATTTGATGTTGTTGTTGTTGTTGTTGTTGTTGTTTATTTGACGTTGTTGTTGTTGTTTATTTAACGTTGTTGTTGTCGTTGACGTTGTTGTTGTTGTTGTTTATTTGACGTTGTTGTTGTCGACGTTGTTGTTGTTGTTATTTATTTGACGTTGTTGTTGTTGTTGTTTATTTGACGTTGTTGTTGTTGTTTATTTGACGTTGTTGTTGTTTATTTGACATTGTTGTTGTTGTTGTTATTGTTTATTTGACCTTTAATGTTGTTGTTTATTTGACGTTGGTGTTGTTGTTGTTGACGTTGTTGTTGTTGTTGTTGTTGTTCCTTATTTGACGTTGTTGTTGTTGACGTTGTTGTTGTTGTTTGTTTGACGTTGTTGTTGTTGTTGTTTATTTGACGTTGTTGTTGTAGTTGTTGTTGTTATTGTTGTTGTTTATTTGACGTTGTTGTTGTTGTTTATTTGATGTTGTTGTTTATTTGACATTGTTGTTGTTGTTGACGTTGTTGTTGTTTATTTGTTATTGTTGTTGTTGTTGTTTTTGACGTTGTTGGTGTTGTTGTTTATTTGACGTTGTTGTTGTTGTTGTTGTTTATTTGACGTTGTTTTAGTTGTTGTTGTTTATTTTACGTTGTTGTTGTTTATTTGACATTGTTGTTGTTGACGTTGTTGTTATTGTTTCTTTGACATTGTTGTTGTTGTTGTTGAAGTTGTTGGTGTTGTTGTTTATTTGACGTTGTTGTTGTTGTTGTTTATTTGATGTTGTTTTAGTTGTTGTTGTTTATTTGACATTGTTGTTGTTTTTTATTTGATGTTGTTATTTCACATTGTTGTTGTTTTTTATTTGACGTTGTTGTTGTTGTTATTTATTTGACGTTGTTGTTGTTATTATTTATTTGACGTTGTTGTTGTTGTTGATTATTTGACGTTGTTATTATTGTTTATTTGATGTGGTTTTTGTTATTTGACGTTGTTGTTGTTGTATTTTTTGTTGTTGTTGTTGCTTATTTGACGTTGTTGTTATTGTTGTTGTTTATTTGACGTTGTTGTTGCTGTTGTTTATTTGACGTTGTTGTTGTTGTTTATTTGACGTTGTTGTTGTTGTTGTTTTTTTGACGTTTTTGTTGTTGTTGACATTGTTTTTGTTGTTTGTTTGACGTTGTTGTTGTTGTTGTTTATTTGACGTTGTTGTTGTTGTTGTTTATTTGATGTTGTTGTTGTTGTTGTTGTTTATTTGACGTTGTCGTTGTTGTTGTTGTTGTTGACGTTGTTGGTGTTGTTGTTTATTTGACGTTGTTGTTGTTGTTGACGTTGTTGGTGTTGTTGTTTATTTGACGTTTTTGTTGTTGACATTGTTGTTGTTGCTGTTTATTTGACGTTGTTGTTATTGTTGTTTATTTGACGTAGTTGTTGTTGTTGTTGTCTATTTGACGTTGTTGTTATTGTTGTTTATTTGACGTAGTTGTTGTTGTTGACGTTGTTGTTGTTGTTGTTGTTGTTGTTGTTGTTTATTTGACGTTTTTGTTGTTGTTGTTGTTGTTGTTGTTTATTTGACGTTGTTGTTATTGTCTATTTGGCGTTGTTGTTGTTGTTGTTTATTTGACGTTGTTGTTGTTGTTATTGTTGTTGTTTATTTGACGTTGTTGTTGTTGTTGTTTATTTGATGTTGTTGTTGTTGTTTATTTGACGTTGGTGTTGTTGTTGTTTATTTGACGTTGTTGTTATTTATTTGACGTTGTTGTTGTTATTATTTATTTGAGGTTGTTGTTATTGTTGTTGTTTATTTGACGTAGTTGTTGTTGTTGACGTTGTTGTTGTTATTATTTATTTGAGGTTGTTGTTATTGTTGTTGTTTATTTGACGTAGTTGTTGTTGTTGACGTTGTTGTTGTTGTTGTTGTTTATTTGACGTTTTTATTGTTGTTGATGTTGTTGTTGTTGTTGTTTATTTGACGTTGTTGTTATTGTTTATTTGACGTTGTTTTTGTTGTTTATTTGACGTTGTTGTTGTTGTTATTGTTGTTGTTTATTTGACGTTGTTGTTATTGTCTATTTGGCATTGTTGTTGTTGTTGTTGTTGTTTATTTGACGTTGTTGTTGTTGTTATTGTTGTTGTTTATTTGACGTTGTTGTTGTTGTTTATTTGATGTTGTTGTTGTTGTTTATTTGACGTTGGTGTTGTTGTTGTTTATTTGACGTTGTTGTTGTTGTTATTTATTTGACGTTGTTGTTGTTATTATTTATTTGACGTTGTTGTTATTGTTGTTGTTTATTTGACGTAGTTGTTCTTGTTGACGTTGTTGTTGTTGTTGTTGTTGTTGTTGTTGTTTATTTGACGTTTTTGTTGTTGTTGTTGATGTTGTTGTTGTTGTTTATATGACGTTGTTGTTATTGTTTATTTGACGTTGTTTTTGTTGTTTATTTGACGTTGTTGTTGTTGTTATTGTTGTTGTTTATTTGACGTTGTTGTTGTTGTTGTTTATTTGATGTTGTTGTTGTTGTTGTTTATTTGACGTTGGTGTTGTTGTTGATTATTTGACGTTGTCGTTGTTATTTATTTGACATTGTTGTTGTTATTTTTTATTTGACGTTGTTGTTGTTATTGTTTATTTGACGCTGTTATAGTTGTTTATTTGATGTTGTTTTTGTTATTTGACGTTGTTGTTGTTGTTGTTGTATTTGTTGTTGTTGTTGTTGCTTATTTGACGTTGTTGTTATTGTTGTTTTTTATTCGACGTTGTTGTTGTTGTTGTTTATTTGACATTGTTGTTGTTGTTGTTTATTTGACGTTGTTGTTGTTGTTGTTGTTTTTTTGACGTTGTTGTTGTTGTTGTTGTTGACATTGTTGTTGTTAACATTGTTGTGGTTGTTGTTTATTTGACGTTGTTGTTGCTGTTGTTTATTTAACGTTGTTGTTGTTGTTGTTTATTTGACGTTGTTGTTGTTGTTGTTGTTGTTTATTTGACGTTGTCGTTGTTGTTGACATTGTTGTTGTTGTTGTTGTTTATTTGACGTAGTTGTTGTTGTTGACGTTGTTGTTGTTGTTGTTGTTTATTTGACGTTTTTGTTGTTGTTGATGTTGATGTTGTTGTTGTTTATTTGACGTTGTTGTTGTTGTTGTTGTTGTTGTTTATTTGACGTTGTTGTTGTTTATTTGACGTTGTTGTTGTTGTTATTGTTGTTGTTTATTTGACGTTGTTGTTGTTGTTGTTTATTTGATGTTGTTGTTGTTGTTTATTTGACATTGTTGTTGTTGTTGACGTTGTTGTTGTTGTTTATTTGACATTGTTATTGTTGTTGTTGTTGACGTTGTTGGTGTTGTTGTTTATTACGTTGTTGTTATTGTTGACGTTGTTGGTGTTGTTGTTTATTTGACGTTGTTGTTGTTGACATTGTTGTTGTTGTTGTTTATTTGACGTTGTTGTTATTGTTGTTTATTTGACGTAGTTGTTGTTGTTGACGTTGTTGTTGTTGTTGTTGTTGTTTATTTGACGTTTTTGTTGTTGTTGTTGTTGTTTATTTGACGTTGTTGTTATTGTCTATTTGGCGTTGTTGTTGTTGTTGTTTATTTGACGTTGTTGTTGTTGTTATTGTTGTTGTTTATTTGATGTGGTTGTTGTTGTTGTTTATTTGATGTTGTTGTTGTTGTTTATTTGACGTTGGTGTTGTTGTTGTTTATTTGACGTTGTTGTTGTTATTTATTTGACGTTGTTGTTGTTATTATTTATTTGACGTTGTTGTTATTGTTGTTGTTTATTTGACGTAGTTGTTGTTGTTGACGTTGTTGTTGTTGTTGTTGTTTATTTGACGTTTTTGTTGTTGATGTTGTTGTTGTTGTTGTTATTTATTTGAAGTTGTTGTTGTTATTATTTATTTGACGTTGTTGTTATTGTTGTTGTTTATTTGACGTAGTTGTTCTTGTTGACGTTGTTGTTGTTGTTGTTGTTGTTGTTTATTTGACGTTTTTGATGTTGTTGTTGATGTTGTTGTTGTTGTTTATTTGACGTTGTTGTTATTGTTTATTTGACGTTGTTTTTGTTGTTTATTTGACGTTGTTGTTGTTGTTATTGTTGTTGTTTATTTGACGTTGTTGTTGTTGTTGTTTATTTGATGTTGTTGTTGTTGTTGTTTATTTGACGTTGGTGTTGTTGTTGATTATTTGACGTTGTCGTTGTTATTTATTTGACATTGTTGTTGTTATTTTTTATTTGACGTTGTTGTTGTTATTGTTTATTTGACGCTGTTATAGTTGTTTATTTGATGTTGTTTTTGTTATTTGACGTTGTTGTTGTTGTTGTATTTGTTGTTGTTGTTGTTGCTTATTTGACGTTGTTGTTATTGTTGTTTTTTATTCGACGTTGTTGTTGTTGTTGTTTATTTGACATTGTTGTTGTTGTTGTTTATTTGACGTTGTTGTTGTTGTTGTTGTTTTTTTGACGTTGTTGTTGTTGTTGTTGTTGTTGACATTGTTGTTGTTAACATTGTTGTGGTTGTTGTTTATTTGACGTTGTTGTTGCTGTTGTTTATTTAACGTTGTTGTTGTTGTTGTTTATTTGACGTTGTTGTTGTTGTTGTTGTTGTTGTTTATTTGACGTTGTCGTTGTTGTTGACATTGTTGTTGTTGTTGTTGTTTATTTGACGTAGTTGTTGTTGTTGACGTTGTTGTTGTTGTTGTTGTTGTTGTTTATTTGACGTTTTTGTTGTTGTTGATGTTGTTGTTGTTGTTGTTTATTTGACATTGTTGTTGTTGTTGTTGTTGTTGTTTATTTGACGTTGTTGTTGTTGTTTATTTGACGTTTTTGTTGTTGTTATTGTTGTTGTTTATTTGACGTTGTTGTTGTTGTTGTTTATTTGATGTTGTTGTTGTTGTTTATTTGACATTGTTGTTGTTGTTGACGTTGTTGTTGTTGTTTATTTGACATTGTTATTGTTGTTGTTGTTGACGTTGTTTGTGTTGTTGTTTATTACGTTGTTGTTATTGTTGACGTTGTTGGTGTTGTTGTTTATTTGACGTTGTTGTTGTTGACATTGTTGTTGTTGTTGTTTATTTGACGTTGTTGTTATTGTTGTTTATTTGACGTAGTTGTTGTTGTTGACGTTGTTGTTGTTGTTGTTGTTGTTGTTGTTTATTTGACGTTTTTGTTGTTGTTGTTGTTGTTTATTTGACGTTGTTGTTATTGTCTATTTGGCGTTGTTGTTGTTGTTGTTTATTTGACGTTGTTGTTGTTGTTATTGTTGTTGTTTATTTGACGTTGTTGTTGTTGTTGTTTATTTGATGTTGTTGTTGTTGTTTATTTGACGTTGGTGTTGTTGTTGTTTATTTGACGTTGTTGTTGTTATTTATTTGACGTTGTTGTTGTTATTATTTATTTGACGTTGTTGTTATTGTTGTTGTTTATTTGACGTAGTTGTTGTTGTTGACGTTGTTGTTGTTGTTGTTGTTTATTTGATGTTTTTGTTGTTGATGTTGTTGTTGTTGTTTATTTGACGTTGTTGTTATTGTTTATTTGACGTTGTTTTTGTTGTTTATTTGACGTTGTTGTTGTTGTTATTGTTGTTGTTTATTTGACGTTGTTGTTGTTGTTGTTTATTTGATGTTGTTGTTGTTGTTGTTTATTTGACATTGGTGTTGTTGTTGTTTATTTGACGTTGTTGTGGTTGTTGTTTATTTGACGTTGTTGTTGTTGTTGTTGTTGTTGTTATTGTTTATTTGACGTTGTTGTTGTTGTTTTTGTTGTTTATTTGACGTTGTTATTATTGTTTATTTGACGTTGTTTTTCTTATTTGACGTTGTTGTTGTTGTTGTATTTGTTGTTGTTGTTGTTGCTTATTTGACGTTATTGTTATTGTTGTTGTTTATTTGCTGTTGTTGTTGCTGTTGTTTATTTGACGTTGTTGTTGTTTTTGTTTATTTGACGTTGTTGTTGTTGTTGTTGTTTATTTGACGTTGTTGTTGTTGTTGACATTGTTGTTGTTGACATTGTTGTTGTTGACATTGTTGTTGTTGTTGTTGTTTATTTGACGTTGTTGTTGCTGTTGTTTATTTGACGTTGTTGTTGTTGTTGTTGTTTATTTGACGTTGTTGTTATCGTTGTTTATTTGACGTTGTCGTTGTTGTTGACATTGTTGTTGTTGACATAGTTGTTGTTGTTGTTTATTTGACGTAGTTGTTGTTGTTGACGTTGTTGTTATTGTTGTTGTTTATTTGACGTTGTTGTTGATGTTGTTGTTTATTTGACGTTGTTGTTGTTGTTTATTTGACGTTGTTGTTGTTGTTGTTTATTTGACGTTGTGGTTGTTGTTGTTATTCTTGTTGTTTATTTGACGTTGTTGTTGTTGACATAGTTGTTGTTGTTTATTTGACGTAGTTGTTGTTGTTGACGTTGTAGTTGTTGTTGTTGTTGTTGTTTATTTGACGTTTTTGTTGTTGTTGAGGTTGTTGTTGTTGTTTATTTGATGTTGTTGTTGTTGTTTATTTGACGTTGTTGTTGTTGTTGTTTATTTGACATTGTTGTTGTTATTGTTGTTGATGTTGTTGGTGTTGTTGTTTATTTGACGTTGTTGTTGACATTGTTGTTGTTGTTTATTTGACGTTGTTGTTATTATTGTTTATTTGACGTAGTTGTTGTTGTTGACGTTGTTGTTGTTGTTGTTTATTTGAGGTTTTTGTTATTGTTGTTGTTGTTGTTTATTTGACGTTGTTGTTATTGTCTATTTGACGTTGTTGTTGTTGTTGTTTATTTGATGTTGTTGTTGTTTGTTTGACGTTGTTATTGTTGTTTATTTGATGTTGTTGTTGTTGTTGTTTATTTGACGTTGTTGTTGTTGTTTATTTGACGTTGTTGTTGTTGTTGACGTTGTTGTTGTTGTTGTTTATTTGACGTTGTTGTTGTTGACGTTGTTGTTGTTGTTGTTATTTATTTGATGTTGTTGTTGTTGTTGTTTATTTGACGTTGTTGTTGTTGTTTATTTGACGTTGTTGTTGTTTATTTGACATTGTTGTTGTTGTTGTTATTGTTTATTTGACCTTTAATGTTGTTGTTTATTTGACGTTGTTGTTGTTGTTGTTGACGTTGTTGTTGTTGTTGTTGTTGTTGTTCCTTATTTGACGTTGTTGTTGTTGACGTTGTTGTTGTTGTTTGTTTGACGTTGTTGTTGTTGTTGTTTATTTGACGTTGTTGTTGTAGTTGTTGTTGTTATTGTTGTTGTTTATTTGACGTTGTTGTTGTTGTTTATTTGATGTTGTTGTTTATTTGACATTGTTGTTGTTGTTGTTGACGTTGTTGTTGTTTATTTGTTATTGTTGTTGTTGTTGTTATTGACGTTGTTGGTGTTGTTGTTTATTTGACGTTGTTGTTGTTGTTGTTGTTTATTTGACGTTGTTTTAGTTGTTGTTGTTTATTTTACGTTGTTGTTGTTGTTGTTGTTTATTTGACATTGTTGTTGTTGTTGACGTTGTTGTTATTGTTTCTTTGACATTGTTGTTGTTGTTGAAGTTGTTGGTGTTGTTATTTATTTGACGTTGTTGTTGTTGTTGTTTATTTGATGTTGTTTTAGTTGTTGTTGTTTATTTGACATTGTTGTTGTTTTTTATTTGATGTTGTTATTTCACATTGTTGTTGTTTTTTATTTGACGTTGTTGTTGTTGTTATTTATTTGACGTTGTTGTTGTTATTGTTTATTTGACGTTGTTGTTGTTGTTGATTATTTGACGTTGTTATTATTGTTTATTTGATGTGGTTTTTGTTATTTGACGTTGTTGTTGTTGTATTTGTTGTTGTTGTTGTTGCTTATTTGACGTTGTTGTTATTGTTGTTGTTTATTTGACGTTGTTGTTGCTGTTGTTTATTTGACGTTGTTGTTGTTGTTTATTTGACGTTGTTTTTGTTGTTGTTGTTTTTTTGACGTTGTTGTTGTTGTTGACATTGTTGTTGTTGTTTGTTTGACTTTGTTGTTGTTGTTGTTTATTTGACGTTGTTGTTGTTTTTTATTTGACGTTGTTGTTGTTGTTGTTGTTTATTTGACGTTGTCGTTGTTGTTGTTGTTGTTGTTGACGTTGTTGGTGTTGTTGTTTATTTGACGTTGTTGTTGTTGTTGACGTTGTTGGTGTTGTTGTTTATTTGACGTTTTTGTTGTTGACATTGTTGTTGTTGTTGTTTATTTGACGTTGTTGTTATTGTTGTTTATTTGACGTAGTTGTTGTTGTTGTTGTCTATTTGACGTTGTTGTTATTGTTGTTTATTTGACGTAGTTGTTGTTGTTGACGTTGTTGTTGTTGTTGTTGTTTATTTGACGTTTTTGTTGTTGTTGTTGTTGTTGTTTATTTGACGTTGTTGTTATTGTCTATTTGGCGTTGTTGTTGTTGTTGTTTATTTGACGTTGTTGTTGTTGTTATTGTTGTTGTTTATTTGACGTTGCTGTTGTTGTTGTTGTTTATTTGATGTTGTTGTTGTTGTTTATTTGACGTTGTTGTTATTTATTTGACGTTGTTGTTGTTATTATTTATTTGAGGTTGTTGTTATTGTTGTTGTTTATTTGACGTAGTTGTTGTTGTTGACGTTGTTGTTGTTGTTGTTTATTTGACGTTTTTATTGTTGTTGATGTTGTTGTTGTTGTTGTGTATTTGACATTGTTGTTATTGTTTATTTGACGTTGTTTTTGTTGTTTATTTGACGTTGTTGTTGTTGTTGTTGTTATTGTTGTTGTTTATTTGACGTTGTTGTTATTGTCTATTTGGCGTTGTTGTTGTTGTTGTTGTTGTTGTTTATTTGACGTTGTTGTTGTTGTTATTGTTGTTGTTTATTTGACGTTGTTGTTGTTGTTTATTTGATGTTGTTGTTGTTGTTTATTTGACGTTGGTGTTGTTGTTGTTTATTTGACGTTGTTGTTGTTGTTATTTATTTGACGTTGTTGTTGTTATTATTTATTTGACGTTGTTGTTATTGTTGTTGTTTATTTGACGTAGTTGTTCTTGATGACGTTGTTGTTGTTGTTGTTGTTGTTGTTTATTTGACGTTTTTGTTGTTGTTGTTGATGTTGTTGTTGTTGTTTATTTGACGTTGTTGTTATTGTTTATTTGACGTTGTTTTTGTTGTTTATTTGACGTTGTTGTTGTTGTTATTGTTGTTGTTTATTTGACGTTGTTGTTGTTGTTTATTTGATGTTGTTGTTGTTGTTATTTATTTGACGTTGGTGTTGTTGTTGATTATTTGACGTTGTCGTTGTATTTATTTGACATTGTTGTTGTTATTTTTTATTTGACGTTGTTGTTGTTATTGTTTATTTGACGCTGTTATAGTTGTTTATTTGATGTTGTTTTTGTTATTTGACGTTGTTGTTGTTGTATTTGTTGTTGTTGTTGTTGCTTATTTGACGTTGTTGTTATTGTTGTTTTTTATTCGACGTTGTTGTTGTTGTTGTTTATTTGACATTGTTGTTGTTGTTGTTTATTTGACGTTGTTGTTGTTGTTGTTTTTTTGACGTTGTTGTTGTTGTTTTTGTTGTTGACATTGTTGTTGTTAACATTGTTGTGGTTGTTGTTTATTTGACGTTGTTGTTGCTGTTGTTTATTTAACGTTGTTGTTGTTGTTGTTGTTTATTTGACGTTGTTGTTGTTGTTGTTGTTGTTTATTTGACGTTGTCGTTGTTGTTGACATTGTTGTTGTTGTTGTTGTTGTTTATTTGACGTAGTTGTTGTTGTTGACGTTGTTGTTGTTGTTGTTGTCGTTTATTTGACGTTTTTGTTGTTGTTGATGTTATTGTTGTTGTT
This sequence comes from Vicia faba, assembly GCA_948472305.1. Classification (NCBI taxonomy): domain Eukaryota; kingdom Viridiplantae; phylum Streptophyta; class Magnoliopsida; order Fabales; family Fabaceae; genus Vicia; species Vicia faba. The sequence goes on along the minus strand of OX451739.1, from coordinate 383,522,816 downwards.
GTTGTTTATTTGACGTTGTTGTTGTTGTTGTTTATTTGACGTTGTTGTTGTTGTTTATTTGACGTTGTTGTTGTTGTTGTTATTGTTGTTGTTTATTTGACGTTGTTGTTGTTGTTGTTGTTTATTTGATGTTGTTGTTGTTGTTTATTTGACATTGTTGTTGTTGTTGACGTTGTTGTTGTTGTTTATTTGACATTGTTATTGTTGTTGTTGTTGACGTTGTTGGTGTTGTTGTTTATTTGACGTTGTTGTTATTGTTGACGTTGTTGGTGTTGTTGTTTATTTGACGTTGTTGTTGTTGACATTGTTGTTGTTGTTGTTTATTTGACGTTGTTGTTATTGTTGTTTATTTGACGTAGTAGTTGTTGTTGACGTTGTTGTTGTTGTTGTTGTTGTTGTTTATTTGACGTTTTTGTTGTTGTTGTTGTTGTTTATTTGACGTTGTTGTTATTGTCTATTTGGCGTTGTTGTTGTTGTTGTTTATTTGACGTTGTTGTTGTTGTTATTGTTGTTGTTTATTTGACGTTGTTGTTGTTGTTGTTTATTTGATGTTGTTGTAGTTGTTTATTTGACGTTGGTGTTGTTGTTGTTTATTTGACGTTGTTGTTGTTATTTATTTGACGTTGTTGTTGTTATTATTTATTTGACGTTGTTGTTATTGTTGTTGTTTATTTGACGTAGTTGTTGTTGTTGACGTTGTTGTTGTTGTTGTTGTTGTTTATTTGACGTTTTTGTTGTTGATGTTGTTGTTGTTGTTTATTTGACGTTTTTGTTGTTGATGTTGTTGTTGTTGTTGTTTATTTGACGTTGTTGTTATTGTTTATTTGACGTTGTTTTTGTTGTTGTTTATTTGACGTTGTGGTTGTTGTTGTTATTCTTGTTGTTTATTTGACGTTGTTGTTGTTGACATAGTTGTTGTTGTTGTTTATTTGACGTAGTTGTTGTTGTTGACGTTGTTGTTGTTGTTGTTGTTTATTTGACGTTTTTGTTGTTGTTGATGTTGTTGTTGTTGTTTATTTGATGTTGTTGTTGTTTATTTGACGTTGTTGTTGTTGTTGTTTATTTGACGTTGTGGTTGTTGTTGTTATTCTTGTTGTTTATTTGACGTTGTTGTTGTTGTTGTTTATTTGATGTTGTTGTTGTTTGCTTGACATTGTTGTTGTTGTTGACGTTGTTGTTGTTGTTTATTTGACATTATTATTGTTGTTGTTGACGTTGTTGGTGCTGTTGTTTATTTGACGTTGTTGTTGACATTGTTGTTGTTGTTTATTTGATGTTGTTGTTGTTGTTGTTGTTGTTGTTGTTGTTGTTGTTTATTTGACGTTGTTGTTGTTGTTTATTTGACGTTGTTGTTGTTGTTGACGTTGTTGTTGTTGTTGTTTATTTGACGTTGTTGTTGTTGACGTTGTTGTTGTTGTTGTTATTTATTTGACGTTGTTGTTGTTGTTGTTGTTTATTTGACGTTGTTGTTGTTGTCTATTTGACGTTGTTGTTGTTTATTTGACATTGTTGTTGTTGTTGTTATTGTTTATTTGACCTTTAATGTTGTTGTTTATTTGACGTTGTTGTTGTTGTTGTTGACGTTGTTGTTGTTGTTGTTGTTGCTTATTTGACGTTGTTGTTGTTGACGTTGTTGTTGTTGTTTGTTTGACGTTGTTGTTGTTGTTATTGTTGTTTATTTGACATTGTTGTTGTAGTTGTTGTTGTTATTGATGTTGTTTATTTGACGTTGTTGTTGTTGTTTATTTGATGTTGTTGTTTATTTGACATTGTTGTTGTTGTTGACGTTATTGTTGTTTATTTGTTATTGTTGTTGTTGTTGACGTTGTTGGTGTTGTTGTTTATTTGACGTTGTTGTTGTTGTTGTTTATTTGACGTTGTTTTAGTTGTTGTTGTTTATTTTACGTTGTTGTTGTTGTTGTTTATTTGACATTGTTGTTGTTGTTGACGTTGTTGTTATTGTTTATTTGACATTGTTGTTGTTGTTGACGTTGTTGGTGTTGTTGTTTATTTGACGTTGTTGTTGTTGTTGTTGTTTATTTGATGTTGTTTTAGTTGTTGTTGTTTATTTGACATTGTTGTTGTTTTTTATTTGATGTTGTTATTTCACATTGTTGTTGTTTTTTATTTGACGTTGTTGTTGTTGTTATTTATTTGACGTTGTTGTTGTTATTGTTTATTTGACGTTGTTGTTGTTGTTGTTTATTTGACGTTGTTATTATTGTTTATTTGATGTGGTTTTTGTTATTTGACGTTGTTGTTGTTGTATTTGTTGTTGTTGTTGTTGCTTATTTGACGTTGTTGTTATTGTTGTTGTTTATTTGACGTTGTTGTTGTTGTTGTTTATTTGACGTTGTTGTTGTTGTTTATTTGACAATGTTGTTGTTGTTATTGTTGTTGTTTATTTGACGTTGTTGTTGTTGTTGTCTATTTGATGTTGTTGTTGTTGTTTATTTGACGTTGGTGTTGTTGTTGTTTATTTGATGTTGTCGTTGTTATTTATTTGACGTTGTTGTTGTTATTTTTTATTTGACGTTATTGTTGTTATTGTTTATTTGACGCTGTTATTATTGTTTATTTGATGTTGTTTTTGTTATTTGACGTTGTTGTTGTTGTTGTTGTATTTGTTGTTGTTGTTGTTGCTTATTTGACGTTGTTGTTATTGTTGTTTTTTATTCGACGTTGTTGTTGTTGTTGTTTATTTGACATTGTTGTTGTTGTTGTTTATTTGACGTTGTTGTTGTTGTTGTTGTTTTGACGTTGTTGTTGTTGTTGTTGACATTGTTGTTGTTAACATTGTTGTGGTTGTTGTTTATTTGACGTTGTTGTTGCTGTTGTTTATTTAACGTTGTTGTTGTTGTTGTTTATTTGACGTTGTTGTTGTTGTTGTTGTTGTTGTTTATTTGACGTTGTCGTTGTTGTTGACATTGTTGTTGTTGTTGTTGTTTATTTGACGTAGTTGTTGTTGTTGACGTTGTTGTTGTTGTTGTTGTCGTTTATTTGACGTTTTTGTTGTTGTTGATGTTGTTGTTGTTGTTGTTGTTTATTTGACGTTGTTGTTGTTGTTGTTGTTTATTTGACGTTGTTGTTGTTGTTTATTTGACGTTGTTGTTGTTGTTATTGTTGTTGTTTATTTGACGTTGTTGTTGTTGTTGTTGTTTATTTGATGTTGTTGTTGTTGTTTATTTGACATTGTTGTTGTTGTTGACGTTGTTGTTGTTGTTTATTTGACATTGTTATTGTTGTTGTTGTTGACGTTGTTGGTGTTGTTGTTTATTTGACGTTGTTGTTATTGTTGACGTTGTTGGTGTTGTTGTTTATTTGACGTTGTTGTTGTTGACATTGTTGTTGTTGTTGTTTATTTGACGTTGTTGTTATTGTTGTTTATTTGACGTAGTAGTTGTTGTTGACGTTGTTGTTGTTGTTGTTGTTGTTGTTTATTTGACGTTTTTGTTGTTGTTGTTGTTGTTTATTTGACGTTGTTGTTATTGTCTATTTGGCGTTGTTGTTGTTGTTGTTTATTTGACGTTGTTGTTGTTGTTATTGTTGTTGTTTATTTGACGTTGTTGTTGTTGTTGTTTATTTGATGTTGTTGTTGTTGTTTATTTGACGTTGGTGTTGTTGTTGTTTATTTGACGTTGTTGTTGTTATTTATTTGACGTTGTTGTTGTTATTATTTATTTGACGTTGTTGTTATTGTTGTTGTTTATTTGACGTAGTTGTTGTTGTTGACGTTGTTGTTGTTGTTGTTGTTGTTGTTTATTTGACGTTTTTGTTGTTGATGTTGTTGTTGTTATTTATTTGACGTTTTTGTTGTTGATGTTGTTGTTGTTGTTTATTTGACGTTGTTGTTATTGTTTATTTGACGTTGTTTTTGTTGTTGTTTATTTGACGTTGTGGTTGTTGTTGTTATTCTTGTTGTTTATTTGACGTTGTTGTTGTTGACATAGTTGTTGTTGTTGTTTATTTGACGTAGTTGTTGTTGTTGACGTTGTTGTTGTTGTTGTTGTTTATTTGACGTTTTTGTTGTTGTTGATGTTGTTGTTGTTGTTTATTTGATGTTGTTGTTGTTGTTTATTTGACGTTGTTGTTGTTGTTGTTTATTTGACGTTGTGGTTGTTGTTGTTATTCTTGTTGTTTATTTGACGTTGTTGTTGTTGTTGTTTATTTGATGTTGTTGTTGTTTATTTGACATTGTTGTTGTTGTTGACGTTGTTGTTGTTGTTTATTTGACATTATTATTGTTGTTGTTGACGTTGTTGGTGCTGTTGTTTATTTGACGTTGTTGTTGACATTGTTGTTGTTGTTTATTTGATGTTGTTGTTGTTGTTGTTGTTGTTGTTGTTGTTGTTGTTTATTTGACGTTGTTGTTGTTGTTTATTTGACGTTGTTGTTGTTGTTGACGTTGTTGTTGTTGTTGTTTATTTGACGTTGTTGTTGTTGACGTTGTTGTTGTTGTTGTTATTTATTTGACGTTGTTGTTGTTGTTGTTGTTTATTTGACGTTGTTGTTGTTGTCTATTTGACGTTGTTGTTGTTTATTTGACATTGTTGTTGTTGTTGTTATTGTTTATTTGACCTTTAATGTTGTTGTTTATTTGACGTTGTTGTTGTTGTTGTTGACGTTGTTGTTGTTGTTGTTGTTGCTTATTTGACGTTGTTGTTGTTGACGTTGTTGTTGTTGTTTGTTTGACGTTGTTGTTGTTGTTGTTGTTGTTTATTTGACGTTGTTGTTGTAGTTGTTGTTGTTATTGTTGTTGTTTATTTGACGTTGTTGTTGTTGTTTATTTGATGTTGTTGTTTATTTGACATTGTTGTTGTTGTTGACGTTATTGTTGTTTATTTGTTATTGTTGTTGTTGTTGTTGACGTTGTTGGTGTTGTAATTTATTTGACGTTGTTGTTGTTGTTGTTTATTTGACGTTGTTTTAGTTGTTGTTGTTTATTTTACGTTGTTGTTGTTGTTGTTTATTTGACATTGTTGTTGTTGTTGACGTTGTTGTTATTGTTTATTTGACATTGTTGTTGTTGTTGACGTTGTTGGTGTTGTTGTTTATTTGACGTTGTTGTTGTTGTTGTTTATTTGATGTTGTTTTAGTTGTTGTTGTTTATTTGACATTGTTGTTGTTTTTTATTTGATGTTGTTATTTCACATTGTTGTTGTTTTTTATTTGACGTTGTTGTTGTTGTTATTTATTTGACGTTGTTGTTGTTATTGTTTATTTGACGTTGTTGTTGTTGTTGTTTATTTGACGTTGTTATTATTGTTTATTTGATGTGGTTTTTGTTATTTGACGTTGTTGTTGTTGTATTTGTTGTTGTTGTTGTTGTTGCTTATTTGACGTTGTTGTTATTGTTGTTGTTTATTTGACGTTGTTGTTGTTGTTGTTTATTTGACGTTGTTGTTGTTGTTGTTTATTTGAAGTTGTTGTTGTTGTTGTTGTTTTTTTGACGTTGTTGTTGTTGTTGACATTGTTGTTGTTGTTTGTTTGACGTTGTTGTTGCTGTTGTTTATTTGACGTTGTTGTTGTTGTTGTTTATTTGACGTTGTTGTTGTTGTTTATTTGACGTTGTCGTTGTTGTTGTTGTTGTTGTTGACGTTGTTGGTCTTGTTGTTTATTTGACGTTGTTGTTGTTGTTGACGTTGTTGGTGTTGTTGTTTATTTGACGTTGTTTTTGTTGACATTGTTGTTGTTGTTGTTGTTTATTTGACGTTGTTGTTATTGTTGTTTATTTGACGTAGTTGTTGTTGTTGTTGTCTATTTGACGTTGTTGTTATTGTTGTTTATTTGACGTAGTTGTTGTTGTTGACGTTGTTGTTGTTGTTGTTGTTGTTGTTTATTTGACGTTTTTGTTGTTGTTGTTGTTGTTGTTTATTTGACGTTGTTGTTATTGTCTATTTGGCGTTGTTGTTGTTGTTGTTTATTTGACGTTGTTGTTGTTGTTATTGTTGTTGTTTATTTGACGTTGTTGTTGTTGTTGTTTATTTGATGTTGTTGTTGTTGTTTATTTTACGTTGGTGTTGTTGTTGTTTATTTGACGTTGTTGTTGTTGTTGTTATTTATTTGACGTTGTTGTTGTTATTATTTATTTGAGGTTGTTGTTATTGTTGTTGTTTATTTGACGTAGTTGTTGTTGTTGACGTTGTTGTTGTTGTTGTTTATTTGACGTTTTTGTTGTTGTTGATGTTGTTGTTGTTGTTTATTTGACGTTGTTTTTGTTGTTTATTTGACGTTGTTGTTGTTGTTATTGTTGTTGTTTATTTGACGTTGTTGTTGTTGTTTATTTGATGTTGTTGTTGTTATTTATTTGACATTGGTGTTGCTGTTGTTTATTTGACGTTGTTGTTGTTGTTTATTTGACGTTGTTGTTGTTGTTGTTGTTGTTGTTGTTTTTTTGACGTTGTTGTTGTTGTTGACATTGTTGTTGTTGACATTGTTGTTGTTGTTGTTTATTTGACGTTGTTGTTGTTGTTGTTGTTTATTTGACGTTATTGTTGTTGTTGTTGTTTATTTGACGTTGTTGTTGTTGTTTATTTGACGTTGTCGTTGTTGTTGACATTGTTGTTGTTGACATTGTTGTTGTTGTTGTTGTTGTTGTTTATTTGATGTAGTTGTTGTTGTTCACGTTGTTGTTGTTGTTGTTTATTTGACGTTTTTGTTGTTGTTGATGTTGTTATTGTTGTTTATTTGACGTTGTTGTTGTTTATTTGACGTTGTTGTTGTTGTTGTTGTTGTTGTTTATTTGACGTTGTTGTCGCTGTTGTTATTGTTGTTGTTTGTTTGACGTTGTTGTTGTTGTTGTTGTTTATTTGATGTTGTTGTTGTTTATTTGACATTGTTGTTGTTGACGTTGTTGTTGTTGTTTATTTGAAATTATTGTTGTTGTTGTTGTTGACGTTGTTCGTGTTGTTGTTTATTTGACGTTGTTGTTATTGACATTGTTGTTGTTGTTGTTTATTTGACGTTGTTGTTATTGTTGTTTATTTGACGTAGTTGTTGTTGTTGACGTTGTTGTTGTTGTTTATTTGACGTTTTTGTTGTTGTTGTTGTTTATTTGACGTTGTTGTTATTGTCTATTTGACGTTGTTGTTGTTGTTTATTTGACGTTGTTGTTGTTGTTTATTTGACATTGTTATTGTTGTTTATTTGACGTAGTTGTTGTTGTTGTTGTTGTTGTTTATTTGACGTTGTTGTTGTTGTTTATTTGACGTTATTGTTGTTATTGATGTTGTTGTTGTTGTTTATTTGACGTTGTTGTTGTTGACGTTATTGTTGTTGTTGTTATTTATTTGACGTTGTTGTTGTTGTTGTTGTTGTTTATTTGACGTTGTTGTTGTTGTTTATTTGACGTTGTTGTTGTTTATTTGACATTGTTGTTGTTGTTGTTATTGTTTATTTGACGTTGTTGTTGTTTATTTGACGTTGTTGTTGTTGTTTATTTGACGTTGTTGTTGTTGTTGTTGACGTTGTTGTTGTTGTTGTTGTTGACGTTGTTGTTGTTGTTGTTTATTTGACGTTGTTGTTGTTGTTGTTGTTGTTATTGTTGTTGTTTATTTGACGTTGTTGTTGTTGTTTATTTGAAGTTGTTGTTGTTGTTGTTTATTTGACATTGTTGTTGTTGTTGACGTTGTTGTTGTTGTTGTTTATTTGTTATTGTTGTTGTTGTTGTTGTTGACGTTGTTGGTGTTGTTGTTTATTTGACGTTGTTGTTGTTGTTCTTTATTTGACGTTGTTTTAGTTGTTGTTGTTTATTTGACGTTGTTGTTGTTGTTTATTTGACATTGTTGTTGTTGTTGACGTTGTTGTTGTTGTTGTTTATTTGACATTGTTGTTGTTGTTGTTGACGTTGTTGGTGTTGTTATTTATTTGACGTTGTTGTTGTTGTTGTTGTTTTTTATTTGACGTTGTTTTAGTTGTTGTTGTTTATTTGACATTGTTGTTGTTTTTTATTTGACGTTGTTGTTGACATTGTTGTTGTTGTTGATTATTTGACGTTGTTGTTGTTGTTTATTTGACGTAGTTATTATTGTTGATGTTGTTGTTGTTGTTGTTGTTGTTTATTTGACGTTTTTGTTGTTGTTGTTGATGTTGTTGTTGTTGTTTATTTGACGTTGTTGTTATTGTTTATTTGACGTTGTTTTTGTTGTTTATTTGACGTTGTTGTTGTTGTTATTGTTGTTGTTTATTTGACGTTGTTGTTGTTGTTGTCTATTTGATGTTGTTGTTGTTGTTTATTTGACGTTGGTGTTGTTGTTGTTTATTTGATGTTGTCGTTGTTATTTATTTGACGTTGTTGTTGTTATTTTTTATTTGACGTTATTGTTGTTATTGTTTATTTGACGCTGTTATTATTGTTTATTTGATGTTGTTTTTGTTATTTGACGTTGTTGTTGTTGTTCTTGTATTTGTTGTTGTTGTTGTTGCTTATTTGACGTTGTTGTTATTGTTGTTTTTTATTCGACGTTGTTGTTGCTGTTGTTTATTTGACATTGTTGTTGTTGTTGTTTATTTGACGTTGTTGTTGTTGTTGTTGTTGTTGTTTTTTTGACGTTGTTGTTGTTGTTGTTGTTGACATTGTTGTTGTTGACATTTTTGTGGTTGTTGTTTATTTGACGTTGTTGTTGCTGTTGTTTATTTGACGTTGTTGTTGTTGTTGTTTATTTGACGTTGTTGTTGTTGTTGTTGTTTATTTGACGTTGTCGTTGTTGTTGACATTGTTGTTGTTGTTGTTTATTTGACGTAGTTGTTGTTGACGTTGTTGTTGTTGTTGTTGTTGTTTATTTGACGTTTTTGTTGTTGTTGATGTTGTTGTTGTTGTTGTTGTTGTTTATTTGACGTTGTTGTTATTGTTGTTTATTTGACGTTGTTGTTGTTGTTTATTTGACGTTGTTATTGTTGTTATTGTTTTTGTTTATTTGACGTTGTTGTTGTTGTAGTTTATTTGATGTTGTTGTTGTTGTTTATTTGACATTGTTGTTGTTGTTGACGTTGTTGTTGTTGTTTATTTGACATTGTTGTTGTTGTTGTTGTTGACGTTGTTGGCGTTGTTGTTTATTTGACGTTGTTGTTGTTGTTGACGTTGTTGGTGTTGTTGTTTATTTGACGTTGTTGTTGTTGACATTGTTGTTGTTGTTGTTTATTTGACGTTGTTGTTATTGTTGTTTAATTGACGTAGTTGTTGTTGTTGACGTTGTTGTTGTTGTTGTTGTTGTTGTTGTTGTTGTTTATTTGACGTTTTTGTTGTTGTTGTTGTTTATTTGACGTTGTTGTTATTGTTGTTTAATTGACGTAGTTGTTGTTGTTGACGTTGTTGTTGTTGTTGTTGTTGTTGTTGTTGTTTATTTGACGTTGTTGTTGTTGTTGTTTTTGTTGTTTGACGTTGTTGTTGTTGTTGTTGTATTTGTTGTTGTTGTTGTTGCTTATTTGACGTTGTTGTTATTGTTGTTGTTTATTTGCTGTTGTTGTTGCTGTTGTTTATTTGACGTTGTTGTTGTTGTTGTTGTTTATTTGACGTTGTTGTTGTTGTTGTTGTTTATTTGACGTTGTTGTTGTTGTTGACATTGTTGTTGTTGACATTGTTGTTGCTGTTGTTTATTTGACGTTGTTGTTGTTGTTGTTTATTTGACGTTGTTGTTGTTGTTGTTTATTTGACGTTGTTGTTGTTGTTGTTTATTTGACGTTGTCGTTGTTGTTGACATTGTTGTTGTTGACATAGTTGTTGTTGTTGTTTATTTGACGTAGTTGTTGTTGTTGACGTTGTTGTTATTGTTGTTGTTTATTTGACGTTGTTGTTGATGTTGTTGTTGTTGTTGTTTATTTGACGTTGTTGTTGTTGTTTATTTGACGTTGTTGTTGTTGTTTATTTGACGTTATGGTTGTTGTTGTTATTCTTGTTGTTTATTTGACGTTGTTGTTGTTGACATAGTTGTTGTTGTTGTTTATTTGACGTAGTTGTTGTTGTTGACGTTGTTGTTGTTGTTGTTTATTTGACGTTTTTGTTGTTGTTGATGTTGTTGTTGTTGTTTATTTGATGTTGTTGTTGTTATTTATTTGACGTTGTTGTTGTTGTTGTTTATTTGACGTTGTGGTTGTTGTTGTTATTCTTGTTGTTTATTTGACGTTGTTGTTGTTGTTGTTTATTTGATGTTGTTGTTGTTGTTTATATGACATTGTTGTTGTTGTTGACGTTGTGTTGTTGTTTATTTGACATTTTTGTTGTTGTTGTTGACGTTGTTGGTGTTGTTGTTTATTTGACGTTGTTGTTGACATTGTTGTTGTTGTTTATTTGACGTTGTTGTTATTGTTATTTATTTGACGTAGTTGTTGTTGTTGACGTTGTTGTTGTTGTTTATTTGACGTTTTTGTTATTGTTGTTGTTGTTGTTTATTTGACGTTGTTGTTATTGTCTATTTGACGTTGTTGTTGTTGTTTATTTGATGTTGTTGTTGTTTGTTTGACGTTGTTATTGTTGTTTATTTGATGTTGTTGTTGTTGTTGTTGTTGTTGTTGTTTATTTGACGTTGTTGTTGTTGTTGTTTATTTGACGTTGTTGTTGTTGTTGACGTTGTTGTTGTTGTTGTTTATTTGACGTTGTTGTTGTTGTCTATTTGACGTTGTTGTTGTTTATTTGACGTTGTTGTTGTTGTCTATTTGACGTTGTTGTTGTTTATTTGACATTGTTGTTGTTGTTGTTATTGTTTATTTGACCTTTAATGTTGTTGTTTATTTGACGTTGTTGTTGTTGTTGTTGACGTTGTTGTTGTTGTTGTTGTTGCTTATTTGACGTTGTTGTTGTTGAAGTTGTTGTTGTTGTTTGTTTGACGTTGTTGTTGTTGTTGTTGTTTATTTGACGTTGTTGTTGTAGTTGTTGTTGTTATTGTTGTTGTTTATTTGACGTTGTTGTTGTTGTTTATTTGATGTTGTTGTTTATTTGACATTGTTGTTGTTGTTGACGTTGTTGTTGTTTATTTGTTATTGTTGTTGTTGTTGTTGTTGACGTTGTTGGTGTTGTTGTTTATTTGACGTTGTTGTTGTTGTTGTTTATTTGACGTTGTTTTAGTTGTTGTTGTTTATTTTACGTTGTTGTTGTTGTTTATTTGACATTGTTGTTGTTGTTGACGTTGTTGTTATTGTTTATTTGACATTGTTGTTGTTGTTGACGTTGTTGGTGTTGTTGTTTATTTGACGTTGTTGTTGTTGTTGTTGTTGTTTATTTGATGTTGTTTTAGTTGTTGTTGTTTATTTGACATTGTTGTTGTTTTTTATTTGATGTTGTTATTTCACATTGTTGTTGTTTTTTATTTGACGTTGTTGTTGTTATTTATTTGACGTTGTTGTTGTTATTGTTTATTTGACGTTGTTGTTGTTGTTGTTTATTTGACGTTGTTATTATTGTTTATTTGATGTGGTTTTTGTTATTTGACGTTGTTGTTGTTGTATTTATTGTTGTTGTTGTTGCTTATTTGACGTTGTTGTTTATTTGACGTTGTTGTTGCTGTTGTTTATTTGACGTTGTTGTTGTTGTTTATTTGAAGTTGTTGTTGTTGTTGTTTTTTTTTTGACGTTGTTGTTGTTGTTGACATTGTTGTTGTTGTTTGTTTGACGTTGTTGTTGCAGTTGTTTATTTGACGTTGTTGTTGTTGTTGTTTATTTGACGTTGTTGTTGCTGTTGTTGTTTATTTGACGTTGTCGTTGACGTTGTTGTTGTTGTTGTTGACGTTGTTGGTGTTGTTGTTTATTTGACGTTGTTGTTGTTTTTGACGTTGTTGGTGTTGTTGTTTATTTGACGTTGTTTTTGTTGACATTGTTGTTGTTGTTGTTTATTTGACGTTGTTGTTATTGTTGTTTATTTGACGTAGTTGTTGTTGTTGTTGTCTATTTGACGTTGTTGTTATTGTTGTTTATTTGACGTAGTTGTTGTTGTTGACGTTGTTGTTGTTGTTGTTGTTGTTGTTGTTTATTTGACGTTTTTGTTGTTGTTGTTGTTGTTGTTTATTTGACGTTGTTGTTATTGTCTATTTGGCGTTGTTGTTGTTGTTGTTTATTTGACGTTGTTGTTGTTGTTATTGTTGTTGTTTATTTGACGTTGTTGTTGTTGTTGTTGTTTATTTGATGTTGTTGTTGTTGTTTATTTTACGTTGGTGTTGTTGTTGTTTATTTGACGTTGTTGTTGTTATTTATTTGACGTTGTTGTTGTTATTATTTATTTGAGGTTGTTGTTATTGTTGTTGTTTATTTGACGTAGTTGTTGTTGTTGACGTTGTTGTTGTTGTTGTTTATTTGACGTTTTTGTTGTTGTTGATGTTGTTGTTGTTGTTTATTTGACGTTGTTGTTATTGTTTATTTGACGTTGTTTTTGTTGTTTATCTGACGTTGTTGTTGTTGTTATTGTTGTTGTTTATTTGACGTTGTTGTTGTTGTTGTTTATTTGATGTTGTTGTTGTTGTTTATTTGACATTGGTGTTGCTGTTGTTTATTTGACGTTGTTGTTGTTGTTTATTTGACGTTGTTGTTGTTGTTGTTGTTGTTGTTTTTTTGACGTTGTTGTTGTTGTTGACATTGTTGTTGTTGACATTGTTGTTGTTGTTGTTGTTTATTTGACGTTGTTGTTGCTGTTGTTTATTTGACGTTGTTGTTGTTGTTGTTGTTTATTTGACGTTGTTGTTGTTGTTGTTTATTTGACTTTGTCGTTGTTGTTGACATTGTTGTTGTTGACATTGTTGTTGTTGTTGTTGACATTGTTGTTGTTGTTGTTGTTGTTGTTTATTTGATGTAGTTGTTGTTGTTCACGTTGTTGTTGTTGTTGTTTATTTGACGTTTTTGTTGTTGTTGATGTTGTTATTGTTGTTTATTTGACGTTGTTGTTGTTTATTTGACGTTGTTGTTGTTGTTGTTGTTTATTTGACGTTGTTGTCGCTGTTGTTATTGTTGTTGTTTGTTTGACGTTGTTGTTGTTGTTGTTGTTTATTTGATGTTGTTGTTGTTGTTTATTTGACGTTTTTGTTGTTGTTGTTGATGTTGTTGTTGTTGTTTATTTGACGTTGTTGTTATTGTTTATTTGACGTTGTTTTTGTTGTTTATTTGACGTTGTTGTTGTTGTTATTGTTGTTGTTTATTTGACGTTGTTGATGTTGTTGTCTATTTGATGTTGTTGTTGTTGTTTATTTGACGTTGGTGTTGTTGTTGTTTATTTGATGTTGTCGTTGTTATTTATTTGACGTTGTTGTTGTTATTTTTTATTTGACGTTATTGTTGTTATTGTTTATTTGACGCTGTTATTATTGTTTATTTGATGTTGTTTTTGTTATTTGACGTTGTTGTTGTTGTTGTATTTGTTGTTGTTGTTGTTGCTTATTTGACGTTGTTGTTATTGTTGTTTTTTATTCGACGTTTTTGTTGCTGTTGTTTATTTGACATTGTTGTTGTTGTTGTTTATTTGACGTTGTTGTTGTTGTTGTTGTTTTTTTGACGTTGTTGTTATTGTTGTTGACATTGTTGTTGTTGACATTTTTGTGGTTGTTGTTTATTTGACGTTGTTGTTGCTGTTGTTTATTTGACGTTGTTGTTGTTGTTGTTTATTTGACGTTGTTGTTGTTGTTGTTGTTTATTTGACGTTGTCGTTGTTGTTGACATTGTTGTTGTTGTTGTTGTTTATTTGACGTAGTTGTTGTTGACGTTGTTGTTGTTGTTGTTGTTGTTGTTGTTTATTTGACGTTTTTGTTGTTGTTGATGTTGTTGTTGTTGATGTTTATTTGACGTTGTTGTTATTGTTGTTTATTTGACGTTGTTGTTGTTGTTTATTTGACGTTGTTATTGTTGTTATTGTTTTTGTTTATTTGACGTTGTTGTTGTTGTTGTTTATTTGATGTTGTTGTTGTTGTTGTTTATTTGACATTGTTGTTGTTGTTGACGTTGTTGTTGTTGTTTATTTGACATTGTTGTTGTTGTTGTTGTTGACGTTGTTGGCGTTGTTGTTTATTTGACGTTGTTGTTGTTGTTGACGTTGTTGGTGTTGTTGTTTATTTGACGTTGTTGTTGTTGACATTGTTGTTGTTGTTGTTTATTTGACGTTGTTGTTATTGTTGTTTATTTGACGTAGTTGTTGTTGTTGACGTTGTTGTTGTTGTTGTTGTTGTTTATTTGACGTTTTTGTTGTTGTTGTTTATTTGACGTTGTTGTTATTGTCTATTTGGCGTTGTTGTTGTTGTTGTTTATTTGACGTTGTTGTTGTTGTTATTGTTGTTGTTTATTTGACGTTGGTGTTGTTGTTGTTGTTGTTTATTTGACGTTGTTGTTGTTGTTTTTGTTGTTTATTTGACGTTGTTATTATTGTTTATTTGACGTTGTTTTTGTTATTTGACGTTGTTGTTGTTGTTGTTGTATTTGTTGTTGTTGTTGTTGCTTATTTGACGTTGTTGTTATTGTTGTTGTTTATTTGCTGTTGTTGTTGCTGTTGATTATTTGACGTTGTTGTTGTTGTTGTTTATTTGACGTTGTTGTTGTTGTTGTTGTTTATTTGACGTTGTTGTTGTTGTTGACATTGTTGTTGTTGACATTGTTGTTGTTGTTGTTTATTTGACGTTGTTGTTGCTGTTGTTTATTTGACGTTGTTGTTGTTGTTGTTTATTTGACGTTGTTGTTGTTGTTGTTTATTTGACGTTGTCGTTGTTGTTGACATTGTTGTTGTTGACATAGTTGTTGTTGTTGTTTATTTGACGTAGTTGTTGTTGTTGACGTTGTTGTTATTGTTGTTGTTTATTTGACGTTGTTGTTGATGTTGTTGTTGTTGTTGTTTATTTGACGTTGTTGTTGTTGATGTTTATTTGACGTTGTTGTTGTTGTTTATTTGACGTTATGGTTGTTGTTGTTATTCTTGTTGTTTATTTGACGTTGTTGTTGTTGACATAGTTGTTGTTGTTGTTTATTTGACGTAGTTGTTGTTGTTGACGTTGTTGTTGTTGTTGTTGTTGTTTATTTGACGTTTTTGTTGTTGTTGATGTTGTTGTTGTTGTTTATTTGATGTTGTTGTTGTTGTTGTTTATTTGACGTTGTTGTTGTTGTTGTTTATTTGACGTTGTGGTTGTTGTTGTTATTCTTGTTGTTTAAATGACGTTGTTGTTGTTGTTGTTTATTTGATGTTGTTGTTGTTGTTTATATGACATTGTTGTTGTTGTTGACGTTGTTGTTGTTGTTGTTTATTTGACATTGTTGTTGTTGTTGTTGTTGACGTTGTTGGTGTTGTTGTTTATTGGACGTTGTTGTTGACATTGTTGTTGTTGTTTATTTGACGTTGTTGTTATTGTTATTTATTTGACGTAGTTGTTGTTGTTGACGTTGTTGTTGTTGTTTATTTGACGTTTTTGTTATTGTTGTTGTTGTTGTTTATTTGACGTTGTTGTTATTGTCTATTTGACGTTGTTGTTGTTGTTTATTTGATGTTGTTGTTGTTTGTTTGAAGTTGTTATTGTTGTTTATTTGATGTTGTTGTTGTTGTTGTTGTTGTTTATTTGACGTTGTTGTTGTTGTTTATTTGACGTTGTTGTTGTTGTTGACGTTGTTGTTGTTGTTGTTTATTTGACGTTGTTGTTGTTGACGTTGTTGTTGTTGTTGTTATTTATTTGACGTTGTTGTTGTTGTTGTTTATTTGACGTTGTTGTTGTTGTCTATTTGACGTTGTTGTTGTTTATTTGACATTGTTGTTGTTGTTGTTGTTATTGTTTATTTGACCTTTAATGTTGTTGTTTATTTGACGTTGTTGTTGTTGTTGTTGACGTTGTTGTTGTTGTTGTTGTTGCTTATTTGACGTTGTTGTTGTTGACGTTGTTGTTGTTGTTTGTTTGACGTTGTTGTTGTTGTTGTTGTTGTTTATTTGACGTTGTTGTTGTAGTTGTTGTTGTTATTGTTGTTGTTTATTTGACGTTGTTGTTGTTGTTTATTTGATGTTGTTGTTTATTTGACATTGTTGTTGTTGTTGACGTTGTTGTTGTTTATTTGTTATTGTTGTTGTTGTTGTTGACGTTGTTGGTGTTGTTGTTTATTTGACGTTGTTGTTGTTGTTGTTTATTTGACGTTGTTTTAGTTGTTGTTGTTTATTTTACGTTGTTGTTGTTGTTTATTTGACATTGTTGTTGTTGTTGACGTTGTTGTTATTGTTTATTTGACATTGTTGTTGTTGTTGACGTTGTTGGTGTTGTTGTTTATTTGACGTTGTTGTTGTTGTTGTTGTTTATTTGATGTTGTTTTAGTTGTTGTTGTTTATTTGACATTGTTGTTGTTTTTTATTTGATGTTGTTATTTCACATTGTTGTTGTTTTTTATTTGACGTTGTTGTTGTTGTTATTTATTTGACGTTGTTGTTGTTATTGTTTATTTGACGTTGTTGTTGTTGTTGTTTATTTGACGTTGTTATTATTGTTTATTTGATGTGGTTTTTGTTATTTGACGTTGTTGTTGTTGTATTTATTGTTGTTGTTGTTGCTTATTTGACGTTGTTGTTATTGTTGTTGTTTATTTGACGTTGTTGTTGCTGTTGTTTATTTGACGTTGTTGTTGTTGTTTATTTGAAGTTGTTGTTGTTGTTGTTGTTTTTTTGACGTTGTTGTTGTTGTTGACATTGTTGTTGTTGTTTGTTTGACGTTGTTGTTGCTGTTGTTTATTTGACGTTGTTGTTGTTGTTGTTTATTTGACGTTGTTGTTGCTGTTGTTGTTTATTTGACGTTATCGTTGACGTTGTTGTTGTTGTTGACGTTGTTGGTGTTGTTGTTTATTTGACGTTGTTGTTGTTGTTGACGTTGTTGGTGTTGTTGTTTATTTGACGTTGTTTTTGTTGACATTGTTCTTGTTGTTGTTTATTTGACGTTGTTGTTATTGTTGTTTATTTGACGTAGTTGTTGTTGTTGTTGTCTATTTGACGTTGTTGTTATTATTGTTTATTTGACGTAGTTGTTGTTGTTGACGTTGTTGTTGTTGTTGTTGTTGTTGTTGTTGTTTATTTGACGTTTTTGTTGTTGTTGTTGTTGTTGTTTATTTGACGTTGTTGTTATTGTCTATTTGGCGTTGTTGTTGTTGTTGTTTATTTGACGTTGTTGTTGTTGTTGTTATTGTTGTTGTTTATTTGACGTTGTTGTTGTTGTTGTTTATTTGATGTTGTTGTTGTTGTTTATTTTACGTTGGTGTTGTTGTTGTTTATTTGACGTTGTTGTTGTTATTTATTTGACGTTGTTGTTGTTATTATTTATTTGAGGTTGTTGTTATTGTTGTTGTTTATTTGACGTAGTTGTTGTTGTTGACGTTGTTGTTGTTGTTGTTGTTTATTTGACGTTTTTGTTGTTGTTGATGTTGTTGTTGTTGTTTATTTGACGTTGTTGTTATTGTTTATTTGACGTTGTTTTTGTTGTTTATTTGACGTTGTTGTTGTTGTTATTGTTGTTGTTTATTTGACGTTGTTGTTGTTGTTGTTTATTTGATGTTGTTGTTGTTTATTTGACATTGGTGTTGCTGTTGTTTATTTGACGTTGTTGTTGTTGTTTATTTGACGTTGTTGTTGTTGTTGTTGTTGTTGTTTTTTTGACGTTGTTGTTGTTGTTGACATTGTTGTTGTTGTTGTTGTTTATTTGACGTTGTTGTTGCTGTTGTTTATTTGACGTTGTTGTTGTTGTTGTTGTTGTTTATTTGACGTTGTTGTTGTTGTTGTTTATTTGACTTTGTCGTTGTTGTTGACATTGTTGTTGTTGTTGTTGACATTGTTGTTGTTGTTGTTGTTGTTGTTGTTTATTTGATGTAGTTGTTGTTGTTCACGTTGTTGTTGTTGTTGTTGTTTATTTGACGTTTTTGTTGTTGTTGATGTTGTTATTGTTGTTTATTTGACGTTGTTGTTGTTGTTGTTTATTTGACGTTGTTGTCGCTGTTGTTATTGTTGTTGTTTGTTTGACGTTGTTGTTGTTGTTGTTGTTGTTGTTGTTTATTTGATGTTGTTGTTGTTGTTTATTTGACATTGTTGTTGTTGACGTTGTTGTTGTTGTTGTTTATTTGACGTAGTTATTGTTGTTGATGTTGTTGTTGTTGTTGTTGTTTATTTGACGTTTTTGTTGTTGTTGTTGATGTTGTTGTTGTTGTTTATTTGACGTTGTTGTTATTGTTTATTTGACGTTGTTTTTGTTGTTTATTTGACGTTGTTGTTGTTGTTATTGTTGTTGTTTATTTGACGTTGTTGTTGTTGTTGTCTATTTGATGTTGTTGTTGTTGTTTATTTGACGTTGGTGTTGTTGTTGTTTATTTGATGTTGTCGTTGTTATTTATTTGACGTTGTTGTTGTTATTTTTTATTTGACGTTATTGTTGTTATTGTTTATTTGACGCTGTTATTATTGTTTATTTGATGTTGTTTTTGTTATTTGACGTTATTGTTGTTGTTGTTGTATTTGTTGTTGTTGTTGTTGCTTATTTGACGTTGTTGTTATTGTTGTTTTTTATTCGACGTTGTTGTTGCTGTTGTTTATTTGACATTGTTGTTGTTGTTGTTTATTTGACGTTGTTGTTGTTGTTGTTGTTTTTTTGACGTTGTTGTTGTTGTTGTTGACATTGTTGTTGTTGACATTTTTGTGGTTGTTGTTTATTTGACGTTGTTGTTGCTGTTGTTTATTTGACGTTGTTGTTGTTGTTGTTTATTTGACGTTGTTGTTGTTTATTTGACGTTGTCGTTGTTGTTGACATTGTTGATGTTGTTTATTTGACGTAGTTGTTGTTGACGTTGTTGTTGTTGTTGTTGTTGTTTATTTGACGTTTTTGTTGTTGTTGATGTTGTTGTTGTTGTTGTTTATTTGACGTTGTTGTTATTGTTGTTTATTTGACGTTGTTGTTGTTGTTTATTTGACGTTGTTATTGTTGTTATTGTTTTTGTTTATTTGACGTTGTTGTTGTTGTTGTTTATTTGATGTTGTTGTTGTTGTTTATTTGACATTGTTGTTGTTGTTGATGTTGTTGTTGTTGTTTATTTGACATTGTTGTTGTTGTTGTTGTTGACGTTGTTGGCGTTGTTGTTTATTTGACGTTGTTGTTGTTGTTGACGTTGTTGGTGTTGTTGTTTATTTGACGTTGTTGTTGTTGACATTGTTGTTGTTGTTGTTTATTTGACGTTGTTGTTATTGTTGTTTATTTGACGTAGTTGTTGTTGTTGACGTTGTTGTTGTTGTTGTTGTTGTTGTTTATTTGACGTTTTTGTTGTTGTTGTTTATTTGACGTTGTTGTTATTGTCTATTTGGCGTTGTTGTTGTTGTTGTTTATTTGACGTTGTTGTTGTTGTTATTGTTGTTGTTTATTTGACGTTGGTGTTGTTGTTGTTTATTTGACGTTGTTGTTGTTGTTTTTGTTGTTTATTTGACGTTGTTATTATTGTTTATTTGACGTTGTTTTTGTTATTTGACGTTGTTGTTGTTGTTGTTGTATTTGTTGTTGTTGTTGTTGCTTATTTGACGTTGTTGTTATTGTTGTTGTTTATTAGTTGTTGTTGTTGCTGTTGTTTATTTGACGTTGTTGTTGTTGTTTATTTGACGTTGTTGTTGTTGTTGTTGTTGTTTATTTGACGTTGTTGTTGTTGTTGACATTATTGTTGTTGACATTGTTGTTGTTGTTGTTTATTTGACGTTGTTGTTGCTGTTGTTTATTTGACGTTGTTGTTGTTGTTGTTTATTTGACGTTGTTGTTGTTGTTGTTTATTTGACGTTGTCGTTGTTGTTGACATTGTTGTTGTTGACATAGTTGTTGTTGTTGTTGTTTATTTGACGTAGTTGTTGTTGTTGACGTTGTTGTTATTGTTGTTGTTTATTTGACGTTGTTGTTGATGTTGTTGTTGTTGTTGTTTATTTGACGTTGTTGTTGTTGTTTATTTGACGTTGTTGTTGTTGTTTATTTGACGTTATGGTTGTTGTTGTTATTCTTGTTGTTTATTTGACGTTGTTGTTGTTGTTGACATAGTTGTTGTTGTTGTTTATTTGACGTAGTTGTTGTTTTTGACGTTGTTGTTGTTTTTGTTGTTTATTTGACGTTGTTGTTGATGTTGTTGTTGTTGTTGTTTATTTAACGTTGTTGTTGTTGTTTATTTGACGTTGTTGTTGTTGTTGTTTATTTGACGTTGTGGTTGTTGTTGTTATTCTTGTTGTTTATTTGACGTTGTTGTTGTTGTTGTTTATTTGATGTTGTTGTTGTTGTTTATATGACATTGTTGTTGTTGTTGACGTTGTTGTTGTTGTTTATTTGACATTGTTGTTGACGTTGTTGGTGTTGTTGTTTATTTGACGTTGTTGTTGACATTGTTGTTGTTGTTTATTTGACGTTGTTGTTATTGTTATTTATTTGACGTAGTTGTTGTTGTTGACGTTGTTGTTGTTGTTTATTTGACGTTTTTGTTATTGTTGTTGTTGTTGTTTATTTGACGTTGTTGTTATTGTCTATTTGACGTTGTTGTTGTTGTTTATTTGATGTTGTTGTTGTTTGTTTGACGTTGTTATTGTTGTTTATTTGATGTTGTTGTTGTTGTTGTTGTTGTTGTTTATTTGACGTTGTTGTTGTTGTTTATTTGACGTTGTTGTTGTTGTTGACGTTGTTGTTGTTATTGTTGTTTATTTGACGTTGTTGTTGTTGACGTTGTTGTTGTTGTTGTTATTTATTTGACGTTGTTGTTGTTGTTGTCTATTTGACGTTGTTGTTGTTTATTTGACATTGTTGTTGTTGTTGTTATTGTTTATTTGACCTTTAATGTTGTTGTTTATTTGACGTTGTTGTTGTTGTTGACGTTGTTGTTGTTGTTGTTGTTGTTGCTTATTTGACGTTGTTGTTGTTGACGTTGTTGTTGTTGTTGTTTGTTTGACGTTGTTGTTGTTGTTGTTGTTGTTGTTGTTGTTTATTTGACGTTGTTGTTGTAGTTGTTGTTGTTATTGTTGTTGTTTATTTGACGTTGTTGTTGTTGTTTATTTGATGTTGTTGTTTATTTGACATTGTTGTTGTTGTTGACGTTGTTGTTGTTTATTTGTTATTGTTGTTGTTGTTGTTGTTGACGTTGTTGGTGTTGTTGTTTATTTGACGTTGTTGTTGTTGTTGTTTATTTGACGTTGTTTTAGTTGTTGTTGTTTATTTTACGTTGTTGTTGTTGTTGTTTATTTGACATTGTTGTTGTTGTTGACGTTGTTGTTATTGTTTATTTGACATTGTTGTTGTTGTTGACGTTGTTGGTGTTGTTGTTTATTTGACGTTGTTGTTGTTGTTGTTTATTTGATGTTGTTTTAGTTGTTGTTGTTTATTTGACATTGTTGTTGTTTTTTATTTGATGTTGTTATTTCACATTGTTGTTGTTTTTTATTTGACGTTGTTGTTGTTGTTATTTATTTGACGTTGTTGTTGTTATTGTTTATTTGACGTTGTTGTTGTTGTTGTATATTTGACGTTGTTATTATTGTTTATTTGATGTGGTTTTTGTTATTTGACGTTGTTGTTGTTGTATTTGTTGTTGTTGTTGTTGCTTATTTGACGTTGTTGTTATTGTTGTTGTTTATTTGACGTTGTTGTTGCTGTTGTTTATTTGACGTTGTTGTTGTTGTTTATTTGAAGTTGTTGTTGTTGTTGTTGTTTTTTTGACGTTGTTGTTGTTGTTGTTGACATTGTTGTTGTTGTTTGTTTGACGTTGTTGTTGCTGTTGTTTATTTGACGTTGTTGTTGTTGTTGTTTATTTGACGTTGTTGTTGTTGTTGTTTATTTGACGTTGTCGTTGTTGTTGTTGTTGTTGTTGACGTTGTTGGTGTTGTTGTTTATTTGACGTTGTTGTTGTTGTTGACGTTGTTGGTGTTGTTGTTTATTTGACGTTGTTTTTGTTGACATTGTTGTTGTTGTTGTTTATTTGACGTTGTTGTTATTGTTGTTTATTTGACGTAGTTGTTGTTGTTGTTGTCTATTTGACGTTGTTGTTATTGTTGTTTATTTGACGTAGTTGTTGTTGTTGACGTTGTTGTTGTTGTTGTTGTTGTTGTTGTTTATTTGACGTTTTTGTTGTTGTTGTTGTTGTTGTTTATTTGACGTTGTTGTTATTGTCTATTTGGCGTTGTTGTTGTTGTTGTTTATTTGACGTTGTTGTTGTTGTTATTGTTGTTGTTTATTTGACGTTGTTGTTGTTGTTGTTGTTTATTTGATGTTGTTGTTGTTGTTTATTTTACGTTGGTGTTCTTGTTGTTTATTTGACGTTGTTGTTGTTATTTATTTGACGTTGTTGTTGTTATTATTTATTTGAGGTTGTTGTTATTGTTGTTGTTTATTTGACGTAGTTGTTGTTGTTGACGTTGTTGTTGTTGTTGTTGTTTATTTGACGTTGTTGTTATTGTTGTTGTTTATTTGACGTAGTTGTTCTTGTTGACGTTGTTGTTGTTGTTGTTGTTGTTGTTTATTTGACGTTTTTGTTGTTGTTGATGTTGTTGTTGTTGTTTATTTGACGTTGTTGTTATTGTTTATTTGACGTTGTTTTTGTTGTTTATTTGACGTTGTTGTTGTTATTGTTGTTGTTTATTTGACGTTGTTGTTGTTGTTGTTTATTTGATGTTGTTGTTGTTGTTTATTTGACATTGGTGTTGCTGTTGTTTATTTGACGTTGTTGTTGTTGTTTATTTGACGTTGTTGTTGTTGTTTTTTTGACGTTGTTGTTGTTGTTGACATTGTTGTTGTTGACATTGTTGTTGTTGTTGTTGTTTATTTGACGTTGTTGTTGCTGTTGTTTATTTGACGTTGTTGTTGTTGTTGTTTATTTGACGTTGTTGTTGTTGTTGTTTATTTGACGTTGTCGTTGTTGTTGACATTGTTGTTGTTGACATTGTTGTTGTTGTTGTTGACATTGTTGTTGTTGTTCTTGTTGTTGTTTATTTGATGTAGTTGTTGTTGTTCACGTTGTTATTGTTGTTGTTTATTTGACGTTTTTGTTGTTGTTGATGTTGTTATTGTTGTTTATTTGACGTTGTTGTTATTTATTTGACGTTGTTGTTGTTGTTGTTGTTTATTTGACGTTGTTGTCGCTGTTGTTATTGTTGTTGTTTGTTTGACGTTGTTTTCGTTGTTGTTGTTGTTGTTGTTTATTTGATGTTGTTGTTGTTGTTTATTTGACATTGTTGTTGTTGACGTTGTTGTTGTTGTTTATTTGAAATTGTTGTTGTTGTTGTTGACGTTGTTCGTGTTGTTGTTTATTTGACGTTGTTGTTATTGACATTGTTGTTGTTGTTGTTTATTTGACGTTGTTGTTATTGTTGTTTATTTGACGTAGTTGTTGTTGTTGACGTTGTTGTTGTTGTTTATTTGACGTTTTTGTTGTTGTTGTTGTTGTTGTTTATTTGACGTTGTTGTTAATGTCTATTTGACGTTGTTGTTGTTGTTTATTTGACGTTGTTGTTGTTGTTTATTTGACATTGTTATTGTTGTTTATTTGACGTAGTTGTTGTTGTTGTTGTTGTTGTTTATTTGACGTTGTTGTTGTTGTTGTTTATTTGACGTTATTGTTGTTATTGATGTTGTTGTTGTTGTTGTTTATTTGACGTTGTTGTTGTTGACGTTATTGTTGTTGTTGTTATTTATTTGACGTTGTTGTTGTTGTTGTTTATTTGACGTTGTTGTTGTTGTTTATTTGACGTTGTTGTTGTTTATTTGACATTGTTGTTGTTGTTGTTATTGTTTATTTGACGTTGTTGTTATTTATTTGACGTTGTTGTTGTTGTTTATTTGACGTTGTTGTTGTTGTTGTTGACGTTGTTGTTGTAGTTGTTGTTGACGTTGTTGTTGTTGTTGTTGTTTATTTGACGTTGTTGTTGTTGTTGTGTATTTGACGTTGTTGTTGTTGTTGTTTATTTGACGTTGTTGTTGTTGTTGTTGTTGTTGTTGTTATTGTTGTTGTTTATTTGACGTTGTTGTTGTTGTTGTTTATTTGAAGTTGTTGTTGTTGTTGTTTATTTGACATTGTTGTTGTTGTTGACGTTGTTGTTGTTGTTTATTTGTTATTGTTGTTGTTGTTGTTGTTGACGTTGTTGGTGTTGTTGTTTATTTGACGTTGTTGTTGTTGTTCTTTATTTGACGTTGTTTTAGTTGTTGTTGTTTATTTAACGTTGTTGTTGTTGTTTATTTGACATTGTTGTTGTTGTTGACGTTGTTGTTGTTGTTGTTTATTTGACATTGTTGTTGTTGTTGTTGACGTTGTTGGTGTTGTTATTTATTTGACGTTGTTGTTGTTGTTGTTGTTGTTGTTTATTTGACGTTGTTTTAGTTGTTGTTGTTTATTTGACATTGTTGTTGTTTTTTATTTGACGTTGTTGTTGACATTGTTGTTGTTGTTGATTATTTGACGTTGTTGTTGTTGTTTATTTGACGTAGTTATTGTTGTTGATGTTGTTGTTGTTGTTGTTGTTTATTTGACGTTTTTGTTGTTGTTGTTGATGTTGTTGTTGTTGTTGTTTATTTGACGTTGTTGTTATTGTTTATTTGACGTTGTTTTTGTTGTTTATTTGACGTTGTTGTTGTTGTTATTGTTGTTGTTTATTTGACGTTGTTGTTGTCTATTTGATGTTGTTGTTGTTTATTTGACGTTGTTGTTATTGTTTATTTGACGTTGTTTTTGTTGTTTATTTGACGTTGTTGTTGTTGTTATTGTTGTTGTTTATTTGACGTTGTTGTTGTTGTTGTTTATTTGACGTTGTTGTTATTGTTTATTTGACGTTGTTTTTGTTGTTTATTTGACGTTGTTGTTGTTGTTATTGTTGTTGTTTATTTGACGTTGGTGTTGTTGTTGTTTTTTTGACGTTGTTGTTGTTGTTGTTGACATTGTTGTTGTTGACATTTTTGTGGTTGTTGTTTATTTGATGTTGTTGTTGCTGTTGTTTATTTGACGTTGTTGTTGTTGTTGTTTATTTGACGTTGTTGTTGCTGTTGTTGTTTATTTGACGTTGTCGTTGTTGTTGACATTGTTGTTGTTGTTGTTGTTGTTTATTTGACGTAGTTGTTGTTGATGTTGTTGTTGTTGTTGTTTATTTGACGTTTTTGTTGTTGTTGATGTTGTTGTTGTTGTTGTTTATTTGACGTTGTTGTTATTGTTGTTTATTTGACGTTGTTGTTGTTGTTTATTTGACGTTGTTATTGTTGTTATTGTTTTTGTTTATTTGACGTTGTTGTTGTTATTGTTTATTTGATGTTGTTGTTGTTGTTTATTTGACATTGTTGTTGTTGTTGACGTTGTTGTTGTTGTTTATTTGACATTGTTGTTGTTGTTGTTGTTGACGTTGTTGGCGTTGTTGTTTATTTGACGTTGTTGTTGTTGTTGACGTTGTTGGTGTTGTTGTTTATTTGACGTTGTTGTTGTTGACATTGTTGTTGTTGTTGTTTATTTGACGTTGTTGTTATTGTTGTTTATTTGACGTAGTTGTTGTTGTTGACGTTGTTGTTGTTGTTGTTGTTGTTTATTTGACGTTTTTGTTGTTGTTGTTTATTTGACGTTGTTGTTATTGTCTATTTGGCGTTGTTGTTGTTGTTGTTTCTTTGACGTTGTTGTTGTTGTTATTGTTGTTGTTTATTTGACGTTGTTGTTGTTGTTGTTGTTTATTTGATGTTGTTGTTGTTGTTTATTTGACGTTGGTGTTGTTGTTGTTTATTTGACGTTGTTGTTGTTGTTATTTATTTGACGTTGTTGTTGTTATTATTTATTTGACGTTGTTGTTATTGTTGTTGTTTATTGGACGTAGTTGTTGTTGTTGACGTTGTTGTTGTTGTTGTTGTTGTTTATTTGACATTTTTGTTGTTGTTGATGTTGTTGTTGTTGTTTATTTTACGTTGTTGTTATTGTTTATTTGACGTTGTTTTTGTTGTTTATTTGACGTTGTTGTTGTTATTGTTGTTGTTTATTTGACGTTGTTGTTGTTGTGGTTTATTTGATGTTGTTGTTGTTGTTTATTTGACATTGGTGTTGTTGTTGTTTATTTGACGTTGTTGTTGTTGTTATTTATTTGACGTTGTTATTGTTGTTGTTTATTTGACGTTGTTGTTATTGTTTATTTGACGTTGTTTTTGTTGTTTATTTGACGTTGTTGTTGTTGTTATTGTTGTTGTTTATTTGACGTTGTTGTTGTTGTTGTTTATTTGATGTTGTTGTTGTTGTTTATTTGACATTGGTGTTGTTGTTGTTTATTTGACGTTGTTGTTGTTGTTATTTATTTGACGTTGTTGTTGTTATTGTTTATTTGACGTTGTTGTTGTTGTTGTTGTTTTTGTTTATTTGACGTTGTTATTATTGTTTATTTGACGTTGTTTTTGTTATTTGACGTTGTTGTTATTGTTGTTGTATTTGTTGTTGTTGTTGTTGCTTATTTGACGTTGTTGTTATTGTTGTTGTTTATTTGACGTTGTTGTTGCTATTGTTTATTTGACGTTGTTGTTGTTGTTGTTTATTTGACGTTGTTGTTGTTGTTGTTGTTTATTTGACGTTGTTGTTGTTGTTGACATTGTTGTTGTTGACATTGTTGTTGTTGTTGTTTATTTGACGTTGTTGTTGCTGTTGTTTATTTGACATTGTTGTTGTTGTTGTTTATTTGACGTTGTTGTTGTTGTTGTTGTTTATTTGACGTTGTTGTTGTTGTTGTTTATTTGACGTTGTCGTTGTTGTTGACATTGTTGTTGTTGACATAGTTGTTGTTGTTGTTTATTTGACGTAGTTGTTGTTGTTGACGTTGTTGTTGTTTTTGTTGTTTATTTGACGTTGTTGTTGATGTTGTTGTTGTTGTTGTTGTTTATTTAACGTTGTTGTTGTTGTTTATTTGACGTTGTTGTTGTTGTTGTTTATTTGACGTTGTGGTTGTTGTTGTTATTCTTGTTGTTTATTTGACGTTGTTGTTGTTGTTGTTTATTTGATGTTGTTGTTGTTGTTTATATGACATTGTTGTTGTTGTTGACGTTGTTGTTGTTGTTTATTTGACATTGTTGTTGTTGTTGTTGTTGACGTTGTTGGTGTTGTTGTTTATTTGACGTTGTTGTTAACATTGTTGTTGTTGTTTATTTGACGTTGTTGTTATTGTTATTTATTTGACGTAGTTGTTGTTGTTGACGTTGTTGTTGTTGTTTATTTGACGTTTTTGTTATTGTTGTTGTTGTTGTTTATTTGACGTTGTTGTTATTGTCTATTTGACGTTGTTGTTGTTGTTTATTTGACGTTGTTGTTGTTTATTTGACGTTGTTATTGTTGTTTATTTGACGTTGTTGTTGTTGTTGTTGTTGTTTATTTGACGTTGTTGTTGTTGTTTATTTGACGTTGTTGTTGTTGTTGACGTTGTTGTTGTTGTTGTTGTTTATTTGACGTTGTTGTTGTTGACGTTGTTGTTGTTGTTGTTATTTATTTGACGTTGTTGTTGTTGTTGTTTATTTGACGTTGTTGTTGTTGTTTATTTGACGTAGTTGTTGTTTATTTGACATTGTTGTTGTTGTTATTGTTTATTTGACCTTTAATGTTGTTGTTTATTTGACGTTGTTGTTGTTGTTGTTGACGTTGTTGTTGTTATTGTTGTTGCTTATTTGACGTTGTTGTTGTAGTTGTTGTTGTTATTGTTGTTGTTTATTTGACGTTGTTTTAGTTGTTGTTGTTTATTTTACGTTGTTGTTGTTGTTGTTTATTTGACATTGTTGTTGTTGTTGACGTTATTGTTATTGTTTATTTGACATTGTTGTTGTTGTTGTTGACGTTGTTGGTGTTGTTATTTATTTGACGTTGTTGTTGTTGTTGTTGTTTATTTGATGTTGTTTTAGTTGTTGTTGTTTATTTGACATTGTTGTTGTTTTTTATTTGACGTTGTTATTTCACATTGTTGTTGTTTTTTATTTGACGTTGTCGTTGTTGTTATTTATTTGACGTTGTTGTTGTTATTGTTTATTTGACGTTGTTGTTGTTGTTGTTTATTTGACGTTGTTATTATTGTTTATTTGACGTGGTTTTTGTTATTTGACGTTGTTGTTGTTGTATTTGTTGTTGTTGTTGTATCTTATTTGACGTTGTTGTTTATTTGACGTTGTTGTTGCTGTTGTTTATTTGACGTTGTTGTTGTTGTTTATTTGACGTTGTTGTTGTTGTTGTTGTTTTTTTGACGTTGTTGTTGTTGTTGACATTGTTGTTGTTGTTTGTTTGACGTTGTTGTTGCTGTTGTTTATTTGACGTTGTTGTTGTTGTTGTTTATTTGACGTTGTTGTTGTTGTTGTTGTTTATTTGACGTTGTCGTTGTTGTTGTTGTTGTTGTTGACGTTGTTGGTGTTGTTGTTTATTTGACGTTGTTGTTGTTGTTGACGTTGTTGGTGTTGTTTTTTATTTGACGTTGTTGTTGTTGACATTGTTGTTGTTGTTGTTTATTTGACGTTGTTGTTATGGTTGTTTATTTGACGTAGTTGTTGTTGTTGACGTTGTTGTTGTTGTTGTTGTTGTTTATTTGACGTTTTTGTTGTTGTTGTTGTTGTTGTTGTTGTTTATTTGACGTTGTTGTTATTGTCTATTTGGCGTTGTTGTTGTTGTTGTTTATTTGACGTTGTTGTTGTTGTTATTGTTGTTGTTTATTTGACGTTGTTGTTGTTGTTTATTTGACGTTGGTGTTGTTGTTGTTTATTTGACGTTGTTGTTGTTGTTATTTATTTGACGTTGTTGTTGTTATTATTTATTTGACGTTGTTGTTATTGTTGTTGTTTATTTGACGTAGTTGTTGTTGTTGACGTTGTTGTTGTTGTTGTTGTTTATTTGACGTTTTTGTTGTTGATGTTGTTGTTGTTGTTTATTTGACGTTGTTGTTATTGTTTATTTGACGTTGTTTTTGTTGTTTATTTGACGTTGTTGTTGTTGTTATTGTTGTTGTTTATTTGACGTTGTTGTTGTTGTTTATTTGATGTTGTTGTTGTTGTTTATTTGACATTGGTGTTGTTGTTGTTTATTTGACGTTGTTGTTGTTGTTATTTATTAGACGTTGTTGTTGTTGTTTTTGTTATTGTTTATTTGACGTTGTTGTTGTTGTTGTTGTTTATTTGACGTTGTTATTATTGTTTATTTGACGTTGTTTTTGTTATTTGACGTTGTTGTTGTTGTTGTATTTGTTGTTGTTGTTGTTGCTTATTTGACGTTGTTGTTATTGTTGTTGTTTATTTGACGTTGTTGTTGCTGTTGTTTATTTGACGTTGTTGTTGTTGTTGTTTATTTGACGTTGTTGTTGTTGTTGTTGTTTATTTGACGTTGTTGTTGTTGTTGTAATTGTTGTTGTTGACATTGTTGTTGTTGTTGTTTATTTGACATTGTTGTTGCTGTTGTTTATTTGACGTTGTTGTTGTTGTTGTTTATTTGACGTTGTTGTTGTTGTTGTTGTTTATTTGACGTTGTCGTTGTTGTTGACATTGTTGTTGTTGACATAGTTGTTATTGTTGTTTATTTGACGTAGTTGTTGTTGTTGACGTTGTTGTTGTTGTTGTTGTTTATTTGACGTTTTTGTTGTTGTTGATGTTGTTGTTGTTGTTTATTTGACGTTGTTGTTGTTGTTTATTTGACGTTGTTGTTGTTGTTTATTTGACGTTGTTGTTGTTGTTGTTATTCTTGTTGTTTATTTGACGTTGTTATTGTTGTTGTTTATTTGATGTTGTTGTTGTTGTTTATTTGACATTGTTGTTGTTGTTGACGTTGTTGTTGTTGTTTATTTGACATTGTTGTTGTTGTTGTTGACGGTGTTGGTGTTGTTATTTATTTGACGTTGTTGTTGACATTGTTGTTGTTGTTTATTTGACGTTGTTGTTATTGTTGTTTATTTGACGTAGTTGTTGTTGTTGACGTTGTTGTTGTTGTTTATTTGACGTTTTTGTTGTTGTTGTTGTTGTTTATTTGACGTTGTTGTTATTGTCTATTTGACGTTGTTGTTGTTGTTTATTTGACGTTGTTGTTGTTGTTTATTTGACATTGTTATTGTTGTTTATTTGACGTAGTTGTTGTTGTTGTTGTTGTTGTTTATTTGACGTTGTTGTTGTTGTTGTTTATTTGACGTTATTGTTGTTATTGATGTTGTTGTTGTTGTTGTTTATTTGACGTTGTTGTTGTTGACGTTATTGTTGTTGTTGTTATTTATTTGACGTTGTTGTTGTTGTTGTTTATTTGACGTTGTTGTTGTTGTTTATTTGACGTTGTTGTTGTTTATTTGACATTGTTGTTGTTGTTGTTATTGTTTATTTGACGTTGTTGTTATTTATTTGACGTTGTTGTTGTTGTTTATTTGACGTTGTTGTTGTTGTTGTTGACGTTGTTGTTGTAGTTGTTGTTGACGTTGTTGTTGTTGTTGTTGTTTATTTGACGTTGTTGTTGTTGTTGTGTATTTGACGTTGTTGTTGTTGTTGTTTATTTGACGTTGTTGTTGTTGTTGTTGTTGTTGTTATTGTTGTTGTTTATTTGACGTTGTTGTTGTTGTTGTTTATTTGAAGTTGTTGTTGTTGTTGTTTATTTGACATTGTTGTTGTTGTTGACGTTGTTGTTGTTGTTTATTTGTTATTGTTGTTGTTGTTGTTGTTGACGTTGTTGGTGTTGTTGTTTATTTGACGTTGTTGTTGTTGTTCTTTATTTGACGTTGTTTTAGTTGTTGTTGTTTATTTAACGTTGTTGTTGTTGTTTATTTGACATTGTTGTTGTTGTTGACGTTGTTGTTGTTGTTGTTTATTTGACATTGTTGTTGTTGTTGTTGACGTTGTTGGTGTTGTTATTTATTTGACGTTGTTGTTGTTGTTGTTGTTGTTGTTTATTTGACGTTGTTTTAGTTGTTGTTGTTTATTTGACATTGTTGTTGTTTTTTATTTGACGTTGTTGTTGACATTGTTGTTGTTGTTGATTATTTGACGTTGTTGTTGTTGTTTATTTGACGTAGTTATTGTTGTTGATGTTGTTGTTGTTGTTGTTGTTTATTTGACGTTTTTGTTGTTGTTGTTGATGTTGTTGTTGTTGTTGTTTATTTGACGTTGTTGTTATTGTTTATTTGACGTTGTTTTTGTTGTTTATTTGACGTTGTTGTTGTTGTTATTGTTGTTGTTTATTTGACGTTGTTGTTGTCTATTTGATGTTGTTGTTGTTGTTTATTTGACGTTGTTGTTATTGTTTATTTGACGTTGTTTTTGTTGTTTATTTGACGTTGTTGTTGTTGTTATTGTTGTTGTTTATTTGACGTTGTTGTTGTTGTTGTTTATTTGACGTTGTTGTTATTGTTTATTTGACGTTGTTTTTGTTGTTTATTTGACGTTGTTGTTGTTGTTATTGTTGTTGTTTATTTGACGTTGGTGTTGTTGTTGTTTTTTTGACGTTGTTGTTGTTGTTGTTGACATTGTTGTTGTTGACATTTTTGTGGTTGTTGTTTATTTGATGTTGTTGTTGCTGTTGTTTATTTGACGTTGTTGTTGTTGTTGTTTATTTGACGTTGTTGTTGCTGTTGTTGTTTATTTGACGTTGTCGTTGTTGTTGACATTGTTGTTGTTGTTGTTGTTGTTTATTTGACGTAGTTGTTGTTGATGTTGTTGTTGTTGTTGTTTATTTGACGTTTTTGTTGTTGTTGATGTTGTTGTTGTTGTTGTTTATTTGACGTTGTTGTTATTGTTGTTTATTTGACGTTGTTGTTGTTGTTTATTTGACGTTGTTATTGTTGTTATTGTTTTTGTTTATTTGACGTTGTTGTTGTTATTGTTTATTTGATGTTGTTGTTGTTGTTTATTTGACATTGTTGTTGTTGTTGACGTTGTTGTTGTTGTTTATTTGACATTGTTGTTGTTGTTGTTGTTGACGTTGTTGGCGTTGTTGTTTATTTGACGTTGTTGTTGTTGTTGACGTTGTTGGTGTTGTTGTTTATTTGACGTTGTTGTTGTTGACATTGTTGTTGTTGTTGTTTATTTGACGTTGTTGTTATTGTTGTTTATTTGACGTAGTTGTTGTTGTTGACGTTGTTGTTGTTGTTGTTGTTGTTTATTTGACGTTTTTGTTGTTGTTGTTTATTTGACGTTGTTGTTATTGTCTATTTGGCGTTGTTGTTGTTGTTGTTGTTTCTTTGACGTTGTTGTTGTTGTTATTGTTGTTGTTTATTTGACGTTGTTGTTGTTGTTGTTGTTTATTTGATGTTGTTGTTGTTGTTTATTTGACGTTGGTGTTGTTGTTGTTTATTTGACGTTGTTGTTGTTGTTATTTATTTGACGTTGTTGTTGTTATTATTTATTTGACGTTGTTGTTATTGTTGTTGTTTATTGGACGTAGTTGTTGTTGTTGACGTTGTTGTTGTTGTTGTTGTTGTTTATTTGACATTTTTGTTGTTGTTGATGTTGTTGTTGTTGTTTATTTTACGTTGTTGTTATTGTTTATTTGACGTTGTTTTTGTTGTTTATTTGACGTTGTTGTTGTTATTGTTGTTGTTTATTTGACGTTGTTGTTGTTGTGGTTTATTTGATGTTGTTGTTGTTGTTTATTTGACATTGGTGTTGTTGTTGTTTATTTGACGTTGTTGTTGTTGTTATTTATTTGACGTTGTTATTGTTGTTGTTTATTTGACGTTGTTGTTATTGTTTATTTGACGTTGTTTTTGTTGTTTATTTGACGTTGTTGTTGTTGTTATTGTTGTTGTTTATTTGACGTTGTTGTTGTTGTTGTTTATTTGATGTTGTTGTTGTTGTTTATTTGACATTGGTGTTGTTGTTGTTTATTTGACGTTGTTGTTGTTGTTATTTATTTGACGTTGTTGTTGTTATTGTTTATTTGACGTTGTTGTTGTTGTTGTTTTTGTTTATTTGACGTTGTTATTATTGTTTATTTGACGTTGTTTTTGTTATTTGACGTTGTTGTTATTGTTGTTGTATTTGTTGTTGTTGTTGTTGCTTATTTGACGTTGTTGTTATTGTTGTTGTTTATTTGACGTTGTTGTTGCTATTGTTTATTTGACGTTGTTGTTGTTGTTGTTTATTTGACGTTGTTGTTGTTGTTGTTGTTTATTTGACGTTGTTGTTGTTGTTGACATTGTTGTTGTTGACATTGTTGTTGTTGTTGTTTATTTGACGTTGTTGTTGCTGTTGTTTATTTGACATTGTTGTTGTTGTTGTTTATTTGACGTTGTTGTTGTTGTTGTTGTTTATTTGACGTTGTTGTTGTTGTTGTTTATTTGACGTTGTCGTTGTTGTTGACATTGTTGTTGTTGACATAGTTGTTGTTGTTGTTTATTTGACGTAGTTGTTGTTGTTGACGTTGTTGTTGTTTTTGTTGTTTATTTGACGTTGTTGTTGATGTTGTTGTTGTTGTTGTTGTTTATTTAACGTTGTTGTTGTTGTTTATTTGACGTTGTTGTTGTTGTTGTTTATTTGACGTTGTGGTTGTTGTTGTTATTCTTGTTGTTTATTTGACGTTGTTGTTGTTGTTGTTTATTTGATGTTGTTGTTGTTGTTTATATGACATTGTTGTTGTTGTTGACGTTGTTGTTGTTGTTTATTTGACATTGTTGTTGTTGTTGTTGTTGACGTTGTTGGTGTTGTTGTTTATTTGACGTTGTTGTTAACATTGTTGTTGTTGTTTATTTGACGTTGTTGTTATTGTTATTTATTTGACGTAGTTGTTGTTGTTGACGTTGTTGTTGTTGTTTATTTGACGTTTTTGTTATTGTTGTTGTTGTTGTTTATTTGACGTTGTTGTTATTGTCTATTTGACGTTGTTGTTGTTGTTTATTTGACGTTGTTGTTGTTTATTTGACGTTGTTATTGTTGTTTATTTGACGTTGTTGTTGTTGTTGTTGTTGTTTATTTGACGTTGTTGTTGTTGTTTATTTGACGTTGTTGTTGTTGTTGACGTTGTTGTTGTTGTTGTTGTTTATTTGACGTTGTTGTTGTTGACGTTGTTGTTGTTGTTGTTATTTATTTGACGTTGTTGTTGTTGTTGTTTATTTGACGTTGTTGTTGTTGTTTATTTGACGTAGTTGTTGTTTATTTGACATTGTTGTTGTTGTTATTGTTTATTTGACCTTTAATGTTGTTGTTTATTTGACGTTGTTGTTGTTGTTGTTGACGTTGTTGTTGTTATTGTTGTTGCTTATTTGACGTTGTTGTTGTAGTTGTTGTTGTTATTGTTGTTGTTTATTTGACGTTGTTTTAGTTGTTGTTGTTTATTTTACGTTGTTGTTGTTGTTGTTTATTTGACATTGTTGTTGTTGTTGACGTTATTGTTATTGTTTATTTGACATTGTTGTTGTTGTTGTTGACGTTGTTGGTGTTGTTATTTATTTGACGTTGTTGTTGTTGTTGTTGTTTATTTGATGTTGTTTTAGTTGTTGTTGTTTATTTGACATTGTTGTTGTTTTTTATTTGACGTTGTTATTTCACATTGTTGTTGTTTTTTATTTGACGTTGTCGTTGTTGTTATTTATTTGACGTTGTTGTTGTTATTGTTTATTTGACGTTGTTGTTGTTGTTGTTTATTTGACGTTGTTATTATTGTTTATTTGACGTGGTTTTTGTTATTTGACGTTGTTGTTGTTGTATTTGTTGTTGTTGTTGTATCTTATTTGACGTTGTTGTTTATTTGACGTTGTTGTTGCTGTTGTTTATTTGACGTTGTTGTTGTTGTTTATTTGACGTTGTTGTTGTTGTTGTTGTTTTTTTGACGTTGTTGTTGTTGTTGACATTGTTGTTGTTGTTTGTTTGACGTTGTTGTTGCTGTTGTTTATTTGACGTTGTTGTTGTTGTTGTTTATTTGACGTTGTTGTTGTTGTTGTTGTTTATTTGACGTTGTCGTTGTTGTTGTTGTTGTTGTTGACGTTGTTGGTGTTGTTGTTTATTTGACGTTGTTGTTGTTGTTGACGTTGTTGGTGTTGTTTTTTATTTGACGTTGTTGTTGTTGACATTGTTGTTGTTGTTGTTTATTTGACGTTGTTGTTATGGTTGTTTATTTGACGTAGTTGTTGTTGTTGACGTTGTTGTTGTTGTTGTTGTTGTTTATTTGACGTTTTTGTTGTTGTTGTTGTTGTTGTTGTTGTTTATTTGACGTTGTTGTTATTGTCTATTTGGCGTTGTTGTTGTTGTTGTTTATTTGACGTTGTTGTTGTTGTTATTGTTGTTGTTTATTTGACGTTGTTGTTGTTGTTGTTTATTTGATGTTGTTGTTGTTGTTTATTTGACGTTGGTGTTGTTGTTGTTTATTTGACGTTGTTGTTGTTGTTATTTATTTGACGTTGTTGTTGTTATTATTTATTTGACGTTGTTGTTATTGTTGTTGTTTATTTGACGTAGTTGTTGTTGTTGACGTTGTTGTTGTTGTTGTTGTTTATTTGACGTTTTTGTTGTTGATGTTGTTGTTGTTGTTTATTTGGCGTTGTTGTTATTGTTTATTTGACGTTGTTTTTGTTGTTTATTTGACGTTGTTGTTGTTGTTATTGTTGTTGTTTATTTGACGTTGTTGTTGTTGTTTATTTGATGTTGTTGTTGTTGTTTATTTGACATTGGTGTTGTTGTTGTTTATTTGACGTTGTTGTTGTTGTTATTTATTAGACGTTGTTGTTGTTGTTTTTGTTATTGTTTATTTGACGTTGTTGTTGTTGTTGTTTATTTGACGTTGTTATTATTGTTTATTTGACGTTGTTTTTGTTATTTGACGTTGTTGTTGTTGTTGTATTTGTTGTTGTTGTTGTTGCTTATTTGACGTTGTTGTTATTGTTGTTGTTTATTTGACGTTGTTGTTGCTGTTGTTTATTTGACGTTGTTGTTGTTGTTGTTTATTTGACGTTGTTGTTGTTGTTGTTGTTTATTTGACGTTGTTGTTGTTGTTGTAATTGTTGTTGTTGACATTGTTGTTGTTGTTGTTTATTTGACATTGTTGTTGCTGTTGTTTATTTGACGTTGTTGTTGTTGTTGTTTATTTGACGTTGTTGTTGTTGTTGTTGTTTATTTGACGTTGTCGTTGTTGTTGACATTGTTGTTGTTGACATAGTTGTTATTGTTGTTTATTTGACGTAGTTGTTGTTGTTGACGTTGTTGTTGTTGTTGTTGTTTATTTGACGTTTTTGTTGTTGTTGATGTTGTTGTTGTTGTTTATTTGACGTTGTTGTTGTTGTTTATTTGACGTTGTTGTTGTTGTTTATTTGACGTTGTTGTTGTTGTTGTTATTCTTGTTGTTTATTTGACGTTGTTGTTGTTGTTGTTTATTTGATGTTGTTGTTGTTGTTTATTTGACATTGTTGTTGTTGTTGACGTTGTTGTTGTTGTTTATTTGACATTGTTGTTGTTGTTGTTGACGGTGTTGGTGTTGTTATTTATTTGACGTTGTTGTTGACATTGTTGTTGTTGTTTATTTGACGTTGTTGTTATTGTTGTTTATTTGACGTAGTTGTTGTTGTTGACGTTGTTGTTGTTGTTTATTTGACGTTTTTGTTATTGTTGTTGTTGTTGTTTATTTGACGTTGTTGTTATTGTCCATTTGACGTTGTTGTTGTTGTTTATTTGACGTTGTTGTTGTTTATTTGGCGTTGTTTATTCGACGTTGTTGTTGTTGTTGTTGTTTATTTGACGTTGTTGTTGTTGTTTATTTGACGTTGTTGTTGTTGTTGACGTTGTTGTTGTTGTTGTTTATTTGACGTTGTTGTTGTTGTTGATGTTGTTGTTGTTGTTGTTATTTATTTGACGTTGTTGTTGTTGTTTATTTGACGTTGTTGTTGTTGTTTATTTGACGTTGTTGTTGTTTATTTGACATTGTTGTTGTTGTTGTTATTGTTTATTTGACCTTTAATGTTGTTGTTTATTTGACGTTGTTGTTGTTGTTGTTGACGTTGTTGTTGTTGTTGTTGCTTATTTGACGTTGTTGTTGTTGTTGACGTTGTTGTTGTTGTTTGTTTGACGTTGTTGTTGTTGTTGTTTATTTGATGTTGTTGTTGTTGTTTATTTGACGTTGTTGTTGTTGTTTATTTGACGTTGTTGTTGTAGTTGTTGTTGTTATTGTTGTTGTTTATTTGACGTTGTTGTTGTTGTTTATTTGATGTTGTTGTTTATTTGACATTGTTGTTGTTGTTGACGTTGTTGTTGTTGTTGTTTATTTGTTATTGTTGTTGTTGTTGTTGTTGTTGACGTTGTTGGTGTTGTTGTTTATTTGATGTTGTTGTTGTTGTTGTTTATTTGACGTTGTTTTAGTTGTTGTTGTTTATTTTACGTTGTTGTTGTTGTTGTTTATTTGACATTGTTGTTGTTGACGATGTTGTTATTGTTTATTTGACATTGTTGTTGTTGTTGTTGTTGACGTTGTTGGTGTTGTTGTTTATTTGACGTTGTTGTTGTTGTTGTTTATTTGATGTTGTTTTAGTTGTTGTTGTTTATTTGACATTGTTGTTGTTTTTTATTTGACGTTGTTATTTGACATTGTTGTTGTTTTTTATTTGACGTTGTTGTTGTTGTTATTTATTTGACGTTGTTGTTGTTATTGTTTATTTGACGTTGTTGTTGTTGTTGTTGTTTATTTGACGTTGTTATTATTGTTTATTTGACGTGGTTTTTGTTATTTGACGTTGTTGTTGTTGTATTTGTTGTTGTTGTTGTTGCTTATTTGACGTTGTTGTTATTGTTGTTGTTTATTTGACGTTGTTGTTGCTGTTGTTTTTTTGACGTTGTTGTTGTTGTTTATTTGACGTTGTTGTTGTTGTTGTTGTTGTTTTTGACGTTGTTGTTGTTGTTGACATTGTTGTTGTTGTTTGTTTGACGTTGTTGTTGCTGTTATTTATTTGACGTTGTTGTTGTTGTTGTTTATTTGACGTTGTTGTTGTTGTTGTTGTTGTTTATTTGACGTTGTCGTTGTTGTTGACATTGTTGTTGTTGTTGTTTATTTGACGTAGTTGTTGTTGTTGACGTTGTTGTTGTTGTTGTTGTTGTTTATTTGACGTTTTTGTTGTTGTTGTTGTTGTTGTTTATTTGACGTTGTTGTTGTTATTTATTTGACGCTGTTGTTGTTGTTGTTGTTTATTTGACGTTGTTGTTGTTGTTATTGTTGTTGTTTATTTGACGTTGTTGTTGTTGTTGTTTATTTGATGTTGTTGTTGTTGTTGTTTATTTGACATTGTTGTTGTTGTTGACGTTGTTGTTGTTGTTTATTTGACATTGTTGTTATTGTTGTTGACGTTGTTGGTGTTGTTGTTTATTTGACGTTGTTGTTGCTGTTGTTTATTTGACGTTGTTGTTGTTGTTGTTTATTTGATGTTGTTGTTGTTGTTTATTTGACGTTGTTGTTGTTGTTGACATTGTTGTTGTTGTTTATTTGACGTTGTTGTTGTTGACGTTGTTGTTGTTGTTATTTATTTGACGTTGTTGTTGTTGTTGTTGTTTATTTGACGTTGTTGTTGTTGTTGTTTATTTGACGTTGTTGTTGTTTATTTGACATTGTTGTTGTTGACATTGTTGTTGTTGTTGTTGTTTATTTGACATTGTTGTTATTGTTGTTTATTTGACGTAGTTGTTATTGTTGACGTTGTTATTGTTGGTGTTGTTTATTTGACATTTTTGTTGTTGTTGTTGTTGTTTATTTGATGTTTTTGTTTATTTGACGTTGTTGTTATTGTCTATTTGACGTTGTTGTTGTTGTTGTTTATTTGACGTTGTTGTTGTTGTTTATTTGACGTTGTTATTGTTGTTTATTTGACGTAGTTGTTGTTGTTATTGTTGTTGTTTATTTGACATTGTTGTTGTTGTTGTTTATTTGACGTTGTTGTTGTTGTTGTTGTTTAGTTGACGTTGTTGTTGTTGACGTTCTTGTTGTTGTTGTTGTTATTTATTTGACGTTGTTATTGTTGTTGTTTATTTGACGTTGTTGTTGTTGTTTATTTGACGTTGTTGTTGTTTATTTGACATTGTTGTTGTTGTTGTTATTGTTTATTTGACATTGTTGTTGTTGTTTATTTGACGTTGTTGTTGTTGTTGTTGTTGTTGTTGTTGTTTATTTGACGTTGTTGTTGTTGTTGACGTTGTTGTTGTTGTTGTTGTTTATTTGACGTTGTTGTTGTTGTTTATTTGACGTTGTTGTTGTTTATTTGACGTTGTTGTTGTTTATTTGACGTTGTTGTTGTTTATTTGACGTTGTTGTTGTTGTTGTTCTTGTTATTGTTGTTGTTTATTTGACGTTGTTGTTGTTGTTTATTTGATGTTGTTGTTGATTATTTGACATTGTTGTTGTTGTTGACGTTGTTGTTGTTGTTGTTTATTTGTTATTGTTGTTGTTGATGTTGTTGGTGTTGTTGTTTATTTGACGTTGTTGTTGTTGTTGTTTATTTGACGTTGTTTTAGTTGTTGTTGTTTATTTGACGTTGTTGTTGTTATTTATTTGACATTGTTGTTGTTGTTGACGTTGTTGTTGTTGTTTATTTGACATTGTTGTTGTTGTTGTATACGTTGTTGGTGTTGTTGATTATTTGACATTGTTGTTGTTGTTTATTTGACGTTGTTTTAGTTGTTGTTGTTTATTTGACATTGTTGTTGTTTTTTATTTGACGTTGTTGTTGACTTTGTTGTTGTTGTTGATTATTTGACGTTGTTGTTGTTGTTTATTTGACGTAGTTGTTGTTGTTGACGTTGTTGTTGTTGTTGTTATTTATTTGACGTTTTTGTTGTTGTTGATGTTGTTGTTGTTTATTTGACGTTGTTGTTATTGTTTATTTGACGTTGTTGTTGTTGTTGTTGTTTATTTGACGTTGTTATTATTGTTTATTTGACGTGGTTTTTGTTATTTGACGTTGTTGTTGTTGTATTTGTTGTTGTTGTTGTTGCTTATTTGACGTTGTTGTTATTGTTGTTGTTTATTTGACGTTGTTGTTGCTGTTGTTTTTTTGACGTTGTTGTTGTTGTTTATTTGACGTTGTTGTTGTTGTTGTTGTTTTTTTTGACGTTGTTGTTGTTGTTGACATTGTTGTTGTTGTTTGTTTGACGTTGTTGTTGCTGTTGTTTATTTGACGTTGTTGTTGTTGTTGTTTATTTGACGTTGTTGTTGTTGTTGTTGTTGTTGTTTATTTGACGTTGTCGTTGTTGTTGACATTGTTGTTGTTGTTGTTTATTTGACGTAGTTGTTGTTGTTGACGTTGTTGTTGTTGTTGTTGTTGTTGTTTATTTGACGTTTTTGTTGTTGTTGATGTTGTTGTTGTTGTTGTTTATTTGACGTTGTTGTTGTTATTTATTTGACGCTGTTGTTGTTGTTGTTGTTTATTTGACGTTGTTGTTGTTATTGTTGTTGTTTATTTGACGTTGTTGTTGTTGTTGTTTATTTGATGTTGTTGTTGTTGTTGTTTATTTGACATTGTTGTTGTTGTTGACGTTGTTGACGTTGTTGTTGTTGTTTATTTGACATTGTTGTTATTGTTGTTGACGTTGTTGGTGTTGTTGTTTATTTGACGTTGTTGTTGCTGTTGTTTATTTGACGTTGTTGTTGTTGTTGTTTATTTGATGTTGTTGTTGTTGTTTATTTGACGTTGTTGTTGTTGTTGACATTGTTGTTGTTGTTTATTTGACGTTGTTGTTGTTGACGTTGTTGTTGTTGTTGACATTGTTGTTGTTGTTTATTTGACGTTGTTGTTGTTGACGTTGTTGTTGTTGTTGTTATTTATTTGACGTTGTTGTTGTTGTTGTTGTTTATTTGACGTTGTTGTTGTTGTTGTTTATTTGACGTTGTTGTTGTTTATTTGACATTGTTGTTGTTGACATTGTTGTTGTTGTTGTTGTTTATTTGACATTGTTGTTATTGTTGTTTATTTGACGTAGTTGTTATTGTTGACGTTGTTATTGTTGGTGTTGTTTATTTGACGTTTTTGTTGTTGTTGTTGTTGTTTATTTGATGTTTTTGTTTATTTGACGTTGTTGTTATTGTCTATTTGACGTTGTTGTTGTTGTTTATTTGACGTTGTTGTTGTTGTTTATTTGACGTTGTTATTGTTGTTTATTTGACGTAGTTGTTGTTGTTATTGTTGTTGTTTATTTGACATTGTTGTTGTTGTTGTTTATTTGACGTTGTTGTTGTTGTTGTTGTTGTTTAGTTGACGTTGTTGTTGTTGACGTTCTTGTTGTTGTTGTTGTTATTTATTTGACGTTGTTGTTGTTGTTGTTTATTTGACGTTGTTGTTGTTGTTTATTTGACGTTGTTGTTGTTTATTTGACATTGTTGTTGTTGTTGTTATTGTTTATTTGACATTGTTGTTGTTGTTTATTTGACGTTGTTGTTGTTGTTGTTGACGTTGTTGTTGTTGTTGTTGTTTATTTGACGTTGTTGTTGTTGTTGTTGACGTTGTTGTTGTTCTTGTTGTTTATTTGACGTTGTTGTTGTTTATTTGACGTTGTTGTTGTTTATTTGACGTTGTTGTTGTTTATTTGACGTTGTTGTTGTTGTTGTTCTTGTTATTGTTGTTGTTTATTTGACGTTGTTGTTGTTGTTTATTTGATGTTGTTGTTGTTTATTTGACATTGTTGTTGTTGTTGACGTTGTTGTTGTTGTTGTTTATTTGTTATTGTTGTTGTTGATGTTGTTGGTGTTGTTGTTTATTTGACGTTGTTGTTGTTGTTGTTTATTTGACGTTGTTTTAGTTGTTGTTGTTTATTTGACGTTGTTGTTGTTATTTATTTGACATTGTTGTTGTTGTTGACGTTCTTGTTGTTGTTGTTGTTATTTATTTGACGTTGTTATTGTTGTTGTTTATTTGACGTTGTTGTTGTTGTTTATTTGACGTTGTTGTTGTTTATTTGACATTGTTGTTGTTGTTGTTATTGTTTATTTGACATTGTTGTTGTTGTTTATTTGACGTTGTTGTTGTTGTTGTTGTTGTTGTTGTTGTTGTTTATTTGACGTTGTTGTTGTTGTTGACGTTGTTGTTGTTGTTGTTGTTTATTTGACGTTGTTGTTGTTGTTTATTTGACGTTGTTGTTGTTTATTTGACGTTGTTGTTGTTTATTTGACGTTGTTGTTGTTTATTTGACGTTGTTGTTGTTGTTGTTCTTGTTATTGTTGTTGTTTATTTGACGTTGTTGTTGTTGTTTATTTGATGTTGTTGTTGATTATTTGACATTGTTGTTGTTGTTGACGTTGTTGTTGTTGTTGTTTATTTGTTATTGTTGTTGTTGATGTTGTTGGTGTTGTTGTTTATTTGACGTTGTTGTTGTTGTTGTTTATTTGACGTTGTTTTAGTTGTTGTTGTTTATTTGACGTTGTTGTTGTTATTTATTTGACATTGTTGTTGTTGTTGACGTTGTTGTTGTTGTTTATTTGACATTGTTGTTGTTGTTGTATACGTTGTTGGTGTTGTTGATTATTTGACATTGTTGTTGTTGTTTATTTGACGTTGTTTTAGTTGTTGTTGTTTATTTGACATTGTTGTTGTTTTTTATTTGACGTTGTTGTTGACTTTGTTGTTGTTGTTGATTATTTGACGTTGTTGTTGTTGTTTATTTGACGTAGTTGTTGTTGTTGACGTTGTTGTTGTTGTTGTTATTTATTTGACGTTTTTGTTGTTGTTGATGTTGTTGTTGTTTATTTGACGTTGTTGTTATTGTTTATTTGACGTTGTTGTTGTTGTTGTTGTTTATTTGACGTTGTTATTATTGTTTATTTGACGTGGTTTTTGTTATTTGACGTTGTTGTTGTTGTATTTGTTGTTGTTGTTGTTGCTTATTTGACGTTGTTGTTATTGTTGTTGTTTATTTGACGTTGTTGTTGCTGTTGTTTTTTTGACGTTGTTGTTGTTGTTTATTTGACGTTGTTGTTGTTGTTGTTGTTTTTTTTGACGTTGTTGTTGTTGTTGACATTGTTGTTGTTGTTTGTTTGACGTTGTTGTTGCTGTTGTTTATTTGACGTTGTTGTTGTTGTTGTTTATTTGACGTTGTTGTTGTTGTTGTCGTTGTTGTTTATTTGACGTTGTCGTTGTTGTTGACATTGTTGTTGTTGTTGTTTATTTGACGTAGTTGTTGTTGTTGACGTTGTTGTTGTTGTTGTTGTTGTTGTTTATTTGACGTTTTTGTTGTTGTTGATGTTGTTGTTGTTGTT
This sequence comes from Vicia faba, assembly GCA_948472305.1. Taxonomy (NCBI): domain Eukaryota; kingdom Viridiplantae; phylum Streptophyta; class Magnoliopsida; order Fabales; family Fabaceae; genus Vicia; species Vicia faba. The sequence continues at coordinate 383,479,763 of OX451739.1, read as the reverse complement.
GTTTATTTGACGTTGTTGTTGTTATTTATTTGACGCTGTTGTTGTTGTTGTTGTTTATTTGACGTTGTTGTTGTTATTGTTGTTGTTTATTTGACGTTGTTGTTGTTGTTGTTTATTTGATGTTGTTGTTGTTGTTGTTTATTTGACATTGTTGTTGTTGTTGACGTTGTTGACGTTGTTGTTGTTGTTTATTTGACATTGTTGTTATTGTTGTTGACGTTGTTGGTGTTGTTGTTTATTTGACGTTGTTGTTGCTGTTGTTTATTTGACGTTGTTGTTGTTGTTGTTTATTTGATGTTGTTGTTGTTGTTTATTTGACGTTGTTGTTGTTGTTGACATTGTTGTTGTTGTTTATTTGACGTTGTTGTTGTTGACGTTGTTGTTGTTGTTGACATTGTTGTTGTTGTTTATTTGACGTTGTTGTTGTTGACGTTGTTGTTGTTGTTGTTATTTATTTGACGTTGTTGTTGTTGTTGTTGTTTATTTGACGTTGTTGTTGTTGTTGTTTATTTGACGTTGTTGTTGTTTATTTGACATTGTTGTTGTTGACATTGTTGTTGTTGTTGTTGTTTATTTGACATTGTTGTTATTGTTGTTTATTTGACGTAGTTGTTATTGTTGACGTTGTTATTGTTGGTGTTGTTTATTTGACGTTTTTGTTGTTGTTGTTGTTGTTTATTTGATGTTTTTGTTTATTTGACGTTGTTGTTATTGTCTATTTGACGTTGTTGTTGTTGTTTATTTGACGTTGTTGTTGTTGTTTATTTGACGTTGTTATTGTTGTTTATTTGACGTAGTTGTTGTTGTTATTGTTGTTGTTTATTTGACATTGTTGTTGTTGTTGTTTATTTGACGTTGTTGTTGTTGTTGTTGTTGTTTAGTTGACGTTGTTGTTGTTGACGTTCTTGTTGTTGTTGTTGTTATTTATTTGACGTTGTTGTTGTTGTTGTTTATTTGACGTTGTTGTTGTTGTTTATTTGACGTTGTTGTTGTTTATTTGACATTGTTGTTGTTGTTGTTATTGTTTATTTGACATTGTTGTTGTTGTTTATTTGACGTTGTTGTTGTTGTTGTTGACGTTGTTGTTGTTGTTGTTGTTTATTTGACGTTGTTGTTGTTGTTGTTGACGTTGTTGTTGTTCTTGTTGTTTATTTGACGTTGTTGTTGTTTATTTGACGTTGTTGTTGTTTATTTGACGTTGTTGTTGTTTATTTGACGTTGTTGTTGTTGTTGTTCTTGTTATTGTTGTTGTTTATTTGACGTTGTTGTTGTTGTTTATTTGATGTTGTTGTTGTTTATTTGACATTGTTGTTGTTGTTGACGTTGTTGTTGTTGTTGTTTATTTGTTATTGTTGTTGTTGATGTTGTTGGTGTTGTTGTTTATTTGACGTTGTTGTTGTTGTTGTTTATTTGACGTTGTTTTAGTTGTTGTTGTTTATTTGACGTTGTTGTTGTTATTTATTTGACATTGTTGTTGTTGTTGACGTTGTTGTTGTTGTTTATTTGACATTGTTGTTGTTGTTGTTGTATAGTTGTTGGTGTTGTTGATTATTTGACATTGTTGTTGTTGTTTATTTGACGTTGTTTTAGTTGTTGTTGTTTATTTGACATTGTTGTTGTTTTTTATTTGACGTTGTTGTTGACTTTGTTGTTGTTGTTGATTATTTGACGTTGTTGTTGTTGTTTATTTGACGTAGTTGTTGTTGTTGACGTTGTTGTTGTTGTTGTTATTTATTTGACGTTTTTGTTGTTGTTGATGTTGTTGTTGTTTATTTGACGTTGTTGTTATTGTTTATTTGACGTTGTTTTTGTTGTTTATTTGACGTTGTTGTTGTTATTGTTGTTGTTTATTTGACGTTATTGTTGTTGTTGTTGTTGTTGTTGTTGTTGTTTATTTGACGTTGTTGTTGTTGTTGTTTATTTGATGTTGTTGTTGTTGTTGTTTATTTGACATTGTTGTTGTTGTTGACGTTGTTGTTGTTGTTTATTTGTTATTGTTGTTGTTGTTGTTGTTGTTGTTGACGTTGTTGGTGTTGTTGTTTATTTGACGTTGTTGTTGTTGTTGTTTATTTAACGTTGTTTTAGTTGTTGTTGTTTATTTGACGTTGTTGTTGTTATTTATTTGACATTGTTGTTGTTGTTGACGTTGTTGTTGTTGTTTATTTGACATTGTTGTTGTTGTTGACGTTGTTGTTGTTGTTTATTTGACGTTGTTTTAGTTGTTGTTGTTTATTTGACATTGTTGTTGTTTTTTATTTGACGTTGTTGTTGACATTGTTGTTGGTGTTGATTATTTGACGTTGTTGTTGTTATTGTTTATTTGACGTAGTTGTTGTTGTTGACGTTGTTGTTGTTGTTTATTTGACGTTTTTGGTGTTGTTGATGTTGTTGTTGTTGTTTATTTGACGTTGTTGTTATTGTTTATTTGACGTTGTTTTTGTTGTTTATTTGACGTTGTTGTTGTTGTTGTTGTTTATTTGACGTTGTTGTTGTTGTTGTTTATTTGATGTTGTTGTTGTTGTTTATTTGACGTTGGTGTTGTTGTTGTTTATATGACGTTGTTGCTGTTGTTATTTATTTGACGTTGTTGTTGTTATTGTTTATTTGACGTTGTTGTTGTTGTTGTTGTTTATTTGACGTTGTTATTATTGTTTATTTGATGTTGTTTTTGTTATTTGGCGTTGTTGTTGTTGTTGTTGTATTTGTTGTTGTTGTTGTTGCTTATTTGACATTGTTGTTATTGTTGTTGTTTATTCGACGTTGTTGTTGTTGTTGTTGTTTATTTGACGTTGTTGTTGTTGTTTATTTGACGTTGTTGTTGTTGTTTTTTTGACGTTGTTGTTGTTGTTGACATTGTTGTTGTTGACATTGTTGTTGTTGACATTGTTGTTGTTGTTGTTTATTTGACGTTGTTGTTGCTGTTGTTTATTTGACGTTGTTGTTGTTGTTGTTGTTTATTTGACGTTGTTGTTGTTGTTGTTTATTTGATGTTGTCGTTGTTGTTGACATTGTTGTTGTTGGCATTGTTGTTGTTGTTGTTGTTTATTTGACGTAGTTGTTGTTGTTGACGTTGTTGTTGTTGTTGTTTATTTGACGTTTTTGTTGTTGTTGATGTTATTGTTGTTGTTGTTTATTTGACGTTGTTGTTGTTTATTTGACGTTGTTGTTGTTGTTGTTTATTTGACTTTGTTGTCGTTGTTGTTATTGTTGTTGTTTGTTTGACGTTGTTGTTGTTGTTGTTGTTGTTTATTTGATGTTGTTGTTGTTTATTTGACATTGTTGTTGTTGTTGACGTTGTTGTTGTTGTTTATTTGACATTGTTGTTGTTGTTGTTGTTGACGTTGTTCGTGTTGTTGTTTATTTGACGTTGTTGTTATTGACATTGTTGTTGTTGTTATTTATTTGACGTTGTTGTTATTGTTGTTTATTTGACGTAGTTGTTGTTGTTGACGTTGTTGTTGTTGTTGTTGTTTATTTGACGTTTTTGTTGTTGTTGTTGTTGTTTATTTGACGTTGTTGTTATTGTCTATTTGACGTTGTTGTTGTTGTTTATTTGACGTTGTTGTTGTTGTATATTTGACATTGTTATTGTTGTTTATTTGACGTAGTTGTTGTTGTTGTTGTTTATTTGACGTTGTTGTTGTTGTTTATTTGACGTTATTGTTGTTATTGATGTTGTTGTTGTTGTTGTTTATTTGACGTTGTTGTTGTTGACGTTATTGTTGTTGTTGTTATTTATTTGACGTTGTTGTTGTTGTTGTTGTTGTTTATTTGACGTTGTTGTTGTTGTTTATTTGACGTTGTTGTTGTTTATTTGACATTGTTGTTGTTGTTATTGTTTATTTGACGTTGTTGTTGTTGTTGTTTATTTGACGTTGTTGTTATTGTTGTTGACGTTGTTGTTGTTGTTGTTGTTGATTTGACGTTGTTGTTGTTGTTGTTTATTTGACGTTGTTATTGTTGTTGTTTATTTGACGTTGTTGTTGTTGTTGTTTATTTGACGTTGTTGTTGTTTATTTGACGTTGTTGTTGTTGTTGTTATTGTTGTTGTTTATTTGACGTTGTTGTTGTTGTTTATTTGAAGTTGTTGTTGTTGTTTATTTGACATTGTTGTTGTTGTTGACGTTGTTGTTGTTGTTTATTTGTTATTGTTGTTGTTGTTGTTGTTGACGTTGTTGGTGTTGTTGTTTATTTGACGTTGTTGTTGTTGTTCTTTATTTGACGTTGTTTTAGTTGTTGTTGTTTATTTGACGTTGTTGTTGTTGTTTATTTGACATTGTTGTTGTTGTTGACGTTGTTGTTGTTGTTTATTTGATGTTGTTGTTGTTGTTTATTTGACATTGTTGTTGTTGTTGCCGTTGTTGTTGTTGTTTATTTGACATTGTTGTTGTTGTTGTTGGTGTTGATGTTGTTGGTGTTGTTATTTATTTGACGTTGTTGTTGTTGTTGACATTGTTGGTGTTGTTGTTTATTTGACGTTGTTGTTGTTGACATTGTTGTTGTTGTTGTTTATTTGACGTTGTTGTTATTGTTGTTTATTTGACGTAGTTGTTGTTGTTGACGTTGTTGTTGTTGTTGTTGTTGTTTATTTGACGTTTTTGTTGTTGTTGTTGTTTATTTGACGTTGTTGTTATTGTCTATTTGACGTTGTTGTTGTTGTTTATTTGACGTTGTTGTTGTTGTTATTGTTGTTGTTTATTTGACGTTGTTGTTGTTGTTGTTGTTGTTGTTGTTGTTTATTTGATGTTGTTGTTGTTGTTTATTTGACGTTGGTGTTGTTGTCGTTTATTTGACGTTGTTGTTGTTGTTATTTATTTGACGTTGTTGTTGTTATTATTTATTTGACGTTGTTGTTGTTGTTTATTTGACGTAGTTGTTGTTGTTGACGTTGTTGTTGTTGTTGTTGTTGTTTATTTGACGTTTTTGTTGTTGTTGATGTTGTTGTTGTTGTTTATTTGACGTTGTTGTTATTGTTTATTTGACGTTGTTTTTGTTGTTTATTTGACGTTGTTGTTGTTGTTGTTATTGTTGTTGTTTATTTGACGTTGTTGTTGTTGTTGTTTATTTGATGTTGTTGTTGTTGTTTATTTGACATTGGTGTTGTTGTTGTTTATTTGAGGTTGTTGTTGTTGTTATTTATTTGACGTTGTTGTTGTTGTTGTTATTGTTTATTTGACGTTGTTGTTATTGTTGTTGTTTATTTGACGTTGTTATTATTGTTTATTTGACGTTGTTTTTGTTATTTGACGTTGTTTTTGTTGTTGTATTTGTTGTTGTTGTTGTTGCTTATTTGACGTTGTTGTTATTGTTGTTGTTAATTTGACGTTGTTGTTTCTGTTGTTTATTTGACGTTGTTGTTGTTGTTGTTGTTGTTTATTTGACGTTGTTGTTGTTGTTGTTTATTTGACGTTGTTGTTGTTGTTGACATTGTTGTTGTTGTTGTTTATTTGACGTTGTTGTTGCTGTTGTTTATTTGACGTTGTTGTTGTTGTTGTTTATTTGACGTTGTTGTTGTTGTTGTTTATTTGACGTTGTCGTTGTTGTTGACATTGTTGTTGTTGACATTGTTGCTGTTGTTGTTTATTTGACGTAGTTGTTGTTGTTGACGTTGTTGTTGTTGTTGTTTACTTGACGTTTTTGTTGTTGTTGATGTTGTTATTGTTGTTTATTTGACGTTGTTGTTGTTGTTTATTTGACGTTTTTGGTTGTTGTTGTTTATTTGACGTTGTTGTTGTTGTTATTGTTATTCTTGTTGTTTATTTGACGTTGTTGTTGTTGTTGTTTATTTGATGTTGTTGTTGTTGTTTATTTGACATTGTTGTTGTTGTTGACGTTGTTGTTGTTGTTTATTTGACATTGTTGTTTTTGTTGTTGTTGACGTTGTTGGTGTTGTTGTTTATTTGACGTTGTTGTTGACATTGTTGTTGTTGTTTATTTGACGTTGTTGTTATTGTTGTTTATTTGACGTAGTTGTTGTTGTTGACGTAGTTGTTGTTGTTGACGTAGTTGTTGTTGTTTATTTGACGTTTTTGTTATTGTTGTTGTTGTTGTTTATTTGACGTTGTTGTTATTGTCTATTTGACGTTGTTGTTGTTGTTTATTTGACGTTGTTGTTGTTGTTGTTTATTTGACGTTGTTATTGTTGTTTATTTGACGTTGTTGTTGTTGTTGTTGTTTATTTGACGTTGTTGTTGTTGTTCATTTGACGTTGTTGTTGTTGTTGACGTTGTTGTTGTTGTTGTTGTTGTTGTTGTTTATTTGACGTTGTTGTTGTTGACGTTGTTGTTGTTGTTGTTATTTATTTGACGTTGTTGTTGTTGTTGTTTATTTGACGTTGTTGTTGTTGTTTATTTGACGTTGTTGTTGTTTATTTGACATTGTTGTTGTTGTTGTTATTGTTTATTTGACCTTTAATGTTGTTGTTGTTGTTGTTGACGTTGTTGTTGTTGTTGTTGTTGTTTATTTGACGTTTTTGTTGTTGTTGTTGTTGTTGTTGTTGTTTATTTGACGTTGTTGTTGTTGTTGTTGTTTATTTGACGTTGTTGTTGTTGTAGATTTGACGTTGTTGTTGTTTATTTGACGTTGTTGTTGTAGTTGTTGTTGTTATTGTTGTTGTTTATTTGACGTTGTTGTTTTTGTTTATTTGATGTTGTTGTTTATTTGACATTGTTGTTGTTGTTGACGTTGTTGTTGTTGTTGTTGTTTATTTGTTATTGTTGTTGTTGTTGTTGACGTTGTTGGTGTTGTTGTTTATTTCATGTTGTTGTTGTTGTTGTTGTTTATTTGACGTTGTTTTAGTTGTTGTTGTTTATTTGACGTTGTTGTTGTTGTTGTTTATTTGACATTGTTGGTGTTGTTGACGTTGTTGTTATTGTTTATTTAACATTGTTGTTGTTGTTGTTGACGTTGTTGGTGTTGTTTTTGTTTATTTGACGTTGTTGTTGTTGTTTATTTGATGTTGTTTTAGTTGTTGTTGTTTATTTGACATTGTTGTTGTTTTTTATTTGACGTTGTTATTGACATTGTTGTTGTTGTTGTTGATTATTTGACGTTGTTGTTGTTGTTTATTTGACGTAGTTGTTGTTGTTGGCGTTGTTGTTGTTGTTGTTGTTGTTTATTTGACGTTTTTGTTGTTGTTGATGTTGTTGTTGTTGTTGTTTATTTGACGTTGATGTTATTGTTTATTTGACGTTGTTTTTGTTGTTTATTTGACGTTGTTGTTGTTGTTATTGTTGTTGTTTATTTGACGTTGTTGTTGTTGTTGTTGTTTATTTGATGTTGTTGTTGTTTATTTGACGTTGGTGTTGTTGTTGTTTATTTGAGGTTGTTGTTGTTGTTATTTATTTGACGTTGTTGTTGTTATTGTTTATTTGACGTTGTTGTTGTTGTTGTTGTTTATTTGACGTTGTTATTATTGTTTATTTGATGTGGTTTTTGTTATTTGACGTTGTTGTTGTTGTATTTGTTGTTGTTGTTGTTGCTTATTTGACGTTGTTGTTATTGTTGTTGTTTATTTGACGTTGTTGTTGTTGTTGTTTATTTGACGTTGTTGTTGTTGTTTATTTGACGTTGTTGTTGTTGTTGTTGTTGTTTTTTTGACGTTGTTGTTGTTGTTGTTTGTTTGACGTTGTTGTTGTTGTTGTTTATTTGACGTTGTTGTTGTTTATTTGACGTTGTTGTTGTTGTTGTTGTTGTTTATTTGACGTTGTCGTTGTTGTTGACATTGTTGTTGTTGTTGTTTATTTGAGGTAGTTGTTGTTGTTGACGTTGTTGTTGTTGTTGTTGTTTATTCGACGTTTTTGTTGTTGTTGATGTTGTTGTTGTTTATTTGATATTGTTGTTGTTATTTATTTGACGTTGTTGTTGTTGTTGTTGTTTATTTGACGTTGTTGTTATTGTTTATTTGATGTTGTTTTTGTTATTTGGCGTTGTTGTTGTTGTTGTATTTGTTGTTGTTGTTGTTGCTTATTTGACATTGTTGTTATTGTTGTTGTTTATTCGACGTTGTTGTTGTTGTTGTTGTTTATTTGACGTTGTTGTTGTTGTTTATTTGACGTTGTTGTTGTTGTTGTTTTGACGTTGTTGTTGTTGTTGACATTGTTGTTGTTGACATTGTTGTTGTTGACATTGTTGTTGTTGTTGTTTATTTGACGTTGTTGTTGCTGTTGTTTATTTGACGTTGTTGTTGTTGTTGTTTATTTGACGTTGTTGTTGTTGTTGTTGTTTATTTGACGTTGTTGTTGTTGTTGTTTATTTGACGTTGTCGTTGTTGTTGGCATTGTTGTTGTTGTTGTTGTTGTTTATTTGACGTAGTTGTTGTTGTTGACGTTGTTGTTGTTGTTGTTTATTTGACGTTTTTGTTGTTGTTGATGTTATTGTTGTTGTTGTTTATTTGACGTTGTTGTTGTTTATTTGACGTTGTTGTTGTTGTTGTTGTTTATTTGACTTTGTTGTCGTTGTTGTTATTGTTGTTGTTTGTTTGACGTTGTTGTTGTTGTTGTTGTTGTTGTTTATTTGATGTTGTTGTTGTTGTTGTTTATTTGACATTGTTGTTGTTGTTGACGTTGTTGTTGTTGTTTATTTGACATTGTTGTTGTTGTTGTTGTTGACGTTGTTCGTGTTGTTGTTTATTTGACGTTGTTGTTATTGACATTGTTGTTGTTGTTATTTATTTGACGTTGTTGTTATTGTTGTTTATTTGACGTAGTTGTTGTTGTTGACGTTGTTGTTGTTGTTGTTGTTGTTGTTGTTGTTTATTTGACGTTTTTGTTGTTGTTGTTGTTGTTTATTTGACGTTGTTGTTATTGTCTATTTGACGTTGTTGTTGTTGTTGTTTATTTGACGTTGTTGTTGTTGTATATTTGACATTGTTATTGTTGTTTATTTGACGTAATTGTTGTTGTTGTTGTTGTTTATTTGACGTTGTTGTTGTTGTTTATTTGACGTTATTGTTGTTATTGATGTTGTTGTTGTTGTTGTTTATTTGACGTTGTTGTTGTTGACGTTATTGTTGTTGTTGTTATTTATTTGACGTTGTTGTTGTTGTTGTTGTTGTTGTTGTTTATTTGACGTTGTTGTTGTTGACGTTATTGTTGTTGTTGTTATTTATTTGACGTTGTTGTTGTTGTTGTTGTTGTTTATTTGACGTTGTTGTTGTTGTTTATTTGACGTTGTTGTTGTTTATTTGACATTGTTGTTGTTGTTATTGTTTATTTGACGTTGTTGTTGTTTATTTGACGTTGTTGTTATTGTTGTTGACGTTGTTGTTGTTGTTGTTGTTGATTTGACGTTGTTGTTGTTGTTGTTGTTGTTTATTTGACGTTGTTGTTGTTGTTGTTTATTTGACGTTGTTGTTGTTGTTGTTTATTTGACGTTGTTGTTGTTTATTTGACGTTGTTGTTGTTGTTATTGTTGTTGTTTATTTGACGTTGTTGTTGTTGTTTATTTGAAGTTGTTGTTGTTGTTTATTTGACATTGTTGTTGTTGTTGACGTTGTTGTTGTTGTTTATTTGTTATTGTTGTTGTTGTTGTTGTTGACGTTGTTGGTGTTGTTGTTTATTTGACGTTGTTGTTGTTCTTTATTTGACGTTGTTTTAGTTGTTGTTGTTTATTTGACGTTGTTGTTGTTGTTTATTTGACATTGTTGTTGTTGTTGACGTTGTTGTTGTTGTTTATTTGATGTTGTTGTTGTTGTTTATTTGACATTGTTGTTGTTGTTGCCGTTGTTGTTGTTGTTTATTTGACATTGTTGTTGTTGTTGTTGGTGTTGATGTTGTTGGTGTTGTTATTTATTTGACGTTGTTGTTGTTGTTGACATTGTTGGTGTTGTTGTTTATTTGACGTTGTTGTTGTTGACATTGTTGTTGTTGTTGTTTATTTGACGTTGTTGTTATTGTTGTTTATTTGACGTAGTTGTTGTTGTTGACGTTGTTGTTGTTGTTGTTGTTGTTGTTGTTTATTTGACGTTTTTGTTGTTGTTGTTGTTTATTTGACGTTTTTGTTGTTGTTGTTGTTTATTTGACGTTGTTGTTATTGTCTATTTGACGTTGTTGTTGTTGTTTATTTGACGTTGTTGTTGTTATTGTTGTTGTTTATTTGACGTTGTTGTTGTTGTTGTTGTTGTTTATTTGATGTTGTTGTTGTTGTTTATTTGACGTTGGTGTTGTTGTTGTTTATTTGACGTTGTTGTTGTTGTTATTTATTTGACGTTGTTGTTGTTATTATTTATTTGACGTTGTTGTTGTTGTTGTTTATTTGACATAGTTGTTGTTGTTGACGTTGTTGTTGTTGTTGTTGTTGTTGTTTATTTGACGTTTTTGTTGTTGTTGATGTTGTTGTTGTTGTTTATTTGACGTTGTTGTTATTGTTTATTTGACGTTGTTTTTGTTGTTTATTTGACGTTGTTGTTGTTGTTGTTATTGTTGTTGTTTATTTGACGTTGTTGTTGTTGTTGTTTATTTGATGTTGTTGTTGTTGTTTATTTGACATTGGTGTTGTTGTTGTTTATTTGAGGTTGTTGTTGTTGTTATTTATTTGACGTTGTTGTTGTTGTTGTTATTGTTTATTTGACGTTGTTGTTGTTGTTGTTGTTGTTGTTTATTTGACGTTGTTATTATTGTTTATTTGACGTTGTTTTTGTTATTTGACGTTGTTGTTGTTGTTGTATTTGTTGTTGTTGTTGTTGCTTATTTGACGTTGTTGTTATTGTTGTTGTTAATTTGACGTTGTTGTTTCTGTTGTTTATTTGACGTTGTTGTTGTTGTTGTTGTTGTTTATTTGACGTTGTTGTTGTTGTTGTTTATTTGACGTTGTTGTTGTTGTTGACATTGTTGTTGTTGACATTGTTGTTGTTGTTGTTTATTTGACGTTGTTGTTGTTGTTGACATTGTTGTTGTTGACATTGTTGTTGTTGTTGTTTATTTGACGTTGTTGTTGCTGTTGTTTATTTGACGTTGTTGTTGTTGTTGTTTATTTGACGTTGTTGTTGTTGTTGTTTATTTGACGTTGTCGTTGTTGTTGACATTGTTGTTGTTGACATTGTTGCTGTTGTTGTTTATTTGACGTAGTTGTTGTTGTTGACGTTGTTGTTGTTGTTGTTTACTTGACGTTTTTGTTGTTGTTGATGTTGTTATTGTTGTTTATTTGACGTTGTTGTTGTTGTTGTTTATTTGACGTTTTTGGTTGTTGTTGTTTATTTGACGTTGTTGTTGTTGTTGTTGTTGTTATTCTTGTTGTTTATTTGACGTTGTTGTTGTTGTTGTTTATTTGATGTTGTTGTTGTTGTTTATTTGACATTGTTGTTGTTGTTGACGTTGTTGTTGTTGTTTATTTGACATTGTTGTTGTTGTTGTTTATTTGACATTGTTGTTGTTGTTGTTGTTGACGTTGTTGGTGTTGTTGTTTATTTGACGTTGTTGTTATTGTTGTTTATTTGACGTAGTTGTTGTTGTTGACGTAGTTGTTGTTGTTTATTTGACGTTTTTGTTATTGTTGTTGTTGTTGTTTATTTGACGTTGTTGTTATTGTCTATTTGACGTTGTTGTTGTTGTTGTTTATTTGACGTTGTTGTTGTTGTTGTTTATTTGACGTTGTTATTGTTGTTTATTTGACGTTGTTGTTGTTGTTGTTGTTGTTTATTTGACGTTGTTGTTGTTGTTCATTTGACGTTGTTGTTGTTGTTGACGTTGTTGTTGTTGTTGTTTATTTGACGTTGTTGTTGTTGTTGTTATTTATTTGACGTTGTTGTTGTTGTTGTTTATTTGACGTTGTTGTTGTTGTTTATTTGACGTTGTTGTTGTTTATTTGACATTGTTGTTGTTGTTGTTATTGTTTATTTGACCTTTAATGTTGTTGTTTATTTGACGTTGTTGTTGTTGTTGTTGACGTTGTTGTTGTTGTTGTTGGTATTTGTTTATTTAACGTTTTTGTTGTTGTTGTTGTTGTTGTTGTTTATTTGACGTTGTTGTTGTTGTTGTTGTTGTTTATTTGACGTTGTTGTTGTTGTAGATTTGACGTTGTTGTTGTTTATTTGACGTTGTTGTTGTAGTTGTTGTTGTTATTGTTGTTGTTTATTTGACGTTGTTGTTGTTGTTTATTTGATGTTGTTGTTTATTTGACATTGTTGTTGTTGTTGACGTTGTTGTTGTTGTTTATTTGTTATTGTTGTTGTTGTTGTTGACGTTGTTGGTGTTGTTGTTTATTTCACGTTGTTGTTGTTGTTGTTTTTTATTTGACGTTGTTTTAGTTGTTGTTGTTTATTTGACGTTGTTGTTGTTGTTGTTTATTTGACATTGTTGGTGTTGTTGACGTTGTTGTTATTGTTTATTTAACATTGTTGTTGTTGTTGTTGTTGACGTTGTTGGTGTTGTTTTTATTTATTTGACGTTGTTGTTGTTGTTTATTTGATGTTGTTTTAGTTGTTGTTGTTTATTTGACATTGTTGTTGTTTTTTATTTGACGTTGTTATTGACATTGTTGTTGTTGTTGTTGATTATTTGACGTTGTTGTTGTTGTTTATTTGACGTAGTTGTTGTTGTTGGCGTTGTTTTTGTTGTTGTTGTTGTTGTTTATTTGACGTTTTTGTTGTTGTTGATGTTGTTGTTGTTGTTGTTTATTTGACGTTGATGTTATTGTTTATTTGACGTTGTTTTTGTTGTTTATTTGACGTTGTTGTTGTTGTTATTGTTGTTGTTTATTTGACGTTGTTGTTGTTGTTGTTGTTTATTTGATGTTGTTGTTGTTGTTTATTTGATGTTGGTGTTGTTGTTGTTTATTTGACGTTGTTGTTGTTGTTATTTATTTGACGTTGTTGTTGTTATTGTTTATTTGACGTTGTTGTTGTTGTTGTTTATTTGACGTTGTTATTATTGTTTATTTGATGTGGTTTTTGTTATTTGACGTTGTTGTTGTTGTATTTGTTGTTGTTGTTGTTGCTTATTTGAAGTTGTTGTTATTGTTGTTGTTTATTTGACGTTGTTGTTGCTGTTATTTATTTGACGTTGTTGTTGTTGTTTATTTGACGTTGTTGTTGTTGTTGTTGTTTTTTTGACGTTGTTGTTGTTGTTGTTGTTGTTTGTTTGACGTTGTTGTTGTTGTTGTTTATTTGACGTTGTTGTTGTTGTTGTTGTTGTTTATTTGACGTTGTCGTTGTTGTTGACATTGTTGTTGTTGTTGTTTATTTGACGTAGTTGTTGTTGTTGACGTTGTTGTTGTTGTTGTTGTTTATTCGACGTTTTTGTTGTTGTTGATGTTGTTGTTGTTTATTTGATATTGTTGTTGTTATTTATTTGACGTTGTTGTTGTTGTAGTTGTTGTTTATTTGACGTTGTTGTTGTTGTTATTGTTGTTGTTTATTTGACGTTGTTGTTGTTGTGTTTATTTGATGTTGTTGTTGTTGTTTATTTGACATTGTTGTTGTTGTTGACGTTGTTGTTGTTGTTTATTTGACGTTGTTGTTATTGTCTATTTGACGTTGTTGTTGTTGTTGTTGTTTATTTGACGTTGTTGTTGTTGTTATTGTTGTTGTTTATTTGACGTTGTTGTTGTTGTTGTTGTTGTTTATTTGATGTTGTTCTTGTTGTTTATTTGACGTTGGTGTTGTTGTTGTTTATTTGACGTTGTTGTTGTTGTTATTTATTTGACGTTGTTGTTGTTATTATTTATTTAACGTTGTTGTTGTTGTTGTTGTTTATTTGACGTAGTTGTTGTTGTTGACGTTGTTGTTGTTGTTGTTGTTTATTTGACGTTTTTGTTGTTGTTGATGTTGTTGTTGTTGTTTATTTGACGTTGTTGTTATTGTTTATTTGACGTTGTTTTTGTTGTTTATTTGACGTTATTGTTGTTGTTATTGTTGTTGTTTATTTGACGTTGTTGTTGTTGTTGTTTATTTGATGTTGTTGTTGTTGTTTATTTGACGTTGGTGTTGTTGTTGTTTATTTGAGGTTGTTGTTGTTGTTATTTATTTGACGTTGTTGTTGTTGTTGTTATTGTTTATTTGACGTTGTTGTTGTTGTTGTTGTTGTTTATTTGACGTTGTTATTATTGTTTATTTGACGTTGTTTTTGTTATTTGACGTTGTTGTTGTTGTTTTATTTGTTGTTGTTGTTGTTGCTTATTTGACGTTGTTGTTATTGTTGTTGTTAATTTGACGTTGTTGTTGCTGTTGTTTATTTGACGTTGTTGTTGTTGTTGTTGTTTATTTGACGTTGTTGTTGTTGTTGTTTATTTGACGTTGTTGTTGTTGTTGACATTGTTGTTGTTGTTGTTTATTTAACGTTGTTGTTGCTGTTGTTTATTTGACGTTGTTGTTGTTGTTGTTTATTTGACGTTGTTGTTGTTGTTGTTGTTTATTTGACGTTGTCGTTGTTGTTGACATTGTTGTTGTTGACATTGTTGCTGTTGTTGTTTATTTGACGTAGTTATTGTTGTTGACGTTGTTGTTGTTGTTGATGTTTATTTGACGTTTTTGTTGTTGTTGATGTTGTTGTTGTTGTTTATTTGACGTTGTTGTTGTTGTTTATTTGACGTTTTTGGTTGTTGTTGTTTATTTGACGTTGTTGTTGTTGTTGTTGTTATTCTTGTTGTTTATTTGACGTTGTTGTTGTTGTTGTTTATTTGATGTTGTTGTTGTTGTTTATTTGACATTGTTGTTGTTGTTGACGTTGTTGTTGTTGTTTATTTGACATTGTTGTTGTTGTTGTTGATGTTGTTGGTGTTGTTGTTTATTTGACGTTGTTGTTGACATTGTTGTTGTTGTTTATTTGACGTTGTTGTTATTGTTGTTTATTTGACGTAGTTGTTGTTGTTGACGTTGTTGTTGTTGTTGTTGTTTATTTGACGTTTTTGTTATTGTTGTTGTTGTTGTTTATTTGACGTTGTTGTTGTTGTCTATTTGACGTTGTTGTTGTTTATTTGACGTTGTTGTTGTTGTTGTTTATTTGACGTTGTTATTGTTGTTTATTTGACGTTGTTGTTGTTGTTGTTGTTTATTTGACGTTGTTGTTGTTGTTCATTTGACGTTGTTGTTTTTTGACGTTGTTGTTGTTGTTGTTTATTTGACGTTGTTGTTGTTGATGTTGTTGTTGTTGTTGTTATTTATTTGACGTTGTTGTTGTTGTTGTTGTTGTTTATTTGACGTTGTTGTTGTTGTTTATTTGACGTTGTTGTTGTTTATTTGACATTGTTGTTGTTGTTGTTATTGTTTATTTGACCTTTAATGTTGTTGTTTATTTGACGTTGTTGTTGTTGACGTTGTTGTTGTTGGTGTTGTTGTTGTTTATTTGACGTTGTTGTTGTTGTTGTTTATTTGACGTTGTTGTTGTTGTAGATTTGACGTTGTTGTTGTTTATTTGACGTTGTTGTTGTAGTTGTTGTTGTTATTGTTGTTGTTTATTTGACGTTGTTGTTGTTGTTTATTTGATGTTGTTGTTTATTTGACATTGTTGTTGTTGTTGACGTTGTTGTTGTTGTTGTTGTTTATTTGTTATTGTTGTTGTTGTTGTTGACGTTGTTGGTGTTGTTGTTTATTTCACGTTGTTGTTGTTGTTGTTTATTTGACGTTGTTTTAGTTGTTGTTGTTTATTTGACGTTGTTGTTGTTGTTGTTTATTTGACATTGTTGGTGTTGTTGACGTTGTTGTTATTGTTTATTTGACATTGTTGTTGTTGTTGTTGACGTTGTTGGTGTTGTTTTTGTTTATTTGACGTTGTTGTTGTTGTTGTTTATTTGATGTTGTTTTAGTTGTTGTTGTTTATTTGACATTGTTGTTGTTTTTTATTTGACGTTGTTATTGACATTGTTGTTGTTGTTGTTGATTATTTGACGTTGTTATTGTTGTTTATTTGACGTAGTTGTTGTTATTGATGTTGTTGTTGTTGTTGTTGTTTATTTGACGTTTTTGTTGTTGTTGATGTTGTTGTTGTTGTTGTTTATTTGACGTTAATGTTATTGTTTATTTGACGTTGTTTTTGTTGTTTATTTGACGTTGTTGTTGTTGTTATTGTTGTTGTTTATTTGACGTTGTTGTTGTTGTTGTTGTTTATTTGATGTTGTTGTTGTTGTTTATTTGACGTTGGTGTTGTTGTTGTTGTTTATTTGACGTTGGTGTTGTTGTTGTTTATTTGACGTTGTTGTTGTTGTTATTTATTTGACGTTGTTGTTGTTATTGTTTATTTGACGTTGTTGTTGTTGTTGTTTATTTGACGTTGTTATTATTGTTTATTTGATGTGGTTTTTGTTATTTGACGTTGTTGTTGTTGTATTTGTTGTTGTTGTTGTTGCTTATTTGACGTTGTTGTTATTGTTGTTGTTTATTTGACGTTGTTGTTGCTGTTGTTTATTTGACGTTGTTGTTGTTGTTGTTTATTTGACGTTGTTGTTGTTGTTGTTTTTTTGACGTTGTTGTTGTTGTTGTTTGTTTGATGTTGTTGTTGCTGTTGTTTATTTGACGTTGTTGTTGTTGTTGTTTATTTGACGTTGTTGTTGTTGTTGTTTATTTGACGTTGTCGTTGTTGTTGACATTGTTGTTGTTGTTGTTTATTTGACGTAGTTGTTGTTGTTGACGTTGTTGTTGTTGTTGTTGTTGTTTATTCGACGTTTTTGTTGTTGTTGATGTTGTTGTTGTTTATTTGATATTGTTGTTGTTATTTATTTGACGTTGTTGTTGTTGTTGTTGTTGTTTATTTGACGTTGTTGTTGTTGTTATTGTTGTTGTTTATTTGACGTTGTTGTTGTTGTGTTTATTTGATGTTGTTGTTGTTGTTTATTTGACATTGTTGTTGTTGTTGACGTTGTTGTTGTTGTTTATTTGACGTTGTTGTTATTGTCTATTTGACGTTGTTGTTGTTGTTGTTTATTTGACATTGTTGTTGTTGTTATTGTTGTTGTTTATTTGACGTTGTTGTTGTTGTTGCTGTTGTTTATTTGATGTTGTTGTTGTTGTTTATTTGACGTTGGTTTTGTTGTTGTTTATTTGACGTTGTTGTTGTTGTTATTTATTTGACGTTGTTGTTGTTATTATTTATTTAACGTTGTTGTTGTTGTTGTTTATTTGATGTAGTTGTTGTTGTTGACGTTGTTGTTGTTGTTGTTGTTTATTTGACGTTTTTGTTGTTGTTGATGTTGTTGTTGTTGTTTATTTGACGTTGTTGTTATTGTTTATTTGACGTTGTTTTTGTTGTTTATTTGACGTTGTTGTTGTTGTTATTGTTGTTGTTTATTTGACGTTGTTGTTGTTGTTGTTGTTGTTTATTTGATGTTGTTGTTGTTGTTTATTTGACGTTGGTGTTGTTGTTGTTTATTTGAGGTTGTTGTTGTTGTTATTTATTTGACGTTGTTGTTGTTGTTGTTGTTATTGTTTATTTGACGTTGTTGTTGTTGTTGTTGTTTATTTGACGTTGTTATTATTGTTTATTTGACGTTGTTTTTGTTATTTGACGTTGTTGTTGTTGTTTTATTTGTTGTTGTTGTTGTTGCTTATTTGACGTGGTTGTTATTGTTGTTGTTAATTTGACGTTGTTGTTGCTGTTGTTTATTTGACGTTGTTGTTGTTGTTGTTTATTTGACGTTGTTGTTGTTGTTGTTTATTTGACGTTGTTGTTAGTGTTGACATTGTTGTTGTTGACATTGTTGTTGTTGTTTATTTGACGTTGTTGTTGCTGTTGTTTATTTGACGTTGTTGTTGTTGTTGTTTATTTGACGTTGTTGTTGTTTATTTGACGTTGTCGTTGTTGTTGACATTGTTGTTGTTGACATTGTTGCTGTTGTTGTTTATTTGACGTAGTTGTTGTTGTTGACGTTGTTGTTGTTGTTGTTTATTTGACGTTTTTGTTGTTGTTGATGTTGTTGTTGTTGTTTATTTGACGTTGTTGTTGTTGTTTATTTGACGTTTTTGGTTGTTGTTGTTTATTTGACGTTGTTGTTGTTGTTGTTATTTTTGTTGTTTATTTGACATTGTTGTTGTTGTTGTTTATTTGATGTTGTTGTTGTTGTTTATTTGACATTGTTGTTGTTGTTGACGTTGTTGTTGTTGTTTATTTGACATTGTTGTTGTTGTTTTTGACGTTGTTGGTGTTGTTGTTTATTTGACGTTGTTGTTGACATTGTTGTTGTTGTTTATTTGACGTTGTTGTTATTGTTGTTTATTTGACGTAGTTGTTGTTGTTGACGTTGTTGTTGTTGTTTATTTGACGTTTTTGTTATTGTTGTTGTTGTTGTTTATTTGACGTTGTTGTTATTGTCTATTTGACGTTGTTGTTGTTGTTTATTTGACGTTGTTGTTGTTGTTGTTGTTTATTTGACGTTGTTATTGTTGTTTATTTGACGTTGTTGTTGTTGTTGTTGTTGTTGTTTATTTGACGTTGTTGTTGTTGTTCATTTGACGTTGTTGTTGTTGTTGACGTTGTTGTTGTTGTTGTTTATTTGACGTTGTTGTTGTTGACGTTGTTGTTGTTGTTGTTATTTATTTGACGTTGTTGTTGTTGTTGTTGTTTATTTGACGTTGTTGTTGTTGTTTATTTGACGTTGTTGTTGTTTATTTGACATTGTTGTTGTTGTTGTTATTGTTTATTTGACCTTTAATGTTGTTGTTTATTTGACGTTGTTGTTGTTGTTGACGTTGTTGTTGTTGTTGTTGTTTATTTTACGTTTTTGTTGTTGTTGTTGTTGTTGTTTATTTGACGTTGTTGTTGTTGTTGTTGTTGTTTATTTGACGTTGTTGTTGTTGTAGATTTGACCTTGTTGTTGTTTATTTGACATTGTTGTTGTAGTTGTTGTTGTTATTGTTGTTGTTTATTTGACGTTGTTGTTGTTTATTTGATGTTGTTGTTTATTTGACATTGTTGTTGTTGTTGACGTTGTTGTTGTTGTTGTTGTTTATTTGTTATTGTTGTTGTTGTTGTTGACGTTGTTGGTGTTGTTGTTTATTTCACGTTGTTGTTGTTGTTGTTTATTTGACGTTGTTTTAGTTGTTGTTGTTTATTTAACGTTGTTGTTGTTGTTGTTTATTTGACATTGTTGGTGTTGTTGACGTTCTTGTTATTGTTTATTTGACATTGTTGTTGTTGTTGTTGACGTTGTTGGTGTTGTTTTTGTTTATTTGACGTTGTTGTTGTTGTTGTTGTTGTTTATTTGATGTTGTTTTAGTTGTTGTTGTTTATTTGACATTGTTGTTGTTTTTTATTTGACGTTGTTATTGACATTGTTGTTGTTGTTGTTGATTATTTGACGTTGTTGTTGTTGTTTATTTGACGTAGTTGTTGTTATTGATGTTGTTGTTGTTGTTGTTTATTTGACGTTTTTGTTGTTGTTGATGTTGTTGTTGTTGTTGTTTATTTGACGTTAATGTTATTGTTTATTTGACGTTGTTTTTGTTGTTTATTTGACGTTGTTGTTGTTGTTATTGTTGTTGTTTATTTGACGTTGTTGTTGTTGTTGTTGTTTATTTGATGTTGTTGTTGTTGTTTATTTGACGTTGGTGTTGTTGTTGTTTATTTGACGTTGTTGTTGTTGTTATTTATTTGACGTTGTTGTTGTTATTGTTTATTTGACGTTGTTGTTGTTGTTGTTTATTTGACGTTGTTATTATTGTTTATTTGATGTGGTTTTTGTTATTTGACGTTGTTGTTGTTGTATTTGTTGTTGTTGTTGTTGCTTATTTGACGTTGTTGTTATTGTTGTTGTTTATTTGACGTTGTTGTTGCTGTTGTTTATTTGACGTTGTTGTTGTTGTTGTTGTTTATTTGACGTTGTTGTTGTTGTTGTTTTTTTGACGTTGTTGTTGTTGTTGTTTGTTTGACGTTGTTGTTGCTGTTGTTTATTTGACGTTGTTGTTGTTGTTGTTTATTTGACGTTGTTGTTGTTGTTGTTTATTTGACGTTGTCGTTGTTGTTGACATTGTTGTTGTTGTTGTTTATTTGACGTAGTTGTTGTTGTTGACGTTGTTGTTGTTGTTGTTGTTGTTTATTCGACGTTTTTGTTGTTGTTGATGTTGTTGTTGTTTATTTGATATTGTTGTTGTTATTTATTTGACGTTGTTGTTGTTGTTGTTGTTGTTTATTTGACGTTGTTGTTGTTGTTATTGTTGTTGTTTATTTGACGTTGTTGTTGTTGTGTTTATTTGATGTTGTTGTTGTTGTTTATTTGACATTGTTGTTGTTGTTGACGTTGTTGTTGTTGTTTATTTGACGTTGTTGTTATTGTCTATTTGACGTTGTTGTTGTTGTTGTTTATTTGACATTGTTGTTGTTGTTATTGTTGTTGTTTATTTGACGTTGTTGTTGTTGTTGTTGCTGTTGTTTATTTGATGTTGTTGTTGTTGTTTATTTGACGTTGGTTTTGTTGTTGTTTATTTGACGTTGTTGTTGTTGTTATTTATTTGACGTTGTTGTTGTTATTATTTATTTAACGTTGTTGTTGTTGTTGTTTATTTGATGTAGTTGTTGTTGTTGACGTTGTTGTTGTTGTTGTTGTTTATTTGACGTTTTTGTTGTTGTTGATGTTGTTGTTGTTGTTTATTTGACGTTGTTGTTATTGTTTATTTGACGTTGTTTTTGTTGTTTATTTGACGTTGTTGTTGTTGTTATTGTTGTTGTTTATTTGACGTTGTTGTTGTTGTTGTTGTTGTTTATTTGATGTTGTTGTTGTTGTTTATTTGACGTTGGTGTTGTTGTTGTTTATTTGAGGTTGTTGTTGTTGTTATTTATTTGACGTTGTTGTTGTTGTTGTTGTTATTGTTTATTTGACGTTGTTGTTGTTGTTGTTGTTTATTTGACGTTGTTATTATTGTTTATTTGACGTTGTTTTTGTTATTTGACGTTGTTGTTGTTGTTTTATTTGTTGTTGTTGTTGTTGCTTATTTGACGTGGTTGTT
This sequence comes from Vicia faba, assembly GCA_948472305.1. Lineage (NCBI taxonomy): Eukaryota > Viridiplantae > Streptophyta > Magnoliopsida > Fabales > Fabaceae > Vicia > Vicia faba. Next base: position 383,458,897 of record OX451739.1, on the reverse strand, counting down.
ATTGTTGTTGTTAATTTGACGTTGTTGTTGCTGTTGTTTATTTGACGTTGTTGTTGTTGTTGTTTATTTGACGTTGTTGTTGTTGTTGTTTATTTGACGTTGTTGTTGTTGTTGACATTGTTGTTGTTGACATTGTTGTTGTTGTTTATTTGACGTTGTTGTTGCTGTTGTTTATTTGACGTTGTTGTTGTTGTTGTTTATTTGACGTTGTTGTTGTTTATTTGACGTTGTCGTTGTTGTTGACATTGTTGTTGTTGACATTGTTGCTGTTGTTGTTTATTTGACGTAGTTGTTGTTGTTGACGTTGTTGTTGTTGTTGTTTATTTGACGTTTTTGTTGTTGTTGATGTTGTTGTTGTTGTTTATTTGACGTTGTTGTTGTTGTTTATTTGACGTTTTTGGTTGTTGTTGTTTATTTGACGTTGTTGTTGTTGTTGTTATTTTTGTTGTTTATTTGACATTGTTGTTGTTGTTGTTTATTTGATGTTGTTGTTGTTGTTTATTTAAAATTGTTGTTGTTGTTGACGTTGTTGTTGTTGTTTATTTGACATTGTTGTTGTTGTTTTTGACGTTGTTGGTGTTGTTGTTTATTTGACGTTGTTGTTGACATTGTTGTTGTTGTTTATTTGACGTTGTTGTTATTGTTGTTTATTTGACGTAGTTGTTGTTGTTGACGTTGTTGTTGTTGTTTATTTGACGTTTTTGTTATTGTTGTTGTTGTTGTTTATTTGACGTTGTTGTTATTGTCTATTTGACGTTGTTGTTGTTGTTTATTTGACGTTGTTGTTGTTGTTGTTGTTTATTTGACGTTGTTATTGTTGTTTATTTGACGTTGTTGTTGTTGTTGTTGTTTATTTGACGTTGTTGTTGTTGTTCATTTGACGTTGTTGTTGTTGTTGACGTTGTTGTTGTTGTTGTTTATTTGACGTTGTTGTTGTTGACGTTGTTGTTGTTGTTGTTATTTATTTGACGTTGTTGTTGTTGTTGTTGTTTATTTGACGTTGTTGTTGTTGTTTATTTGACGTTGTTGTTGTTTATTTGACATTGTTGTTGTTGTTGTTATTGTTTATTTGACCTTTAATGTTGTTGTTTATTTGACGTTGTTGTTGTTGTTGACGTTGTTGTTGTTGTTGTTGTTTATTTTACGTTTTTGTTGTTGTTGTTGTTGTTGTTTATTTGACGTTGTTGTTGTTGTTGTTGTTGTTTATTTGACGTTGTTGTTGTTGTAGATTTGACCTTGTTGTTGTTTATTTGACATTGTTGTTGTAGTTGTTGTTGTTATTGTTGTTGTTTATTTGACGTTGTTGTTGTTTATTTGATGTTGTTGTTTATTTGACATTGTTGTTGTTGTTGACGTTGTTGTTGTTGTTGTTGTTTATTTGTTATTGTTGTTGTTGTTGTTGACGTTGTTGGTGTTGTTGTTTATTTCACGTTGTTGTTGTTGTTGTTTATTTGACGTTGTTTTAGTTGTTGTTGTTTATTTAACGTTGTTGTTGTTGTTGTTTATTTGACATTGTTGGTGTTGTTGACGTTCTTGTTATTGTTTATTTGACATTGTTGTTGTTGTTGTTGACGTTGTTGGTGTTGTTTTTGTTTATTTGACGTTGTTGTTGTTGTTGTTGTTTATTTGATGTTGTTTTAGTTGTTGTTGTTTATTTGACATTGTTGTTGTTTTTTATTTGACGTTGTTATTGACATTGTTGTTGTTGTTGTTGATTATTTGACGTTGTTGTTGTTGTTTATTTGACGTAGTTGTTGTTATTGATGTTGTTGTTGTTGTTGTTGTTTATTTGACGTTTTTGTTGTTGTTGATGTTGTTGTTGTTGTTGTTTATTTGACGTTAATGTTATTGTTTATTTGACGTTGTTTTTGTTGTTTATTTGACGTTGTTGTTGTTGTTATTGTTGTTGTTTATTTGACGTTGTTGTTGTTGTTGTTGTTTATTTGATGTTGTTGTTGTTGTTTATTTGACGTTGGTGTTGTTGTTGTTTATTTGACGTTGTTGTTGTTGTTATTTATTTGACGTTGTTGTTGTTATTGTTTATTTGACGTTGTTGTTGTTGTTGTTTATTTGACGTTGTTATTATTGTTTATTTGATGTGGTTTTTGTTATTTGACGTTGTTGTTGTTGTATTTGTTGTTGTTGTTGTTGCTTATTTGACGTTGTTGTTATTGTTGTTGTTTATTTGACGTTGTTGTTGCTGTTGTTTATTTGACGTTGTTGTTGTTGTTGTTGTTTATTTGACGTTGTTGTTGTTGTTGTTGTTTTTTTGACGTTGTTGTTGTTGTTGTTTGTTTGACGTTGTTGTTGCTGTTGTTTATTTGACGTTGTTGTTGTTGTTGTTTATTTGACGTTGTTGTTGTTGTTGTTTATTTGACGTTGTCGTTGTTGTTGACATTGTTGTTGTTGTTGTTTATTTGACGTAGTTGTTGTTGTTGACGTTGTTGTTGTTGTTGTTGTTGTTGTTTATTCGACGTTTTTGTTGTTGTTGATGTTGTTGTTGTTTATTTGATATTGTTGTTGTTATTTATTTGACGTTGTTGTCGTTGTTGTTGTTTATTTGACGTTGTTGTTGTTGTTATTGTTGTTGTTTATTTGACGTTGTTGTTGTTGTGTTTATTTGATGTTGTTGTTGTTGTTTATTTGACATTGTTGTTGTTGTTGACGTTGTTGTTGTTGTTTATTTGACGTTGTTGTTATTGTCTATTTGACGTTGTTGTTGTTGTTGTTTATTTGACATTGTTGTTGTTGTTATTGTTGTTGTTTATTTGACGTTGTTGTTGTTGTTGCTGTTGTTTATTTGATGTTGTTGATGTTGTTTATTTGACGTTGGTTGTGTTGTTGTTTATTTGACGTTGTTGTTGTTGTTATTTATTTGACGTTGTTGTTGTTATTATTTATTTAACGTTGTTGTTGTTGTTGTTTATTTGACGTAGTTGTTGTTGTTGACGTTGTTGTTGTTGTTGTTTATTTGACGTTTTTGTTGTTGTTGATGTTGTTGTTGTTGTTTATTTGACGTTGTTGTTATTGTTTATTTGACGTTGTTTTTGTTGTTTATTTGACGTTGTTGTTGTTGTTATTGTTGTTGTTTATTTGACGTTGTTGTTGTTGTTGTTGTTTATTTGATGTTGTTGTTGTTGTTTATTTGACGTTGGTGTTGTTGTTGTTTATTTGAGGTTGTTGTTGTTGTTATTTATTTGACGTTGTTGTTGTTGTTGTTATTGTTTATTTGACGTTGTTGTTGTTGTTGTTTATTTGACGTTGTTATTATTGTTTATTTGACGTTGTTTTTGTTATTTGACGTTGTTGTTGTTGTTTTATTTGTTGTTGTTGTTGTTGCTTATTTGACGTGGTTGTTATTGTTGTTGTTAATTTGACGTTGTTGTTGCTGTTGTTTATTTGACGTTGTTGTTGTTGTTGTTGTTGTTTATTTGACGTTGTTGTTGTTGTTGTTTATTTGACGTTGTTGTTGTTGTTGACATTGTTGTTGTTGACATTGTTGTTGTTGTTGTTTATTTGACGTTGTTGTTGCTGTTGTTTATTTGACGTTGTTGTTGTTGTTGTTTATTTGACGTTGTTGTTGTTTATTTGACGTTGTCGTTGTTGTTGACATTGTTGTTGTTGACATTGTTGCTGTTGTTGTTTATTTGACGTAGTTGTTGTTGTTGACGTTGTTGTTGTTGTTGTTTATTTGACGTTTTTGTTGTTGTTGATGTTGTTGTTGTTGTTTATTTGACGTTGTTGTTGTTGTTTATTTGACGTTTTTGGTTGTTGTTGTTTATTTGACGTTGTTGTTGTTGTTGTTATTTTTGTTGTTTATTTGACATTGTTGTTGTTGTTGTTTATTTGATGTTGTTGTTGTTGTTTATTTGACATTGTTGTTGTTGTTGACGTTGTTGTTGTTGTTTATTTGACATTGTTGTTGTTGTTTTTGACGTTGTTGGTGTTGTTGTTTATTTGACGTTGTTGTTGACATTGTTGTTGTTGTTTATTTGACGTTGTTGTTATTGTTGTTTATTTGACGTAGTTGTTGTTGTTGACGTTGTTGTTGTTGTTTATTTGACGTTTTTGTTATTGTTGTTGTTGTTGTTTATTTGACGTTGTTGTTATTGTCTATTTGACGTTGTTGTTGTTGTTTATTTGACGTTGTTGTTGTTGTTGTTGTTTATTTGACGTTGTTATTGTTGTTTATTTGACGTTGTTGTTGTTGTTGTTGTTTATTTGACGTTGTTGTTGTTGTTCATTTGACGTTGTTGTTGTTGTTGACGTTGTTGTTGTTGTTGTTTATTTGACGTTGTTGTTGTTGACGTTGTTGTTGTTGTTGTTATTTATTTGACGTTGTTGTTGTTGTTGTTGTTGTTTATTTGACGTTGTTGTTGTTGTTTATTTGACGTTGTTGTTGTTTATTTGACATTGTTGTTGTTGTTGTTATTGTTTATTTGACCTTTAATGTTGTTGTTTATTTGACGTTGTTGTTGTTGTTGACGTTGTTGTTGTTGTTGTTGTTTATTTGACGTTTTTGTTGTTGTTGTTGTTGTTGTTTATTTGACGTTGTTGTTGTTGTTGTTGTTGTTGTTTATTTGACGTTGTTGTTGTTGTAGATTTGACCTTGTTGTTGTTTATTTGACGTTGTTGTTGTAGTTGTTGTTGTTATTGTTGTTGTTTATTTGACATTGTTGTTGTTTATTTGATGTTGTTGTTTATTTGACATTGTTGTTGTTGTTGACGTTGTTGTTGTTGTTGTTGTTTATTTGTTATTGTTGTTGTTGTTGTTGACGTTGTTGGTGTTGTTGTTTATTTCACGTTGTTGTTGTTGTTTATTTGACGTTGTTTTAGTTGTTGTTGTTTATTTAACGTTGTTGTTGTTGTTGTTTATTTGACATTGTTGGTGTTGTTGACGTTGTTGTTATTGTTTATTTGACATTGTTGTTGTTGTTGTTGACGTTGTTGGTGTTGTTGTTTATTTGACGTTGTTGTTGTTGTTGTTGTTGTTTATTTGATGTTGTTTTAGTTGTTGTTGTTTATTTGACATTGTTGTTGTTTTTTATTTGACGTTGTTGTTGACATTGTTGTTGTTGTTGTTGATTATTTGACGTTGTTGTTGTTGTTTATTTGACGTAGTTGTTGTTGTTGACGTTTTTGTTGTTGTTATTGTTGTTGTTATTTATTTGACGTTTTTGTTGTTGTTGATGTTGTTGTTGATGTTGTTGTTTATTTGACGTTGTTGTTATTGTTTATTTGACGTTGTTTTTGTTGTTTATTTGACGTTGTTGTTGTTGTTATTGTTGTTGTTTATTTGACGTTGTTGTTGTTGTTGTTGTTTATTTGATGTTGTTGTTGTTGTTTATTTGACGTTGTTGTTGTTGTTATTTATTTGACGTTGTTGTTGTTATTGTTTATTTGACGTTGTTGTTGTTGTTGTTTATTTGACGTTGTTATTATTGTTTATTTGATGTGGTTTTTGTTATTTGACGTTGTTGTTGTTGTATTTGTTGTTATTGTTGTTGCTTATTTGACGTTGTTGTTATTGTTGTTGTTTATTTGACGTTGTTGTTGCTGTTGTTTATTTGACGTTGTTGTTGTTGTTTATTTGACGTTGTTGTTGTTGTTGTTGTTTTTTTGACGTTGTTGTTGTTGTTGTTTGTTTGACGTTGTTGTTGCTGTTGTTTATTTGACGTTGTTGTTGTTGTTGTTTATTTGACGTTGTTGTTGTTGTTGTTGTTTATTTGACGTTGTCGTTGTTGTTGACATTGTTGTTGTTGTTTATTTGACGTAGTTGTTGTTGTTGACGTTGTTGTTGTTGTTGTTGTTGTTTATTCGACGTTTTTGCTGTTTTTGATGTTGTTGTTGTTTATTTGATGTTGTTGTTGTTATTTATTTGACGTTGTTGTTGTTGTTGTTGTTTATTTGACGTTGTTGTTGTTGTTATTGTTGTTGTTTATTTGACGTTGTTGTTGTTGTGTTTATTTGATGTTGTTGTTGTTGTTTATTTGACATTGTTGTTGTTGTTGACGTTGTTGTTGTTGTTTATTTGACATTGTTGTTGTTGTTGTTGTTGACGTTGTTGGTGTTGTTGTTTATTTAACGTTGTTGTTGCTGTTGTTTATTTGACGTTGTTGTTGTTGTTGTTTATTTGATGTTGTTGTTGTTGTTTATTTGACGTTGTGGTTGTTGTTGACATTGTTGTTGCTGTTTATTTGTCGTTGTTGTTGTTGATGTTGTTGTTGTTGTTGTTATTTATTTGACGTTGTTGTTGTTGTTGTTGTTGTTTATTTGACGTTGTTGTTGTTGTTTATTTGACGTTGTTGTTGTTTATTTGACATTGTTGTTGTTGTTATTGTTTATTTGACCTTTAATGTTGTTGTTTATTTGACGTTGTTGTTGTTGTTGCTTATTTGACGTTGTTGTTGTTGTTGACGTTGTTGTTGTTGTTGTTGTTTGTTTGACGTTGTTGTTGTTGTTGTTGTTGTTTATTTGACGTTGTTGTTGTTGTTGTTTATTTGACGTTGTTGTTGTTGTTTATTTGACGTTGTTGTTGTAGTTGTTGTTGTTATTGTTGTTTTTTATTGACGTTGTTGTTGTTGTTTATTTGATGTTGTTGTTTATTTGACATTGTTGTTGTTGTTGACGTTGTTGTTGTTGTTTATTTGTTATTGTTGTTGTTGTTGTTGTTTATTTGACGTTTTTGTTGTTGTTGATGTTGTTGTTGTTGTTTATTTGACGTTGTTGTTGTTTATTTGACGTTGTTGTTGTTGTTGTTGTTGTTGTTTATTTGACTTTGTTGTCGTTGTTGTTATTGTTGTTGTTTGTTTGACGTTGTTGTTGTTGTTGTTTATTTGATGTTGTTGTTGTTGTTTATTTGACATTGTTGTTGTTGTTGACGTTGTTGTTGTTATTTATTTGACATTGTTGTTGTTGTTGTTGACGTTGTTCGTGTTGTTGTTTATTTGACGTTGTTGTTATTGACATTGTTGTTGTTGTTATTTATTTGACGTTGTTGTTATTGTTGTTTATTTGACGTAGTTGTTGTTGTTGACGTTGTTGTTGTTGTTGTTGTTTATTTGAGGTTTTTGTTGTTGTTGTTGTTGTTTATTTGACGTTGTTGTTATTGTCTATTTGACGTTGTTGTTGTTGTTTATTTGACGTTGTTGTTGTTGTTTATTTGACATTGTTATTGTTGTTTATTTGACGTAGTTGTTGTTGTTGTTGTTGTTTATTTGACGTTGTTGTTGTTGTTGTTTATTTGACGTTATTGTTGTTATTGATGTTGTTGTTGTTGTTGTTTATTTGACGTTGTTGTTGTTGACGTTATTGTTGTTGTTATTATTTTACGTTGTTGTTGTTGTTGTTGTTTATTTGACGTTGTTGTTGTTGTTTATTTGACGTTGTTGTTGTTTATTTGACATTGTTGTTGTTGTTATTGTTTATTTGACGTTGTTGTTGTTGTTTATTTGACGTTGTTGTTGTTGTTGTTGACGTTGTTGTTGTTGTTGTTGTTGTTGATTTGACGTTGTTGTTGTTGTTGTTGTTTATTTGACGTTGTTGTTGTTGTTGTTTATTTGACGTTCTTGTTGTTGTTGTTTATTTGACGTTGTTGTTGTTGTTGTTGACGTTGTTGTTGTTGTTGTTATTTATTTGACGTTGTTGTTATTGTTGTTGTTTATTTGACGTTGTTGTTGTTGTTTATTTGACGTTGTTGTTGTTGTTGACGTTGTTGTTGTTGTTGTTGTTGTTGATTTGACGTTGTTGTTGTTGTTGTTTATTTGAGGTTGTTGTTGTTGTTGTTTATTTGACGTTGTTGTTGTTGTTGTTTATTTGACGTTGTTGTTGTTTATTTGACGTTGTTGTTGTTGTTGTTATTGTTGTTGTTTATTTGACGTTGTTGTTGTTGTTTATTTGAAGTTGTTGTTGTTGTTTATTTGACATTGTTGTTGTTGTTGACGTTGTTGTTGTTGTTTATTTGTTATTGTTGTTGTTGTTGTTGTTGACGTTGTTGGTGTTGTTGTTTATTTGACGTTGTTGTTGTTGTTCTTTATTTGACATTGTTTTAGTTGTTGTTGTTTATTTGACGTTGTTGTTGTTGTTTATTTGACATTGTTGTTGTTGTTGACGTTGTTGTTGTTGTTGTTTATTTGACATTGTTGTTGTTGTTGTTGACGTTGTTGGTGTTGTTATTTATTTGACGTTGTTGTTGTTGTTTATTTGACGTTGTTTTAGTTGTTGTTGCTTATTTGACATTGTTGTTGTTTTTTATTTGACGTTGTTGTTGACATTGTTGTTGTTGTTGTTGTTGATTATTTGACGTTGTTGTTGTTGTTTATTTGACGTAGTTGTTGTTGTTGTTGTTGTTTATTTGACGTTTTTGTTGTTGTTGTTGATGTTGTTGTTGTTGTTTATTTGACGTTGTTGTTATTGTTTATTTGACGTTGTTTTTGTTGTTTATTTGACGTTGTTGTTGTTATTCTTGTTGTTTATTTGACGTTGTTGTTGGTGTTGTTTATTTGATGTTGTTGTTGTTGTTTATTTGACGTTGGTGTTGTTGTTGTTTATTTGACGTTGTTGTTGTTATTTATTTGACGTTGTTGTTGTTATTTTTTATTTGACATTGTTGTTGTTGTTGTTTATTTGACGTTGTTATTATTGTTTATTTGATGTTGTTTTTGTTATTTGACGTTGTTGTTGTTGTTGTATTTGTTGTTGTTGTTTTTGCTTATTTGACGTTGTTTTTATTGTTGTTTTTTATTCGACGTTGTTGTTGCGGTTGTTTATTTGACATTGTTGTTGTTGTTGTTTATTTGACGTTGTTGTTGTTGTTGTTGTTTTTTTGACGTTGTTGTTGTTGTTGACATTGTTGTTGTTGACATTGTTGTGGTTGTTGTTTATTTGACGTTGTTGTTGCTGTTGTTTATTTGACGTTGTTGTTGTTGTTGTTTATTTGACGTTGTTGTTGTTGTTGTTGTTTATTTGACGTTGTCGTTGTTGTTGACATTGTTGTTGTTGTTGTTGTTGTTTATTTGACGTAGTTGTTGTTGTTGACGTTGTTGTTGTTGTTGTTGTTTATTTGACGTTTTTGTTGTTGTTGATGTTGTTGTTGTTGTTGTTTATTTGACGTTGTTGTTGTTGTTGTTTATTTGACGTTGTTGTTGTTGTTTATTTGAAGTTGTTGTTGTTGTTATTGTTGTTGTTTATTTGACGTTGTTGTTGTTATTGTTGTTTATTTGATGTTGTTGTTGTTGTTGTTTATTTGACATTGTTGTTGTTGTTGACGTTGTTGTTGTTGTTGTTTATTTGACATTGTTGTTGTTGTTGTTGGTGTTGATGTTGTTGGTGTTGTTATTTATTTGACGTTGTTGTTGTTGTTGACATTGTTGGTGTTGTTGTTTATTTGACGTTGTTGTTATTGTTGTTTATTTGACGTTGTTGTTGTTGTTGACGTTGTTGTTGTTGTTGTTGTTGTTTATTTGACGTTTTTGTTGTTGTTGTTGTTTATTTGACGTTGTTGTTATTGTCTATTTGACGTTGTTGTTGTTGTTGTTTATTTGACGTTGTTGTTGTTGTTATTGTTGTTGTTTATTTGACGTTGTTGTTGTTGTTGTTGTTGTTTATTTGATGTTGTTGTTGTTGTTTATTTGACGTTGGTGTTGTTGTTGTTTATTTGATGTTGTTGTTGTTATTTATTTGACGTTGTTGTTGTTATTATTTATTTGACGTTGTTGTTGTTGTTGTTTATTTGACGTAGTTGTTGTTGTTGACGTTGTTGTTGTTGTTATTGTTGTTTATTTGACGTTTTTGTTGTTGTTGATGTTGTTGTTGTTGTTTATTTGACGTTGTTGTTATTGTTTATTTGATGTTGTTTTTGTTGTTTATTTGACTTTGTTGTTGTTGTTATTGTTGTTGTTTATTTGCCGTTGTTGTTGTTGTTGTTTATTTGATGTTGTTGTTGTTGTTTATTTGACATTGGTGTTGTTGTTGTTTATTTGAGGTTGTTGTTGTTGTTATTTATTTGACGTTGTTGTTGTTGTTGTTATTGTTTATTTGACGTTGTTGTTGTTGTTGTTGTTTATTTGACGTTGTTATTATTGTATATTTGACGTTGTTTTTGTTATTTGACGTTGTTGTTGTTGTTGTATTTGTTGTTGTTGTTGTTGCTTATTTGACGTTGTTGTTATTGTTGTTGTTAATTTGACGTTGTTGTTGCTGTTGTTTATTTGACGTTGTTGTTGTTGTTGTTTATTTGACGTTGTTGTTGTTGTTGTTTATTTGACGTTGTTGTTGTTGTTGACATTGTTGTTGTTGACATTGTTGTTGTTGTTGTTTATTTGACGTTGTTGTTGCTGTTGTTTATTTGACGTTGTTGTTGTTGTTGTTGTTGACGTTGTTGGTGTTGTTGTTTATTTGACGTTGTTGTTGTTGTTGTTGTTTATTTGATGTTGTTTTAGTTGTTGTTGTTTATTTGACATTGTTGTTGTTTTTTATTTGACGTTGTTGTTGACATTGTTGTTGTTGTTGTTGATTATTTGACGTTGTTGTTGTTGTTTATTTGACGTAGTTGTTGTTGTTGACGTTTTTGTTGTTGTTGTTGTTGTTGTTTATTTGACGTTTTTGTTGTTGTTGATGTTGTTGTTGTTGTTGTTTATTTGACGTTGTTGTTATTGTTTATTTGACGTTGTTTTTGTTGTTTATTTGACGTTGTTGTTGTTGTTATTGTTGTTGTTTATTTGACGTTGTTGTTGTTGTTGTTTGTGTTTATTTGATGTTGTTGTTGTTGTTTATTTGACGTTGTTGTTGTTGTTATTTATTTGACGTTGTTGTTGTTATTGTTTATTTGACGTTGTTGTTGTTGTTGTTTATTTGACGTTGTTATTATTGTTTATTTGATGTGGTTTTTGTTATTTGACGTTGTTGTTGTTGTATTTGTTGTTGTTGTTGTTGCTTATTTGACGTTGTTGTTATTGTTGTTGTTTATTTGACGTTGTTGTTGCTGTTGTTTATTTGACGTTGTTGTTGTTGTTTATTTGACGTTGTTGTTGTTGTTGTTGTTGTTTTTTTGACGTTGTTGTTGTTGTTGTTTGTTTGACGTTGTTGTTGCTGTTGTTTATTTGACGTTGTTGTTGTTGTTGTTTATTTGACGTTGTTGTTGTTGTTGTTGTTGTTTATTTGACGTTGTCGTTGTTGTTGACATTGTTGTTGTTGTTTATTTGACGTAGTTGTTGTTGTTGACGTTGTTGTTGTTGTTGTTGTTTATTCGATGTTTTTGCTGTTTTTGATGTTGTTGTTGTTTATTTGATGTTGTTGTTGTTATTTATTTGACGTTGTTGTTGTTGTTGTTGTTGTTTATTTGACGTTGTTGTTGTTGTTATTGTTGTTGTTTATTTGACGTTGTTGTTGTTGTGTTTATTTAATGTTGTTGTTGTTGTTTATTTGACATTGTTGTTGTTGTTGACGTTGTTGTAGTTGTTTATTTGACATTGTTGTTGTTGTTGTTGTTGTTGACGTTGTTGGTGTTGTTGTTTATTTAACGTTGTTGTTGCTGTTGTTTATTTGACGTTGTTGTTGTTGTTGTTTATTTGATGTTGTTGTTGTTGTTTATTTGACGTTGTTGTTGTTGTTGACATTGTTGTTGCTGTTTATTTGTCGTTGTTGTTGATGTTGTTGTTGTTGTTGTTATTTATTTGACGTTGTTGTTGTTGTTGTTTATTTGACGTTGTTGTTGTTGTTTATTTGACGTTGTTGTTGTTTATTTGACATTGTTGTTGTTGTTATTGTTTATTTGACCTTTAATGTTGTTGTTTATTTGACGTTGTTGTTGTTGTTGCTTATTTGACGTTGTTGTTGTTGTTGACGTTGTTGTTGTTGTTGTTGTTTGTTTGACGTTGTTGTTGTTGTTGTTGTTGTTTATTTGACGTTGTTGTTGTTGTTGTTTATTTGACGTTGTTGTTGTTGTTTATTTGACGTTGTTGTTGTAGTTGTTGTTGTTATTGTTGTTGTTTATTGACGTTGTTGTTGTTGTTTATTTGATGTTGTTGTTTATTTGACATTGTTGTTGTTGTTGACGTTGTTGTTGTTGTTTATTTGTTATTGTTGTTGTTGTTGTTTATTTGACGTTTTTTTTGTTGTTGATGTTGTTGTTGTTGTTGTTTATTTGACGTTGTTGTTGTTTATTTGACGTTGTTGTTGTTGTTGTTGTTGTTGTTTATTTGACTTTGTTGTCGTTGTTGTTATTGTTGTTGTTTGTTTGACGTTGTTGTTGTTGTTGTTTATTTGATGTTGTTGTTGTTGTTTATTTGACATTGTTGTTGTTGTTGACGTTGTTGTTGTTATTTATTTGACATTGTTGTTGTTGTTGTTGACGTTGTTCGTGTTGTTGTTTATTTGACGTTGTTGTTATTGACATTGTTGTTGTTGTTATTTATTTGACGTTGTTGTTATTGTTGTTTATTTGACGTAGTTGTTGTTGTTGCCGTTGTTGTTGTTGTTGTTGTTTATTTGACATTTTTGTTGTTGTTGTTGTTGTTTATTTGACGTTGTTGTTATTGTCTATTTGACGTTGTTGTTGTTGTTTATTTGACGTTGTTGTTGTTGTTTATTTGACATTGTTATTGTTGTTTATTTGACGTAGTTGTTGTTGTTGTTGTTGTTTATTTGACGTTGTTGTTGTTGTTGTTTATTTGACGTTATTGTTGTTATTGATGTTGTTGTTGTTGTTGTTTATTTGACGTTGTTGTTGTTGACGTTATTGTTGTTGTTATTTATTTGACGTTGTTGTTGTTGTTGTTGTTTATTTGACGTTGTTGTTGTTGTTTATTTGACGTTGTTGTTGTTTATTTGACATTGTTGTTGTTGTTATTGTTTATTTGACGTTGTTGTTGTTGTTTATTTGACGTTGTTGTTGTTGTTGTTGACGTTGTTGTTGTTGTTGTTGTTGATTTGACGTTGTTGTTGTTGTTGTTGTTTATTTGACGCTGTTGTTGTTGTTGTTTATTTGACGTTGTTGTTGTTGTTGTTTATTTGACGTTGTTGTTGTTGTTGTTGACGTTGTTGTTGTTGTTGTTATTTATTTGACGTTGTTGTTATTGTTGTTGTTTATTTGACGTTGTTGTTGTTGTTTATTTGACGTTGTTGTTGTTGTTGACGTTGTTGTTGTTGATTTGACGTTGTTGTTGTTGTTGTTGTTTATTTGAGGTTGTTGTTGTTGTTGTTTATTTGACGTTGTTGTTGTTGTTGTTTATTTGACGTTGTTGTTGTTTATTTGACGTTGTTGTTGTTGTTGTTATTGTTGTTGTTTATTTGACGTTGTTGTTGTTGTTTATTTGAAGTTGTTGTTGTTGTTTATTTGACATTGTTGTTGTTGTTGACGTTGTTGTTGTTGTTTATTTGTTATTGTTGTTGTTGTTGTTGTTGACGTTGTTGGTGTTGTTGTTTATTTGACGTTGTTGTTGTTGTTCTTTATTTGACGTTGTTTTAGTTGTTGTTGTTTATTTGACGTTGTTGTTGTTGTTGTTGTTTATTTGACATTGTTGTTGTTGTTGACGTTGTTGTTGTTGTTGTTTATTTGACATTGTTGTTGTTGTTGTTGACGTTGTTGGTGTTGTTATTTATTTGACTTTGTTGTTGTTGTTTATTTGACGTTGTTTTAGTTGTTGTTGCTTATTTGACATTGTTGTTGTTTTTTATTTGACGTTGTTGTTGACATTGTTGTTGTTGTTGTTGTTGATTATTTGACGTTGTTGTTGTTGTTTATTTGACGTAGTTGTTGTTGTTGTTGTTGTTTATTTGACGTTTTTGTTGTTGTTGTTGATGTTGTTGTTGTTGTTTATTTGACGTTGTTGTTATTGTTTATTTGACGTTGTTTTTGTTGTTTATTTGACGTTGTTGTTGTTATTCTTGTTGTTTATTTGACGTTGTTGTTGGTGTTGTTTATTTGATGTTGTTGTTGTTGTTTATTTGACGTTGGTGTTGTTGTTGTTTATTTGACGTTGTTGTTGTTATTTATTTGACGTTGTTGTTGTTATTTTTTATTTGACATTGTTGTTGTTGTTGTTTATTTGACGTTGTTATTATTGTTTATTTGATGTTGTTTTTGTTATTTGACGTTGTTGTTGTTGTTGTATTTGTTGTTGTTGTTTTTGCTTATTTGACGTTGTTTTTATTGTTGTTTTTTATTCGACGTTGTTGTTGTGGTTCTTTATTTGACATTGTTGTTGTTGTTGTTTATTTGACGTTGTTGTTGTTGTTGTTGTTGTTTATTTGACGTTGTTGTTGTTGTTGACATTGTTGTTGCTGTTTATTTGTCGTTGTTGTTGTTGATGTTGTTGTTGTTGTTGTTATTTATTTGACGTTGTTGTTGTTGTTGTTGTTTATTTGACGTTGTTGTTGTTGTTTATTTGACGTTGTTGTTGTTTATTTGACATTGTTGTTGTTGTTATTGTTTATTTGACCTTTAATGTTGTTGTTTATTTGACGTTGTTGTTGTTGTTGCTTATTTGACGTTGTTGTTGTTGTTGACGTTGTTGTTGTTGTTGTTGTTTGTTTGACGTTGTTGTTGTTGTTGTTGTTGTTTATTTGACGTTGTTGTTGTTGTTGTTTATTTGACGTTGTTGTTGTTGTTTATTTGACGTTGTTGTTGTAGTTGTTGTTGTTATTGTTGTTGTTTATTGACGTTGTTGTTGTTGTTTATTTGATGTTGTTGTTTATTTGACATTGTTGTTGTTGTTGACGTTGTTGTTGTTGTTTATTTGTTATTGTTGTTGTTGTTGTTTATTTGACGTTTTTTTTGTTGTTGATGTTGTTGTTGTTGTTGTTTATTTGACGTTGTTGTTGTTTATTTGACGTTGTTGTTGTTGTTGTTGTTGTTTATTTGACTTTGTTGTCGTTGTTGTTATTGTTGTTGTTTGTTTGACGTTGTTGTTGTTGTTGTTTATTTGATGTTGTTGTTGTTGTTTATTTGACATTGTTGTTGTTGTTGACGTTGTTGTTGTTATTTATTTGACATTGTTGTTGTTGTTGTTGACGTTGTTCGTGTTGTTGTTTATTTGACGTTGTTGTTATTGACATTGTTGTTGTTGTTATTTATTTGACGTTGTTGTTATTGTTGTTTATTTGACGTAGTTGTTGTTGTTGACGTTGTTGTTGTTGTTGTTGTTTATTTGACGTTTTTGTTGTTGTTGTTGTTGTTGTTTATTTGACGTTGTTGTTATTGTCTATTTGACGTTGTTGTTGTTGTTTATTTGACGTTGTTGTTGTTGTTTATTTGACATTGTTATTGTTGTTTATTTGACGTAGTTGTTGTTGTTGTTGTTGTTTATTTGACGTTGTTGTTGTTGTTGTTTATTTGACGTTATTGTTGTTATTGATGTTGTTGTTGTTGTTTATTTGACGTTGTTGTTGTTGACGTTATTGTTGTTGTTATTTATTTGACGTTGTTGTTGTTGTTGTTGTTTATTTGACGTTGTTGTTGTTGTTTATTTGACGTTGTTGTTGTTTATTTGACATTGTTGTTGTTGTTATTGTTTATTTGACGTTGTTGTTGTTGTTTATTTGACGTTGTTGTTGTTGTTGTTGACGTTGTTGTTGTTGTTGTTGTTGATTTGACGTTGTTGTTGTTGTTGTTGTTTATTTGACGTTGTTGTTGTTGTTGTTTATTTGACGTTGTTGTTGTTGTTGTTTATTTGACGTTGTTGTTGTTGTTGTTGACGTTGTTGTTGTTGTTGTTATTTATTTGACGTTGTTGTTATTGTTGTTGTTTATTTGACGTTGTTGTTGTTGTTTATTTGACGTTGTTGTTGTTGTTGACGTTGTTGTTGTTGTTGTTGATTTGACGTTGTTGTTGTTGTTGTTTATTTGAGGTTGTTGTTGTTGTTGTTTATTTGACGTTGTTGTTGTTGTTGTTTATTTGACGTTGTTGTTGTTTATTTGACGTTATTGTTGTTGTTGTTATTGTTGTTGTTTATTTGACGTTGTTGTTGTTGTTTATTTGAAGTTGTTGTTGTTGTTTATTTGACATTGTTGTTGTTGTTGACGTTGTTGTTGTTGTTTATTTGTTATTGTTGTTGTTGTTGTTGTTGACGTTGTTGGTGTTGTTTATTTGAAGTTGTTGTTGTTGTTTATTTGACATTGTTGTTGTTGTTGACGTTGTTGTTGTTGTTGTTGTTTATTTGACATTGTTGTTGTTGTTGTTGACGTTGTTGGTGTTGTTATTTATTTGACGTTGTTGTTGTTGTTTATTTGACGTTGTTTTAGTTGTTGTTGCTTATTTGACATTGTTGTTGTTTTTTATTTGACGTTGTTGTTGACATTGTTGTTGTTGTTGTTGTTGATTATTTGACGTTGTTGTTGTTGTTTATTTGACGTAGTTGTTGTTGTTGTTGTTGTTTATTTGACGTTTTTGTTGTTGTTGTTGATGTTGTTGTTGTTGTTTATTTGACGTTGTTGTTATTGTTTATTTGACGTTGTTTTTGTTGTTTATTTGACGTTGTTGTTGTTATTCTTGTTGTTTATTTGACGTTGTTGTTGGTGTTGTTTATTTGATGTTGTTGTTGTTGTTTATTTGACGTTGGTGATGTTGTTGTTTATTTGACGTTGTTGTTGTTATTTATTTGACGTTGTTGTTGTTATTTTTTATTTGACATTGTTGTTGTTGTTGTTTATTTGACGTTGTTATTATTGTTTATTTGATGTTGTTTTTGTTATTTGACGTTGTTGTTGTTGTTGTATTTGTTGTTGTGGTTTTTGCTTATTTGACGTTGTTTTTATTGTTGTTTTTTATTCGACGTTGTTGTTGTGGTTCTTTATTTGACATTGTTGTTGTTGTTGTTTATTTGACGTTGTTGTTGTTGTTGTTGTTTTTTTGACGTTGTTGTTGTTGTTGACATTATTGTTGTTGACATTGTTGTGGTTGTTGTTTATTTGACGTTGTTGTTGCTGTTGTTTATTTGACGTTGTTGTTGTTGTTGTTTATTTGACGTTGTTGTTGTTGTTGTTTATTTGACGTTGTCGTTGTTGTTGACATTGTTGTTGTTGTTGTTGTTGTTTATTTGACGTAGTTGTTGTTGTTGACGTTGTTGTTGTTGTTGTTGTTTATTTGACGTTTTTGTTGTTGTTGATGTTGTTGTTGTTGTTGTTTATTTGACGTTGTTGTTGTTGTTGTTTATTTGACGTTGTTTTTGTTGTTTATTTGAAGTTGTTGTTGTTGTTATTGTTGTTGTTTATTTGACGTTGTTGTTGTTGTTGTTGTTTATTTGATGTTGTTGTTGTTGTTTATTTGACATTGTTGTTGTTGTTGACGTTGTTGTTGTTGTTGTTTATTTGACATTGTTGTTGTTGTTGTTGGTGTTGATGTTGTTGGTGTTGTTATTTATTTGACGTTGTTGTTGTTGTTGACATTGTTGGTGTTGTTGTTTATTTGACGTTGTTGTTATTGTTGTTTATTTGACATAGTTGTTGTTGTTGACGTTGTTGTTGTTGTTGTTGTTGTTGTTTATTTGACGTTTTTGTTGTTGTTGTTGTTTATTTGACGTTGTTGTTATTGTCTATTTGACGTTGTTGTTGTTGTTGTTTATTTGACGTTGTTGTTGTTGTTATTGTTGTTGTTTATTTGACGTTGTTGTTGTTGTTGTTGTTGTTGTTTATTTGATGTTGTTGTTGTTGTTTATTTGACGTTGGTGTTGTTGTTGTTTATTTGACGTTGTTGTTGTTATTTATTTGACGTTGTTGTTGTTATTATTTATTTGACGTTGTTGTTGTTGTTGTTTATTTGACGTAGTTGTTGTTGTTGACGTTGTTGTTGTTGTTGTTGTTGTTTATTTGACGTTTTTGTTGTTGTTGATGTTGTTGTTGTTGTTTATTTGACGTTGTTGTTATTGTTTATTTGATGTTGTTTTTGTTGTTTATTTGACTTTGTTGTTGTTGTTATTGTTGTTGTTTATTTGCCGTTGTTGTTGTTGTTGTTTATTTGATGTTGTTGTTGTTGTTTATTTGACATTGGTGTTGTTGTTGTTTATTTGAGGTTGTTGTTGTTGTTATTTATTTGACGTTGTTGTTGTTGTTGTTATTGTTTATTTGACGTTGTTGTTGTTGTTGTTGTTTATTTGACGTTGTTATTATTGTATATTTGACGTTGTTTTTGTTATTTGACGTTGTTGTTGTTGTTGTATTTGTTGTTGTTGTTGTTGCTTATTTGACGTTGTTGTTATTGTTGTTGTTAATTTGACGTTGTTGTTGCTGTTGTTTATTTGACGTTGTTGTTGTTGTTGTTTATTTGACGTTGTTGTTGTTGTTGTTTATTTGACGTTGTTGTTGTTGTTGACATTGTTGTTGTTGACATTGTTGTTGTTGTTGTTTATTTGACGTTGTTGTTGCTGTTGTTTATTTGACGTTGTTGTTGTTGTTGTTTATTTGACGTTGTTGTTGTTGTTGTTTATTTGACGTTGTCGTTGTTGTTGACATTGTTGTTATTGACATTGTTGCTATTGTTGTTTATTTGACGTAGTTGTTGTTGTTGACGTTGTTGTTGTTGTTGTTGTTTATTTGACGTTTTTGTTGTTGTTGATGTTGTTGTTGTTGTTTATTTGACGTTGTTGTTGTTGTTGTTTATTTGACGTTTTTGGTTGTTGTTGTTTATTTGACGTTGTTGTTGTTGTTGTTATTCTTGTTGTTTATTTGACGTTGTTGTTGTTGTTGTTTATTTGATGTTGTTGTTGTTGTTTATTTGACATTGTTGTTGTTGTTGACGTTGTTGTTGTTGTTTATTTGACATTGTTGTTGTTCTTGTTATTGACGTTGTTGGTGTTGTTGTTTATTTGACGTTGTTGTTGACATTGTTGTTGTTGTTTATTTGACGTTGTTGTTATTGTTGTTTATTTGACGTAGTTGTTGTTGTTGACGTTGTTGTTGTTGTTTATTTGACGTTTTTGTTAATGTTGTTGTTGTTGTTTATTTGACGTTGTTGTTATTGTCTATTTGACGTTGTTGTTGTTGTTTATTTGACGTTGTTGTTGTTGTTGTTTATTTGACGTTGTTATTGTTGTTTATTTGACGTTGTTGTTGTTGTTGTTGTTGTTGTTGTTTATTTGACGTTGTTGTTGTTGTTCATTTGACGTTGTTGTTGTTGTTGACGTTGTTGTTGTTGTTGTTTATTTGACGTTGTTGTTGTTGACGTTGTTGTTGTTGTTGTTGTTTATTTGACGTTGTTGTTGTTGTTGTTTATTTGACGTTGTTGTTGTTGTTTATTTGACGTTGTTGTTGTTTATTTGACATTGTTGTTGTTGTTGTTATTGTTTATTTGACCTTTAATGTTGTTGTTTATTTGACGTTGTTGTTGTTGTTGTTGACGTTGTTGTTGTTGTTGTTGTTTATTTGACGTTTTTGTTGTTGTTGTTGTTGTTGTTTATTTGACGTTGTTGTTGTTGTTGTTGTTTATTTGACGTTGTTGTTGTTGTAGATTTGACGTTGTTGTTGTTTATTTGACGTTGTTGTTGTAGTTGTTGTTGTTATTGTTGTTGTTTATTTGACGTTGTTGTTGTTGTTTATTTGATGTTGTTGTTTATTTGACATTGTTGTTGTTGTTGACGTTGTTGTTGTTGTTGTTGTTTATTTGTTATTGTTGTTGTTGTTGTTGACGTTGTTGGTGTTGTTGTTTATTTCACGTTGTTGTTGTTGTTGTTTATTTGACGTTGTTTTAGTTGTTGTTGTTTATTTGACGTTGTTGTTGTTGTTGTTTATTTGACATTGTTGGTGTTGTTGACGTTGTTGTTATTGTTTATTTGACATTGTTGTTGTTGTTGTTGACGTTGTTGGTGTTGTTGTTTATTTGACGTTGTTGTTGTTGTTGTTGTTTATTTGATGTTGTTTTAGTTGTTGTTGTTTATTTGACATTGTTGTTGTTTTTTATTTGACGTTGTTGTTGACATTGTTGTTGTTGTTGTTGATTATTTGACGTTGTTGTTGTTGTTTATTTGACGTAGTTGTTGTTGTTGACGTTGTTGTTGTTGTTGTTGTTGTTTATTTGACGTTTTTGTTGTTGTTGATGTTGTTGTTGTTGTTGTTTATTTGACGTTGATGTTATTGTTTATTTGACGTTGTTTTTGTTGTTTATTTGACGTTGTTGTTGTTGTTATTGTTGTTGTTTATTTGACGTTGTTATTGTTGTTGTTTATTTGATGTTGTTGTTGTTGTTTATTTGACGTTGGTGTTGTTGTTGTTTATTTGACGTTGTTGTTGTTTTTATTTATTTGACGTTGTTGTTGTTATTGTTTATTTGACGTTGTTGTTGTTGTTTATTTGACGTTGTTATTATTGTTTATTTGATGTGGTTTTTGTTATTTGACGTTGTTGTTATTGTATTTGTTGTTGTTGTTGTTGCTTATTTGACGTTGTTGTTATTGTTGTTGTTTATTTAACGTTGTTGTTGTTGTTGTTTATTTGACGTTGTTGTTGTTGTTTATTTGACGTTGTTGTTGTTGTTGTTGTTGTTGTTTTTTTGACGTTGTTGTTGTTGTTGTTTGTTTGACGTTGTTGTTGCTGTTGTTTATTTGACGTTGTTGTTGTTGTTGTTTACTTGACGTTGTTGTTGTTGTTGTTGTTTATTTGACGTTGTCGTTGTTGTTGACATTGTTGTTGTTGTTGTTTATTTGACGTAGTTGTTGTTGTTGACGTTGTTGTTGTTGTTGTTGTTGTTGTTTATTCGACGTTTTTGTTGTTGTTGATGTTGTTGTTGTTTATTTGATGTTGTTGTTGTTATTTATTTGACGTTGTTCTTGTTGTTGTTGTTGTTTATTTGACGTTGTTGTTGTTGTTATTGTTGTTGTTTATTTGACGTTGTTGTTGTTGTGTTTATTTGATGTTGTTGTTGTTGTTTATTTGACATTGTTGTTGTTGTTGACGTTGTTGTTGTTGTTTATTTGACGTTGTTGTTATTGTCTATTTGACGTTGTTGTTGTTGTTGTTTATTTGACGTTGTTGTTGGTGTTATTGTTGTTGTTTATTTGACGTTGTTGTTGTTGTTGTTGTTGTTTATTTGATGTTGTTGTTGTTGTTTATTTGACGTTGGTGTTGTTGTTGTTTATTTGACATTGTTGTTGTTGTTGACGTTGTTGTTGTTGTTTATTTGACATTGTTGTTGTTGTTGTTGGTGTTGATGTTGTTGGTGTTGTTATTTATTTGACGTTGTTGTTGTTGTTGACATTGTTGACGTTGTTGTTGTTGTTGTTGTTGTTTATTTGACGTTTTTGTTGTTGTTGTTGTTTATTTGACGTTGTTGTTATTGTCTATTTGACGTTGTTATTGTTGTTGTTTATTTGACGTTGTTGTTGTTGTTATTGTTGTTGTTTATTTGATGTTGTTGTTGTTGTTGTTGTTTATTTGATGTTGTTGTTGTTGTTTATTTGACGTTGGTGTTGTTGTTGTTTATTTGACGTTGTTGTTGTTGTTATTTATTTGACGTTGTTGTTGTTGTTATTTATTTGACGTTGTTGTTGTTGTTTATTTGACGTAGTTGTTGTTGTTGACGTTGTTGTTGTTGTTGTTGTTTATTTGACGTTGTTATTATTGTTTATTTGACGTTGTTTTTGTTATTTGACGTTGTTGTTGTTGTTGTTGTTGTATTTGTTGTTGTTGTTGTTGCTGATTTGACGTTGTTGTTATTGTTGTTGTTAATTTGACGTTGTTGTTGCTGTTGTTTATTTGACGTTGTTGTTGTTGTTGTTTATTTGACATTGTTGTTGTTGTTGTTTATTTGACGTTGTTGTTGTTGTTGACATTGTTGTTGTTGACATTGTTGTTGTTGTTGTTTATTTGACGTTGTTGTTGCTGTTGTTTATTTGACGTTGTTGTTGTTGTTGTTGTTTATTTGACGTTGTTGTTGTTGTTGTTTATTTGACGTTGTCGTTGTTGTTGACATTGTTGTTATTGACATTGTTGCTGTTGTTGTTTATTTGACGTAGTTGTTGTTGTTGTTGTTGTTTATTTGACGTTTTTGTTGTTGTTGATGTTGTTGTTGTTGTTGTTTATTTGACGTTGTTGTTGTTGTTGTTTATTTGACGTTTTTGGTTGTTGTTGTTTATTTGACGTTGTTGTTGTTGTTATTCTTGTTGTTTATTTGACGTTGTTGTTATTGTTGTTTATTTGATGTTGTTGTTGTTGTTTATTTGACATTGTTGTTGTTGTTGACGTTGTTGTTGTTGTTTATTTGACATTGTTGTTGTTGTTGTTGTTGACGTTGTTGGTGTTGTTGTTTATTTGACGTTGTTGTTGACATTGTTGTTGTTGTTTATTTGACGTTGTTGTTATTGTTGTTTATTTGACGTAGTTGTTGTTGTTGACGTTGTTGTTGTTGTTTATTTGACGTTTTTGTTATTGTTGTTGTTGTTGTTTATTTGACGTTGTTGTTATTGTCTATTTGACGTTGTTGTTGTTGTTTATTTGACGTTTTTGTTGTTGTTGATGTTGTTGTTGTTGTTGTTTATTTGACGTTGATGTTATTGTTTATTTGACGTTGTTTTTGTTGTTTATTTGACGTTGTTGTTGTTGTTATTGTTGTTGTTTATTTGACGTTGTTGTTGTTGTTGTTTATTTGATGTTGTTGTTGTTGTTTATTTGACGTTGGTGTTGTTGTTGTTTATTTGACGTTGTTGTTGTTTTTATTTATTTGACGTTGTTGTTGTTATTGTTTATTTGACGTTGTTGTTGTTGTTTATTTGACGTTGTTATTATTGTTTATTTGATGTGGTTTTTGTTATTTGACGTTGTTGTTGTTGTATTTGTTGTTGTTGTTGTTGCTTATTTGACGTTGTTGTTATTGTTGTTGTTTATTTAACGTTGTTGTTGTTGTTGTTTATTTGACGTTGTTGTTGTTGTTTATTTGACGTTGTTGTTGTTGTTGTTGTTTTTTTGACGTTGTTGTTGTTGTTGTTTGTTTGACGTTGTTGTTGCTGTTGTTTATTTGACGTTGTTGTTGTTGTTGTTTACTTGACGTTGTTGTTGTTGTTGTTTATTTGACGTTGTCGTTGTTGTTGACATTGTTGTTGTTGTTGTTTATTTGACGTAGTTGTTGTTGTTGACGTTGTTGTTGTTGTTGTTGTTGTTGTTGTTTATTCGACGTTTTTGTTGTTGTTGATGTTGTTGTTGTTTATTTGATGTTGTTGTTGTTATTTATTTGACGTTGTTCTTGTTGTTGTTGTTGTTTATTTGACGTTGTTGTTGTTGTTATTGTTGTTGTTTATTTGACGTTGTTGTTGTTGTGTTTATTTGATGTTGTTGTTGTTGTTTATTTGACATTGTTGTTGTTGTTGACGTTGTTGTTGTTGTTTATTTGACGTTGTTGTTATTGTCTATTTGACGTTGTTGTTGTTGTTGTTTATTTGACGTTGTTGTTGGTGTTATTGTTGTTGTTTATTTGACGTTGTTGTTGTTGTTGTTGTTGTTTATTTGATGTTGTTGTTGTTGTTTATTTGACGTTGGTGTTGTTGTTGTTTATTTGACATTGTTGTTGTTGTTGACGTTGTTGTTGTTGTTTATTTGACATTGTTGTTGTTGTTGTTGGTGTTGATGTTGTTGGTGTTGTTATTTATTTGACGTTGTTGTTGTTGTTGACATTGTTGACGTTGTTGTTGTTGTTGTTGTTGTTTATTTGACGTTTTTGTTGTTGTTGTTGTTTATTTGACGTTGTTGTTATTGTCTATTTGACGTTGTTATTGTTGTTGTTTATTTGACGTTGTTGTTGTTGTTATTGTTGTTGTTTATTTGATGTTGTTGTTGTTGTTGTTGTTTATTTGATGTTGTTGTTGTTGTTTATTTGACGTTGGTGTTGTTGTTGTTTATTTGACGTTGTTGTTGTTGTTATTTATTTGACGTTGTTGTTGTTGTTATTTATTTGACGTTGTTGTTGTTGTTTATTTGACGTAGTTGTTGTTGTTGACGTTGTTGTTGTTGTTGTTGTTGTTTATTTGACGTTGTTATTATTGTTTATTTGACGTTGTTTTTGTTATTTGACGTTGTTGTTGTTGTTGTTGTTGTATTTGTTGTTGTTGTTGTTGCTGATTTGACGTTGTTGTTATTGTTGTTGTTAATTTGACGTTGTTGTTGCTGTTGTTTATTTGACGTTGTTGTTGTTGTTGTTTATTTGACATTGTTGTTGTTGTTGTTTATTTGACGTTGTTGTTGTTGTTGACATTGTTGTTGTTGACATTGTTGTTGTTGTTGTTTATTTGACGTTGTTGTTGCTGTTGTTTATTTGACGTTGTTGTTGTTGTTGTTTATTTGACGTTGTTGTTGTTGTTGTTTATTTGACGTTGTCGTTGTTGTTGACATTGTTGTTATTGACATTGTTGCTGTTGTTGTTTATTTGACGTAGTTGTTGTTGTTGTTGTTTATTTGACGTTTTTGTTGTTGTTGATGTTGTTGTTGTTGTTGTTTATTTGACGTTGTTGTTGTTGTTGTTTATTTGACGTTTTTGGTTGTTGTTGTTTATTTGACGTTGTTGTTGTTGTTATTCTTGTTGTTTATTTGACGTTGTTGTTATTGTTGTTTATTTGATGTTGTTGTTGTTGTTTATTTGACATTGTTGTTGTTGTTGACGTTGTTGTTGTTGTTTATTTGACATTGTTGTTGTTGTTGTTGTTGACGTTGTTGGTGTTGTTGTTTATTTGACGTTGTTGTTGACATTGTTGTTGTTGTTTATTTGACGTTGTTGTTATTGTTGTTTATTTGACGTAGTTGTTGTTGTTGACGTTGTTGTTGTTGTTTATTTGACGTTTTTGTTATTGTTGTTGTTGTTGTTTATTTGACGTTGTTGTTATTGTCTATTTGACGTTGTTGTTGTTGTTTATTTGACGTTTTTGTTGTTGTTGATGTTGTTGTTGTTGTTTATTTGACGTTGATGTTATTGTTTATTTGACGTTGTTTTTGTTGTTTATTTGACGTTGTTGTTGTTGTTATTGTTGTTGTTTATTTGACGTTGTTGTTGTTGTTGTTTATTTGATGTTGTTGTTGTTGTTTATTTGACGTTGGTGTTGTTGTTGTTTATTTGACGTTGTTGTTGTTTTTATTTATTTGACGTTGTTGTTGTTATTGTTTATTTGACGTTGTTGTTGTTGTTTATTTGACGTTGTTATTATTGTTTATTTGATGTGGTTTTTGTTATTTGACGTTGTTGTTGTTGTATTTGTTGTTGTTGTTGTTGCTTATTTGACGTTGTTGTTATTGTTGTTGTTTATTTAACGTTGTTGTTGCTGTTGTTTATTTGACGTTGTTGTTGTTGTTTATTTGACGTTGTTGTTGTTGTTGTTGTTTTTTTGACGTTGTTGTTGTTGTTGTTTGTTTGACGTTGTTGTTGCTGTTGTTTATTTGACGTTGTTGTTGTTGTTGTTTACTTGACGTTGTTGTTGTTGTTGTTTATTTGACGTTGTCGTTGTTGTTGACATTGTTGTTGTTGTTGTTTATTTGACGTAGTTGTTGTTGTTGACGTTGTTGTTGTTGTTGTTGTTTATTCGACGTTTTTGTTGTTGTTGATGTTGTTGTTGTTTATTTGATGTTGTTGTTGTTATTTATTTGACGTTGTTCTTGTTGTTGTTGTTGTTTATTTGACGTTGTTGTTGTTGTTATTGTTGTTGTTTATTTGACGTTGTTGTTGTTGTGTTTATTTGATGTTGTTGTTGTTGTTTATTTGACATTGTTGTTGTTGTTGACGTTGTTGTTGTTGTTTATTTGACGTTGTTGTTATTGTCTATTTGACGTTGTTGTTGTTGTTGTTTATTTGACGTTGTTGTTGGTGTTATTGTTGTTGTTTATTTGACGTTGTTGTTGTTGTTGTTGTTGTTTATTTGATGTTGTTGTTGTTGTTTATTTGACGTTGGTGTTGTTGTTGTTTATTTGACATTGTTGTTGTTGTTGACGTTGTAGTTGTTGTTTATTTGACATTGTTGTTGTTGTTGTTGGTGTTGATGTTGTTGGTGTTGTTATTTATTTGACGTTGTTGTTGTTGTTGACATTGTTGGTGTTGTTGTTTATTTGACGTTGTTGTTATTGTTGTTTATTTGACGTAGTTGTTGTTGTTGACGTTGTTGTTGTTGTTGTTGTTGTTGTTTATTTGACGTTTTTGTTGTTGTTGTTGTTTATTTGACGTTGTTGTTATTGTCTATTTGACGTTGTTATTGTTGTTGTTTATTTGACGTTGTTGTTGTTGTTATTGTTGTTGTTTATTTGATGTTGTTGTTGTTGTTGTTGTTTATTTGATGTTGTTGTTGTTGTTTATTTGACGTTGGTGTTGTTGTTGTTTATTTGACGTTGTTGTTGTTGTTATTTATTTGACGTTGTTGTTGTTGTTATTTATTTGACGTTGTTGTTGTTGTTTATTTGACGTAGTTGTTGTTGTTGACGTTGTTGTTGTTGTTGTTGTTAATTTGACGTTTTTGTTGTTGTTGATGTTGTTGTTGTTGTTTATTTGACGTTGTTGTTATTGTTTATTTGACGTTGTTTTTGTTGTTTATTTGACGTTGTTGTTGTTGTTGTTATTGTTGTTGTTTATTTGACGTTGTTGTTGTTGTTGTTTATTTGATGTTGTTGTTGTTGTTTATTTGACATTGGTGTTGTAGTTGTTTATTTGAGGTTGTTGTTGTTGTTATTTATTTGACGTTGTTGTTGTTGTTATTGTTATTGTTTATTTGACGTTGTTGTTGTTGTTGTTGTTGTTTATTTGACGTTGTTATTATTGTTTATTTGACGTTGT
The DNA here is from genome assembly GCA_948472305.1 of Vicia faba. NCBI lineage: Eukaryota > Viridiplantae > Streptophyta > Magnoliopsida > Fabales > Fabaceae > Vicia > Vicia faba. Next base: position 383,432,178 of record OX451739.1, on the reverse strand, counting down.
TTTTGTTATTTGACGTTGTTGTTGTTGTTGTTGTTGTATTTGTTGTTGTTGTTGTTGCTGATTTGACGTTGTTGTTATTGTTGTTGTTAATTTGACGTTGTTGTTGCTGTTGTTTATTTGACGTTGTTGTTGTTGTTGTTTATTTGACATTGTTGTTGTTGTTGTTTATTTGACGTTGTTGTTGTTGTTGACATTGTTGTTGTTGACATTGTTGTTGTTGTTGTTTATTTGACGTTGTTGTTGCTGTTGTTTATTTGACGTTGTTGTTGTTGTTGTTTATTTGACGTTGTTGTTGTTGTTGTTGTTTATTTGACGTTGTCGTTGTTGTTGACATTGTTGTTATTGACATTGTTGCTGTTGTTGTTTATTTGACGTTGTTGTTGTTGTTTATTTGATGTTGTTGTTTATTTGACATTGTTGTTGTTGTTGACGTTGTTGTTGTTGTTGTTGTTTATTTGTTATTGTTGTTGTTGTTGTTGACGTTGTTGGTGTTGTTGTTTATTTCACGTTGTTGTTGTTGTTGTTTATTTGACGTTGTTTTAGTTGTTGTTGTTTATTTGACGTTGTTGTTGTTGTTGTTTATTTGACATTGTTGGTGTTGTTGACGTTGTTGTTATTGTTTATTTGACATTGTTGTTGTTGTTGTTGACGTTGTTGGTGTTGTTGTTTATTTGACGTTGTTGTTGTTTATTTGATGTTGTTTTAGTTGTTGTTGTTTATTTGACATTGTTGTTGTTTTCTATTTGACGTTGTTGTTGACATTGTTGTTGTTGTTGTTGATTATTTGACGTTGTTGTTGTTGTTTATTTGACGTAGTTGTTGTTGTTGACGTTGTTGTTGTTGTTGTTGTTGTTTATTTGACGTTTTTGTTGTTGTTGATGTTGTTGTTGTTGTTGTTTATTTGACGTTGATGTTATTGTTTATTTGACGTTGTTTTTGTTGTTTACTTGACGTTGTTGTTGTTGTTTATTTGATGTTGTTGTTGTTGTTTATTTGACGTTAATGTTGTTGTTGTTTATTTGACGTTGTTGTTGTTGTTATTTATTTGACATTGTTGTTGTTATTGTTTATTTGACGTTGTTGTTGTTGTTGTTTATTTGACGTTTTTATTATTGTTTATTTGATGTGGTTTTTGTTATTTGACGTTGTTGTTGTTGTATTTGTTGTTGTTGTTGTTGCTTATTTGACGTTGTTGTTATTGTTGTTGTTTATTTGACGTTGTTGTTGTTGTTGTTTATTTGACGTTGTTGTTGTTGTTTATTTGACGTTGTTGTTGTTGTTGTTGTTTTTTTGACGTTGTTGTTGTTGTTGTTTGTTTGACGTTGTTGTTGCTGTTGTTTATTTGACGTTGTTGTTGTTGTTGTTTATATGACGTTGTTGTTGTTGTTGTTTATTTGAAGTTGTCGTTGTTGTTGACATTGTTGTTGTTGTTGTTTATTTGACGTAGTTGTTGTTGTTGACGTTGTTGTTGTTGTTGTTGTTGTTGTTTATTCGACGTTTTTGTTGTTGTGGATGTTGTTGTTTATTTGATGTTGTTGTTGTTATTTATTTGACGTTGTTGTTGTTGTTGTTGTTTATTTGACGTTGTTGTTGTTGTTGTTATTGTTGTTGTTTATTTGACGTTGTTGTTGTTGTGTTTATTTGATGTTGTTGTTGTTTATTTGACATTGTTGTTGTTGTTGACGTTGTTGTTGTTGTTGTTGTTTATTTGACGTTGTTGTTATTGTCTATTTGACGTTGTTGTTGTTGTTGTTGTTTATTTGACGTTGTTGTTGTTGTTATTGTTGTTGTTTATTTGACGTTGTTGTTGTTGTTGTTGTTTATTTGATGTTGTTGTTGTTGTTTATTTGACGTTGGTGTTGTTGTTGTTTATTTGACGTTGTTGTTGTTGTTATTTATTTGACGTTGTTGTTGTTATTATTTATTTGACGTTGTTGTTGTTGTTGTTTATTTGACGTAGTTGTTGTTGTTGACGTTGTTGTTGTTGTTGTTGTTGTTTATTTGACGTTTTTGTTGTTGTTGATGTTGTTGTTGTTGTTTATTTGACGTTGTTGTTATTGTTTATTTGACGTTGTTTTTGTTGTTTATTTGACGTTGTTGTTGTTGTTATTGTTGTTGTTTATTTGACGTTGTTGTTGTTGTTGTTTATTTGAGGTTGTTGTTGTTGTTGTTGTTGTTGTTTATTTGACGTTGTTATTATTGTTTATTTGACGTTGTTTTTGTTATTTGACGTTGTTGTTGTTGTTTTATTTGTTGTTGTTGTTGTTGCTTATTTGACGTTGTTGTTATTGTTGTTGTTAATTTGACGTTGTTGTTGCTGTTGTTTATTTGACGTTGTTGTTGTTGTTGTTGTTGTTTATTTGACGTTGTTGTTGTTGTTGTTTATTTGACGTTGTTGTTGTTGTTGACATTGTTGTTGTTGTTGTTTATTTGACGTTGTTGTTGCTGTTGTTTATTTGACGTTGTTGTTGTTGTTGTTGTTTATTTGACGTTGTTGTTGTTGTTGTTTATTTGACGTTGTCGTTGTTGTTGACATTGTTGTTGTTGACATTGTTGCTGTTGTTGTTTATTTGACGTAGTTGTTGTTGTTGACGTTGTTGTTGTTGTTGTTGTTGTTTATTTGACGTTTTTGTTGTTGTTGATGTTGTTGTTGTTGTTTATTTGACGTTGTTGTTGTTGTTTATTTGACGTTTTTGGTTGTTGTTGTTTATTTGACGTTGTTGTTGTTGTTGTTATTCTTGTTGTTTATTTGACGTTGTTGTTGTTGTTTATTTGATGTTGTTGTTGTTGTTTATTTGACATTGTTGTTGTTGTTGACGTTGTTGTTGTTGTTTATTTGACATTGTTGTCGTTGTTGTTGTTGACGTTGTTGGTGTTGTTGTTTATTTGACGTTGTTGTTGACATTGTTGTTGTTGTTTATTTGACGTTGTTGTTATTGTTGTTTATTTGACGTAGTTGTTGTTGTTGACGTTGTTGTTGTTGTTTATTTGACATTTTTGTTATTGTTGTTGTTGTTGTTTATTTGACGTTATTGTTATTGTCTATTTGACGTTGTTGTTGTTGTTTATTTGACGTTGTTGTTGTTGTTGTTTATTTGACGTTGTTATTGTTGTTTATTTGACGTTGTTGTTGTTGTTGTTGTTTATTTGACGTTGTTGTTGTTGTTCATTTGACGTTGTTGTTGTTGTTGCTGTTGTTGTTGTTGTTGTTTATTTGACGTTGTTGTTGTTGACGTTGTTGTTGTTGTTGTTGTTATTTATTTGACGTTGTTGTTGTTGTTGTTGTTTATTTGACGTTGTTGTTGTTGTTTATTTGACGTTGTTGTTGTTGTTTATTTGACATTGTTGTTGTTGTTGTTATTGTTTATTTGACCTTTAATGTTGTTGTTTATTTGACGTTGTTGTTGTTGTTGTTGACGTTGTTGTTGTTGTTGTTTATTTGACGTTTTTGTTGTTGTTGTTATTGTTGTTTATTTGATGTTGTTGTTGTTGTTGTTGTTTATTTGACGTTGTTGTTGTTGTAGATTTGACGTTGTTGTTGTTTATTTGACGTTGTTGTTGTAGTTGTTATTGTTATTGTTGTTGTTTATTTGACGTTGTTGTTGTTGTTTATTTGATGTTGTTGTTTATTTGACATTGTTGTTGTTGTTGACGTTGTTGTTGTTGTTGTTTATTTGTTATTGTTGTTGTTGTTGTTGACGTTGTTGGTGTTGTTGTTTATTTCACGTTGTTGTTGTTGTTTATTTGACGTTGTTTTAGTTGTTGTTGTTTATTTGACGTTGTTGTTGTTGTTGTTTATTTGACATTGTTGGTGTTGTTGACGTTGTTGTTATTGTTTATTTGACATTGTTGTTGTTGTTGACGTTGTTGGTGTTGTTGTTTATTTGACGTTGTTGTTGTTGTTGTTGTTTATTTGATGTTGTTTTAGTTGTTGTTGTTTATTTGACATTGTTGTTGTTTTTTATTTGACGTTGTTGTTGACATTGTTGTTGTTGTTGTTGATTATTTGACGTTGTTGTTGTTGTTTATTTGACGTAGTTGTTGTTGTTGACGTTGTTGTTGTTGTTGTTGTTGTTGTTTATTTGACGTTTTTGTTGTTGTTGATGTTGTTGTTATTGTTGTTTATTTGACGTTGTTGTTATTGTTTATTTGACGTTGTTTTTGTTGTTTATTTGACGTTGTTGTTGTTGTTATTGTTGTTGTTTATTTGACGTTGTTCTTGTTGTTGTTGTTTATTTGATGTTGTTGTTGTTGTTGTTTATTTGACGTTGGTGTTGTTGTTGTTTATTTGACGTTGTTGTTGTTGTTATTTATTTGACGTTGTTGTTGTTATTGTTTATTTGACGTTGTTGTTGTTGTTGTTTATTTGACGTTGTTATTATTGTTTATTTGATGTGGTTTTTGTTATTTGACGTTGTTGTTGTTGTATTTGTTGTTGTTGTTGTTGCTTATTTGACGTTGTTGTTATTGTTGTTGTTTATTTGACGTTGTTGTTGCTGTTGTTTATTTGACGTTGTTGTTGTTGTTTACTTGACGTTGTTGTTGTTGTTGTTGTTGTTTTTTTGACGTTGTTGTTGTTGTTGTTTGTTTGACGTTGTTGTTGCTCTTGTTTATTTGACGTTGTTGTTGTTGTTGTTTATTTGACGTTGTTGTTGTTGTTGTTTATTTGACGTTGTCGTTGTTGTTGACATTGTTGTTGTTGTTGTTTATTTGACGTAGTTGTTGTTGTTGACGTTGTTGTTGTTGTTGTTGTTTATTCGACGTTTTTGTTGTTGTTGATGTTGTTGTTGTTTATTTGATGTTGTTGTTGTTATTTATTTGACGTTGTTGTTGTTGTTGTTGTTGTTTATTTGACGTTGTTGTTGTTGTTGTTATTGTTGTTGTTGTTTATTTGACGTTGTTGTTGTGTTTATTTGATGTTGTTGTTGTTGTTTATTTGACATTGTTGTTGTTGTTGACGTTGTTGTTGTTGTTTATTTGACATTGTTGTTGTTGTTGTTGTTGTTGACGTTGTTGGTGTTGTTGTTTATTTAACGTTGTTGTTGCTGTTGTTTATTTGACGTTGTTGTTGTTGTTGTTTATTTGATGTTGTTGTTGTTGTTTATTTGACGTTGTTGTTGTTGTTGTTGACATTGTTGTTGTTGTTTATTTGACGTTGTTGTTGTTGATGTTGTTGTTGTTGTTGTTATTTATTTGACGTTGTTGTTGTTGTTGTTGTTTATTTGACGTTGTTGTTGTTGTTTATTTGACGTTGTTGTTGTTTATTTGACATTGTTGTTGTTGTTATTATTTATTTGACCTTTAATGTTGTTGTTTATTTGACGTTGTTGTTGTTGTTGCTTATTTTACGTTGTTGTTGTTGTTGTTGTTGTTGTTGTTTATTTGATGATGTTGTTGTTGTTTATTTGACATTGTTGTTGTTGTTGACGTTGTTGTTGTTGTTTATTTGACATTGTTGTTGTTGTTGTTGTTGACGTTGTTCGTGTTGTTGTTTATTTGACGTTGTTGTTATTGACATTGTTGTTGTTGTTATTTATTTGACGTTGTTGTTATTGTTGTTTATTTGACGTAGTTGTTGTTGTTGACGTTGTTGTTGTTGTTGTTGTTTATTTGACGTTTTTGTTGTTGTTGTTGTTGTTTATTTGACGTTGTTGTTATTGTCTATTTGACGTTGTTGTTGTTGTTTATTTGACGTTGTTGTTGTTATTTATTTGACATTGTTATTGTTGTTTATTTGACGTAGTTGTTGTTGTTGTTGTTGTTGTTTATTTGACGTTGTTGTTGTTGTTGTTTATTTGACGTTATTGTTGTTATTGATGTTGTTGTTGTTGTTATTTATTTGACGTTGTTGTTGTTGACGTTATTGTTGTTGTTGTTATTTATTTGACGTTGTTGTTGTTGTTGTTGTTGTTTATTTGACGTTGTTGTTGTTGTTTATTTGACGTTGTTGTTGTTTATTTGACATTGTTGTTGTTGTTATTGTTTATTGACGTTGTTGTTGTTGTTTATTTGACGTTGTTGTTGTTGTTGACGTTGTTGTTGTTGTTGTTGATTTGACGTTGTTGTTGTTGTTGTTGTTTATTTGACGTTGTTGTTATTGTTGTTGTTTATTTGACGTTGTTGTTGTTGTTTATTTGACGTTGTTGTTGTTTATTTGACGTTGTTGTTGTTGTTGTTATTGTTGTTGTTTATTTGACGTTGTTGTTGTTGTTTATTTGAAGTTGTTGTTGTTGTTTATTTGACATTGTTGTTGTTGTTGACGTTGTTGTTGTTGTTTATTTGTTATTGTTGTTGTTGTTGTTGTTGTTGACGTTGTTGGTGTTGTTGTTTATTTGACGTTGTTGTTGTTGTTCTTTATTTGACGTTGTTTTAGTTGTTGTTGTTTATTTGACGTTGTTGTTGTTGTTTATTTGACATTGTTGTTGTTGTTGTTATTGTTTATTTGACCTTTAATGTTGTTGTTTATTTGACGTTGTTGTTGTTGTTGTTGACGTTGTTGTTGTTGTTGTTTATTTGACGTTTTTGTTGTTGTTGTTGTTGTTTATTTGACGTTGTTGTTGTTGTTGTTGTTTATTTGACGTTGTTGTTGTTGTAGATTTGACGTTGTTGTTGTTTATTTGACGTTGTTGTTGTAGTTGTTATTGTTATTGTTGTTGTTTATTTGACGTTGTTGTTGTTGTTTATTTGATGTTGTTGTTTATTTGATGTTGTTGTTTATTTGACATTGTTGTTGTTGTTGACGTTGTTGTTGTTGTTGTTGTTTATTTGTTATTGTTGTTGTTGTTGTTGACGTTGTTGGTGTTGTTGTTTATTTCACGTTGTTGTTGTTGTTTATTTGACGTTGTTTTAGTTGTTGTTGTTTATTTGACGTTGTTGTTGTTGTTGTTTATTTGACATTGTTGGTGTTGTTGACGTTGTTGTTATTGTTTATTTGACATTGTTGTTGTTGTTGTTGACGTTGTTGGTGTTGTTGTTTATTTGACGTTGTTGTTGTTGTTGTTGTTTATTTGATGTTGTTTTAGTTGTTGTTGTTTATTTGACATTGTTGTTGTTTTTTTTTTGACGTTGTTGTTGACATTGTTGTTGTTGTTGTTGATTATTTGACGTTGTTGTTGTTGTTTATTTGACGTAGTTGTTGTTGTTGACATTGTTGTTGTTGTTGTTGTTGTTTATTTGACGTTTTTGTTGTTGTTGATGTTGTTGTTATTGTTGTTTATTTGACATTGTTGTTATTGTTTATTTGACGTTGTTTTTGTTGTTTATTTGACGTTGTTGTTGTTGTTATTGTTGTTGTTTATTTGACGTTGTTGTTGTTGTTGTTTATTTGATGTTGTTGTTGTTGTTGTTTATTTGACGTTGGTGTTGTTGTTGTTTATTTGACGTTGTTGTTGTTGTTATTTATTTGACGTTGTTGTTGTTATTGTTTATTTGACGTTGTTGTTGTTGTTGTTTATTTGACGTTGTTATTATTGTTTATTTGATGTGGTTTTTGTTATTTGACGTTGTTGTTGTTGTATTTGTTGTTGTTGTTGTTGTTGTTGCTTATTTGACGTTGTTGTTATTGTTGTTGTTTATTTGACGTTGTTGTTGCTGTTGTTTATTTGACGTTGTTGTTGTTGTTTATTTGACGTTGTTGTTGTTGTTGTTGTTGTTGTTATTGTTTTGACGTTGTTGTTGTTGTTTGTTTGACGTTGTTGTTGCTCTTGTTTATTTGACGTTGTTGTTGTTGTTGTTTATTTGACGTTGTTGTTGTTGTTGTTGTTTATTTGACGTTGTCGTTGTTGTTGACATTGTTGTTGTTGTTGTTTATTTGACGTAGTTGTTGTTGTTGACGTTGTTGTTGTTGTTGTTGTTGTTTATTCGACGTTTTTGTTGTTGTTGATGTTGTTGTTGTTTATTTGATGTTGTTGTTGTTATTTATTTGACGTTGTTGTTGTTGTTGTTGTTTATTTGACGTTGTTGTTGTTGTTATTGTTGTTGTTTATTTGACGTTGTTGTTGTGTTTATTTGATGTTGTTGTTGTTGTTTATTTGACATTGTTGTTGTTGTTGACGTTGTTGTTGTTGTTTATTTGACATTGTTGTTGTTGTTGTTGTTGTTGTTGACGTTGTTGGTGTTGTTGTTTATTTAACGTTGTTGTTGCTGTTGTTTATTTGACGTTGTTGTTGTTGTTGTTTATTTGATGTTGTTGTTGTTGTTTATTTGACGTTGTTGTTGTTGTTGTTGACATTGTTGTTGTTGTTTATTTGACGTTGTTGTTGTTGATGTTGTTGTTGTTGTTGTTATTTATTTGACGTTGTTGTTGTTGTTGTTGTTTATTTGACGTTGTTGTTGTTGTTTATTTGACGTTGTTGTTGTTTATTTGACATTGTTGTTGTTGTTATTGTTTATTTGACCTTTAATGTTGTTGTTTATTTGACGTTGTTGTTGTTGTTGCTTATTTTACGTTGTTGTTGTTGTTGTTGTTTATTTGATGTTGTTGTTGTTGTTTATTTGACATTGTTGTTGTTGTTGTTGACGTTGTTGTTGTTGTTTATTTGACATTGTTGTTGTTGACGTTGTTCGTGTTGTTGTTTATTTGACGTTGTTGTTATTGACATTATTGTTGTTGTTATTTATTTGACGTTGTTGTTATTGTTGTTTATTTGACGTAGTTGTTGTTGTTGACGTTGTTGTTGTTGTTGTTGTTTATTTGACGTTTTTGTTGTTGTTGTTGTTGTTGTTTATTTGACGTTGTTGTTATTGTCTATTTGACGTTGTTGTTGTTGTTTATTTGACGTTGTTGTTGTTGTTTATTTGACATTGTTATTGTTGTTTATTTGACGTAGTTGTTGTTGTTGTTGTTGTTGTTTATTTGACGTTGTTGTTGTTGTTGTTTATTTGACGTTATTGTTGTTATTGATGTTGTTGTTGTTGTTGTTTATTTGACGTTGTTGTTGTTGACGTTATTGTTGTTGTTGTTATTTATTTGACATTGTTGTTGTTGTTGTTGTTGTTGTTTATTTGACGTTGTTGTTGTTGTTTATTTGACGTTGTTGTTGTTTATTTGACATTGTTGTTGTTGTTATTGTTTATTTGACGTTGTTGTTGTTGTTTATTTGAAGTTGTTGTTGTTGTTGACGTTGTTGTTGTTGTTGATTTGACGTTGTTGTTGTTGTTGTTTATTTGACGTTGTTGTTATTGTTGTTGTTTATTTGACGTTGTTGTTGTTTATTTGACGTTGTTGTTGTTTATTTGACGTTGTTGTTGTTGTTGTTATTGTTGTTGTTTATTTGACGTTGTTGTTGTTGTTTATTTGAAGTTGTTGTTGTTGTTTATTTGACATTGTTGTTGTTGTTGACGTTGTTGTTGTTGTTTATTTGTTATTGTTGTTGTTGTTGTTGTTGTTGTTGACGTTGTTGGTGTTGTTGTTTATTTGACGTTGTTGTTGTTGTTCTTTATTTGACGTTGTTTTAGTTGTTGTTGTTTATTTGACGTTGTTGTTGTTGTTTATTTGACATTGTTGTTGTTGTTGACGTTGTTGTTGTTGTTGTTGTTTATTTGACATTGTTGTTGTTGTTGTTGTTGGTGTTGTTATTTATTTGACGTTGTTGTTGTTGTTGTTGTTTATTTGACGTTGTTTTAGTTGTTTTTGTTTATTTGACATTGTTGTTGTTTTTTATTTGACGTTGTTGTTGACATTGTTGTTGTTGTTGTTGTTGATTATTTGACGTTGTTGTTGTTGTTTATTTGACGTAGTTGTTGTTGTTGTTGTTGTTTATTTGACGTTTTTGTTGTTGTTGTTGATGTTGTTGTTGTTGTTTATTTGACGTTGTTGTTATTGTTTATTTGACGTTGTTTTTGTTGTTTATTTGACGTTGTTGTTGTTATTCTTGTTGTTTATTTGACGTTGTTGTTGGTGTTGTTTATTTGATGTTATTGTTGTTTATTTGACGTTGGTGTTGTTGTTGTTTATTTGATGTTGTTGTTGTTATTTATTTGACGTTGTTGTTGTTATTTTTTATTTGACATTGTTGTTGTTGTTGTTTATTTGACGTTGTTATTATTGTTTATTTGATGTTGTTTTTGTTATTTGACGTTGTTGTTGTTGTTGTATTTGTTGTTGTTGTTGTTGCTTATTTGATGTTGTTGTTATTGTTGTTTTTTATTCGACGTTGTTGTTGCGGTTGTTTATTTGACATTGTTGTTATTGTTGTTTATTTGACGTTGTTGTTGTTGTTGTTGTTTTTTTGACGTTGTTGTTGTTGACATTGTTGTTGCTGACATTGTTGTTGCTGTTGTTTATTTGACGTTGTTGTTGTTGTTGTTTATTTGACGTTGTTGTTGTTGTTGTTTATTTGACGTTGTCGTTGTTGTTGACATTGTTGTTGTTGTTGTTTATTTGACGTTGTTATTGTTGTTGACGTTGTTGTTGTTGTTGTTGTTTATTTGACATTTTTGTTGTTGTTGATGTTGTTGTTGTTGTTGTTTATTTGACGTTGTTGTTGTTGTTTATTTGACGTTGTTGTTGTTGTTTATTTGAAGTTGTTGTTGTTATTGTTGTTGTTTATTTGACATTGTTGTTGTTGTTGTTGTTGTTTATTTGATGTTGTTGTTGTTTATTTGACATTGTTGTTGTTGTTGACGTTGTTGTTGTTGTTTATTTGACATTGTTCTTGTTGTTGTTGGTGTTGATGTTGTTGGTGTTGTTGTTTATTTGACGTTGTTGTTGTTGTTGTTGACATTGTTGGTGTTGTTGTTTATTTGACGTTGTTGTTGTTGACATTGTTGTTGTTGTTGTTTATTTGACGTTGTTGTTATTGTTGTTTATTTGACGTAGTTGTTGTTGTTGACGTTGTTGTTGTTGTTGTTGTTGTTTATTTGACGTTTTTGTTGTTGTTGTTGTTTATTTGACGTTGTTGTTATTGTCTATTTGACGTTGTTGTTGTTGTTGTTGTTGTTTATTTGACGTTGTTGTTGTTGTTATTGTTGTTGTTTATTTGACGTTGTTGTTGTTGTTGTTGTTGTTGTTTATTTGATGTTGTTGTTGTTGTTTATTTGACGTTGGTGTTGTTGTTGTTTATTTGACGTTGTTGTTGTTGTTATTTATTTGACGTTGTTGTTGTTATTATTTATTTGACGTTGTTGTTGTTGTTGTTTATTTGACGTAGTTGTTGTTGTTGACGTTGTTGTTGTTGTTGTTGTTGTTTATTTGACGTTTTGTTGTTGTTGATGTTGTTGTTGTTGTTTATTTGACGTTGTTGTTATTTTTTATTTGACGTTGTTTTTGTTGTTTATTTGACGTTGTTGTTGTTGTTATTCTTGTTGTTTATTTGACGTTGTTGTTGTTGTTGTTTATTTGATGTTGTTGTTGTTGTTTATTTGACATTGGTGTTGTTGTTGTTTATTTGAGGTTGTTGTTGTTGTTATTTATTTGACGTTGTTGTTGTTGTTGTTGTTATTGTTTATTTGACGTTGTTGTTGTTGTTGTTTATTTGACGTTGTTATTATTGTTTATTTGACGTTGTTTTTGTTATTTGACGTTGTTGTTGTTGTTGTATTTGTTGTTGTTGTTGTTGCTTATTTGACGTTGTTGTTATTGTTGTTGTTAATTTGACGTTGTTGTTGCTGTTGTTTATTTGACGTTGTTGTTGTTGTTGTTGTTTATTTGACGTTGTTGTTGTTGTTGTTTATTTGACGTTGTTGTTGTTGTTGACATTATTGTTGTTGACATTGTTGTTGTTGTTGTTTATTTGACGTTGTTGTTGCTGTTGTTTATTTGACGTTGTTGTTGTTGTTGTTTATTTGACGTTGTTGTTGTTGTAGTTTATTTGACGTTGTCGTTGCTGTTGACATTGTTGTTGTTGACATTGTTGCTGTTGTTGTTTATTTGACGTAGTTGTTGTTGTTGACGTTGTTGTTGTTGTTGTTGTTTATTTGACGTTTTTGTTGTTGTTGATGTTGTTGTTGTTTATTTGACGTTGTTGTTGTTGTTTATTTGACGTTTTTGGTTGTTGTTATTTATTTGACGTTGTTGTTGTTGTTGTTATTCTTGTTGTTTATTTGACGTTGTTGTTGTTGTTGTTGTTTATTTGATGTTGTTGTTGTTGTTTATTTGAAATTGTTGTTGTTGTTGACGTTGTTGTTGTTGTTGTTTATTTGACATTGTTGTTGTTGTTGTTGACGTTGTTGGTGTTGTTGTTTATTTGACGTTGTTGTTGACATTGTTGTTGTTGTTTATTTGACGTTGTTATTATTGTTGTTTATTTGACGTAGTTGTTGTTGTTGACGTTGTTGTTGTTGTTTATTTGACGTTTTTGTTATTGTTGTTGTTGTTGTTTATTTGACGTTGTTGTTATTGTCTATTTGACGTTGTTGTTGTTGTTTATTTGACGTTGTTGTTGTTGTTGTTTATTTGACGTTGTTATTGTTGTTTATTTAACGTTGTTGTTGTTGTTGTTGTTGTTGTTTATTTGACGTTGTTGTTGTTGTTCATTTGACGTTGTTGTTGTTGTTGACGTTGTTGTTATTGTTGTTTATTTGACGTTGTTGTTGTTGACGTTGTTGTTGTTGTTGTTATTTATTTGACGTTGTTGTTGTTGTTGTTGTTTATTTGACGTTGTTGTTGTTGTTTATTTGACGTTGTTGTTGTTTATTTGACATTGTTGTTGTTGTTGTTATTGTTTATTTGACCTTTAATGTTGTTGTTTATTTGACGTTGTTGTTGTTGTTGTTGACGTTGTTGTTGTTGTTGTTGTTGTTGTTTATTTGACGTTTTTGTTGTTGTTGTTGTTGTTGTTTATTTGACGTTGTTGTTGTTGTTGTTGTTTATTTGACGTTGTTGTTGTTGTAGATTTGACGTTGTTGTTGTTGTTTATTTGATGTTGTTGTTTATTTGACATTGTTGTTGTTGTTGACGTTGTTGTTGTTGTTGTTGTTGTTGTTTATTTGTTATTATTGTTGTTGTTGTTGACGTTGTTGGTGTTGTCTTTTATTTCACGTTGCTGTTGTTGTTGTTTATTTGACGTTGTTTTAGTTGTTGTTGTTTATTTGACGTTGTTGTTGTTGTTGTTTATTTGACATTGTTGGTGTTGTTGACGTTGTTGTTATTGTTTATTTGACATTGTTGTTATTGTTGTTGTTGTTGACGTTGTTGGTGTTGTTGTTTATTTGACGTTGTTGTTGTTGTTGTTTATTTGATGTTGTTTTAGTTGTTGTTGTTTATTTGACATTGTTGTTGTTTTTTATTTGACGTTGTTGTTGACATTGTTGTTGTTGTTGTTGATTATTTGACGTTGTTGTTATTGTTTATTTGACGTAGTTGTTGTTGTTGACGTTGTTGTTGTTGTTGTTGTTGTTTATTTGATGTTTTTATTGTTGTTGATGTTGTTGTTGTTGTTGTTTATTTGACGTTGTTGTTATTGTTTATTTGACGTTGTTTTTGTTGTTTATTTGACGTTGTTGTTGTTGTTATTGTTGTTGTTTATTTGACGTTGTTGTTGTTGTTGTTGTTTATTTGATGTTGTCGTTGTTGTTTATTTGACGTTGGTGTTGTTGTTGTTTATTTGACGTTGTTGTTGTTGCTGTTGTTTATTTGACGTTGTTGTTGTTGTTTATTTGACGTTGTTGTTGTTTTTTTGACGTTGTTGTTGTTGTTGTTTGTTTGACGTTGTTGTTGCTGTTGTATATTTGACGTTGTTGTTGTTGTTGTTTATTTGACGTTGTTGTTGTTGTTGTTATTTATTTGACGTTGTCGTTGTTGTTGGCATTGTTGTTGTTGTTGTTTATTTGACGTAGTTGTTGTTGTTGACGTTGTTGGTGTTGTTGTTTATTTAACGTTGTTGTTGCTGTTGTTTATTTGACGTTGTTGTTGTTGTTTATTTGATGTTGTTGTTGTTGTTTATTTGACGTTGTTGTTGTTGTTGACATTGTTGTTGTTGTTTATTTGACGTTGTTGTTGTTGACGTTGTTGTTGTTGTTGTTATTTATTTGACGTTGTTGTTGTTGTTGTTTATTTGACGTTGTTGTTGTTGTTTATTTGACGTTGTTGTTGTTTATTTGACATTGTTGTTGTTGTTATTGTTTATTTGACCTTTAATGTTGTTGTTTATTTGACGTTGTTGTTGTTGTTGTTGACGTTGTTGTTGTTGTTGTTGCTTATTTGACGTTGTTGTTGTTGTTGACGTTGTTGTTGTTGTTGTTGTTGTTTGTTTGACGTTGTTGTTGTTGTTGTTTATTTGACGTTGTTGTTGTTGTTGTTTATTTGACGTTGTTGTTGTTGTTTATTTGACGTTGTTGTTGTAGTTGTTGTTGTTATTGTTGTTGTTTATTGACGTTGTTGTTGTTGTTTATTTGCTGTTGTTGTTTATTTGACATTGTTGTTGTTGTTGACGTTGTTGTTGTTGTTGTTTATTTGTTATTGTTGTTGTTGTTGTTGACGTTGTTGGTGTTGTTGTTTATTTGACGTTGTTGTTTTTGTTGTTGTTTATTTGACGTTGTTTTAGTTCTTGTTGTTTATTTGACGTTGTTGTTGTTGTTGTTTATTTGACATTGTTGTTGTTGTTGACTTTGTTGTTATTGTTTATTTGACATTGTTGTTGTTGTTGTTGTTGACGTTGTTGGTGTTGTTGTTTATTTGACGTTGTTGTTGTTGTTGTTGTTGTTTATTTGATGTTGTTTTAGTTGTTGTTGTTTATTTGATGTTGTTGTTTATTTGACATTGTTGTTGTTGTTGACGTTGTTGTTGTTGTTGTTGTTGATTATTTGACGTTGTTGTTGTTGTTGTTTATTTGACGTAGTTGTTGTTGTTGACGTTGTTGTTATTGTTGTTTATTTGACGTTTTTGTTGTTGTTGATGTTGTTGTTGTTGTTGTTTATTTGACGTTGTTGTTATTGTTTATTTGACGTTGTTTTTGTTGTTTCTTTGACGTTGTTGTTGTTGTTATTGTTGTTGTTTATTTGACGTTGTTGTTGTTGTTGTTTATTTGATGTTGTTGTTGTTGTTTATTTGACGTTGGTGTTGTTGTTGTTTATTTGACGTTGTTGTTGTTGTTATTTATTTGACGTTGTTGTTGTTATTGTTTATTTGACGTTGTTGTTGTTGTTGTTGTTGTTTACTTGACGTTGTTATTATTGTTTATTTGATGTGGTTTTTGTTATTTGACGTTGTTGTTGTTGTATTTGTTGTTGTTGTTGTTGCTTATTTGACGTTGTTGTTATTGTTGTTGTTTATTTGACGTTGTTGTTGCTGTTGTTTATTTGACGTTGTTGTTGTTTATTTGACGTTGTTGTTTTTTTGACGTTGTTGTTGTTATTGACATTGTTGTTGTTGTTTGTTTGACGTTGGTGTTGCTGTTGTTTATTTGACGTTGTTGTTATTGTAGTTTATTTGACGTTGTTGTTGTTGTTGTTGTTGTTGTTTATTTGACGTTGTCGTTGTTGTTGACATTGTTGTTGTTGTTGTTGTTGTTTATTTGACGTAGTTGTTGTTGTTGACATTGTTGTTGTTGTTGTTGTTTATTTGACATTTTTGTTGTTGTTGATGTTGTTGTTGTTTTTTATTTGACGTTGTTATTGTTATTTATTTGACGTTGTTGTTGTTGTTGTTGTTGTTTATTTGACGTTGTTGTTGTTATTGTTGTTGTTTATTTGACGTTGTTGTTGTTGTTTATTTGATGTTGTTGTTGTTGTTGTTTATTTGACATTGTTGTTGTTGTTGACGTTGTTGTTGTTTATTTGACATTGTTGTTGTTGTTGTTGACGTTGTTGGTGTTGTTGTTTATTTGACGTTGTTGTTGTTGTTATTTATTTGACGTTGTTGTTGTTGTTGTTTATTTGACGTTGTTGTTGTTGTTGTTTATTTGACGTTGTTGTTGTTGTTGACATTGTTGTTGTTGACATTGTTGTTGTTGTTGTTGTTTATTTGACGTTGTTGTTGTTGTTTATTTGACGTTGTTGTTGTTGTTTATTTGAAGTTGTTGTTGTTGTTGTTTATTTGACGTTGTCGTTGTTGTTGACATTGTTGTTGTTGTTGTTTATTTGACGTAGTTGTTGTTGTTGACGTTGTTGTTGTTGTTGTTGTTGTTGTTGTTGTTGTTTATTTGACGTTGTCGTTGTTGTTGACATTGTTGTTGTTGTTGTTGTTTATTTGACGTAGTTGTTGTTGTTGACATTGTTGTTGTTGTTGTTGTTTATTTGACGTAGTTGTTGTTGTTGACGTTGTTGTTGTTGTTGTTGTTGTTGTTTATTTGACGTTTTTGTTGTTGTTGATGTTGTTGTTGTTGTTGTTTATTTGACGTTGTTGTTATTGTTTATTTGACGTTGTTTTTGTTGTTTATTTGACGTTGTTGTTGTTGTTATTGTTGTTGTTTATTTGACGTTGTTGTTGTTGTTATTGTTGTTGTTTATTTGACGTTGTTGTTGTTGTTGTTGTTTATTTGATGTTGTCGTTGTTGTTTATTTGACGTTGGTGTTGTTGTTGTTTATTTGACGTTGTTGTTGTTGTTTATTTGACATTGTTGTTGTTGTTGACGTTGTTGTTGTTGTTTATTTGTTATTGTTGTTGTTGTTGTTGTTGTTGTTGACGTTGTTGGTGTTGTTGTTTATTTGACGTTGTTGTTGTTGTTCTTTATTTGACGTTGTTTTAGTTGTTGTTGTTTATTTGACGTTGTTGTTGTTGTTTATTTGACATTGTTGTTGTTGTTGACGTTGTTGTTGTTGTTGTTGTTTATTTGACATTGTTGTTGTTGTTGTTGTTGGTGTTGTTATTTATTTGACGTTGTTGTTGTTGTTGTTGTTTATTTGACGTTGTTTTAGTTGTTTTTGTTTATTTGACATTGTTGTTGTTTTTTATTTGACGTTGTTGTTGACATTGTTGTTGTTGTTGTTGTTGATTATTTGACGTTGTTGTTGTTGTTTATTTGACGTAGTTGTTGTTGTTGTTGTTGTTTATTTGACGTTTTTGTTGTTGTTGTTGATGTTGTTGTTGTTGTTTATTTGACGTTGTTGTTATTGTTTATTTGACGTTGTTTTTGTTGTTTATTTGACGTTGTTGTTGTTATTCTTGTTGTTTATTTGACGTTGTTGTTGGTGTTGTTTATTTGATGTTATTGTTGTTTATTTGACGTTGGTGTTGTTGTTGTTTATTTGATGTTGTTGTTGTTATTTATTTGACGTTGTTGTTGTTATTTTTTATTTGACATTGTTGTTGTTGTTGTTTATTTGACGTTGTTATTATTGTTTATTTGATGTTGTTTTTGTTATTTGACGTTGTTGTTGTTGTTGTATTTGTTGTTGTTGTTGTTGCTTATTTGATGTTGTTGTTATTGTTGTTTTTTATTCGACGTTGTTGTTGCGGTTGTTTATTTGACATTGTTGTTATTGTTGTTTATTTGACGTTGTTGTTGTTGTTGTTGTTTTTTTGACGTTGTTGTTGTTGACATTGTTGTTGCTGACATTGTTGTTGCTGTTGTTTATTTGACGTTGTTGTTGTTGTTGTTTATTTGACGTTGTTGTTGTTGTTGTTTATTTGACGTTGTCGTTGTTGTTGACATTGTTGTTGTTGTTGTTTATTTGACGTTGTTATTGTTGTTGACGTTGTTGTTGTTGTTGTTGTTTATTTGACATTTTTGTTGTTGTTGATGTTGTTGTTGTTGTTGTTTATTTGACGTTGTTGTTGTTGTTTATTTGACGTTGTTGTTGTTGTTTATTTGAAGTTGTTGTTGTTATTGTTGTTGTTTATTTGACATTGTTGTTGTTGTTGTTGTTGTTTATTTGATGTTGTTGTTGTTTATTTGACATTGTTGTTGTTGTTGACGTTGTTGTTGTTGTTTATTTGACATTGTTCTTGTTGTTGTTGGTGTTGATGTTGTTGGTGTTGTTGTTTATTTGACGTTGTTGTTGTTGTTGTTGACATTGTTGGTGTTGTTGTTTATTTGACGTTGTTGTTGTTGACATTGTTGTTGTTGTTGTTTATTTGACGTTGTTGTTATTGTTGTTTATTTGACGTAGTTGTTGTTGTTGACGTTGTTGTTGTTGTTGTTGTTGTTTATTTGACGTTTTTGTTGTTGTTGTTGTTTATTTGACGTTGTTGTTATTGTCTATTTGACGTTGTTGTTGTTGTTGTTGTTGTTTATTTGACGTTGTTGTTGTTGTTATTGTTGTTGTTTATTTGACGTTGTTGTTGTTGTTGTTGTTGTTGTTTATTTGATGTTGTTGTTGTTGTTTATTTGACGTTGGTGTTGTTGTTGTTTATTTGACGTTGTTGTTGTTGTTATTTATTTGACGTTGTTGTTGTTATTATTTATTTGACGTTGTTGTTGTTGTTGTTTATTTGACGTAGTTGTTGTTGTTGACGTTGTTGTTGTTGTTGTTGTTGTTTATTTGACGTTTTGTTGTTGTTGATGTTGTTGTTGTTGTTTATTTGACGTTGTTGTTATTTTTTATTTGACGTTGTTTTTGTTGTTTATTTGACGTTGTTGTTGTTGTTATTCTTGTTGTTTATTTGACGTTGTTGTTGTTGTTGTTTATTTGATGTTGTTGTTGTTGTTTATTTGACATTGGTGTTGTTGTTGTTTATTTGAGGTTGTTGTTGTTGTTATTTATTTGACGTTGTTGTTGTTGTTGTTGTTATTGTTTATTTGACGTTGTTGTTGTTGTTGTTTATTTGACGTTGTTATTATTGTTTATTTGACGTTGTTTTTGTTATTTGACGTTGTTGTTGTTGTTGTATTTGTTGTTGTTGTTGTTGCTTATTTGACGTTGTTGTTATTGTTGTTGTTAATTTGACGTTGTTGTTGCTGTTGTTTATTTGACGTTGTTGTTGTTGTTGTTGTTTATTTGACGTTGTTGTTGTTGTTGTTTATTTGACGTTGTTGTTGTTGTTGACATTATTGTTGTTGACATTGTTGTTGTTGTTGTTTATTTGACGTTGTTGTTGCTGTTGTTTATTTGACGTTGTTGTTGTTGTTGTTTATTTGACGTTGTTGTTGTTGTAGTTTATTTGACGTTGTCGTTGCTGTTGACATTGTTGTTGTTGACATTGTTGCTGTTGTTGTTTATTTGACGTAGTTGTTGTTGTTGACGTTGTTGTTGTTGTTGTTGTTTATTTGACGTTTTTGTTGTTGTTGATGTTGTTGTTGTTTATTTGACGTTGTTGTTGTTGTTTATTTGACGTTTTTGGTTGTTGTTATTTATTTGACGTTGTTGTTGTTGTTGTTATTCTTGTTGTTTATTTGACGTTGTTGTTGTTGTTGTTGTTTATTTGATGTTGTTGTTGTTGTTTATTTGAAATTGTTGTTGTTGTTGACGTTGTTGTTGTTGTTGTTTATTTGACATTGTTGTTGTTGTTGTTGACGTTGTTGGTGTTGTTGTTTATTTGACGTTGTTGTTGACATTGTTGTTGTTGTTTATTTGACGTTGTTATTATTGTTGTTTATTTGACGTAGTTGTTGTTGTTGACGTTGTTGTTGTTGTTTATTTGACGTTTTTGTTATTGTTGTTGTTGTTGTTTATTTGACGTTGTTGTTATTGTCTATTTGACGTTGTTGTTGTTGTTTATTTGACGTTGTTGTTGTTGTTGTTTATTTGACGTTGTTATTGTTGTTTATTTAACGTTGTTGTTGTTGTTGTTGTTGTTGTTTATTTGACGTTGTTGTTGTTGTTCATTTGACGTTGTTGTTGTTGTTGACGTTGTTGTTATTGTTGTTTATTTGACGTTGTTGTTGTTGACGTTGTTGTTGTTGTTGTTATTTATTTGACGTTGTTGTTGTTGTTGTTGTTTATTTGACGTTGTTGTTGTTGTTTATTTGACGTTGTTGTTGTTTATTTGACATTGTTGTTGTTGTTGTTATTGTTTATTTGACCTTTAATGTTGTTGTTTATTTGACGTTGTTGTTGTTGTTGTTGACGTTGTTGTTGTTGTTGTTGTTGTTGTTTATTTGACGTTTTTGTTGTTGTTGTTGTTGTTGTTTATTTGACGTTGTTGTTGTTGTTGTTGTTTATTTGACGTTGTTGTTGTTGTAGATTTGACGTTGTTGTTGTTGTTTATTTGATGTTGTTGTTTATTTGACATTGTTGTTGTTGTTGACGTTGTTGTTGTTGTTGTTGTTGTTGTTTATTTGTTATTATTGTTGTTGTTGTTGACGTTGTTGGTGTTGTCTTTTATTTCACGTTGCTGTTGTTGTTGTTTATTTGACGTTGTTTTAGTTGTTGTTGTTTATTTGACGTTGTTGTTGTTGTTGTTTATTTGACATTGTTGGTGTTGTTGACGTTGTTGTTATTGTTTATTTGACATTGTTGTTATTGTTGTTGTTGTTGACGTTGTTGGTGTTGTTGTTTATTTGACGTTGTTGTTGTTGTTGTTTATTTGATGTTGTTTTAGTTGTTGTTGTTTATTTGACATTGTTGTTGTTTTTTATTTGACGTTGTTGTTGACATTGTTGTTGTTGTTGTTGATTATTTGACGTTGTTGTTATTGTTTATTTGACGTAGTTGTTGTTGTTGACGTTGTTGTTGTTGTTGTTGTTGTTTATTTGATGTTTTTATTGTTGTTGATGTTGTTGTTGTTGTTGTTTATTTGACGTTGTTGTTATTGTTTATTTGACGTTGTTTTTGTTGTTTATTTGACGTTGTTGTTGTTGTTATTGTTGTTGTTTATTTGACGTTGTTGTTGTTGTTGTTGTTTATTTGATGTTGTCGTTGTTGTTTATTTGACGTTGGTGTTGTTGTTGTTTATTTGACGTTGTTGTTGTTGCTGTTGTTTATTTGACGTTGTTGTTGTTGTTTATTTGACGTTGTTGTTGTTTTTTTGACGTTGTTGTTGTTGTTGTTTGTTTGACGTTGTTGTTGCTGTTGTATATTTGACGTTGTTGTTGTTGTTGTTTATTTGACGTTGTTGTTGTTGTTGTTATTTATTTGACGTTGTCGTTGTTGTTGGCATTGTTGTTGTTGTTGTTTATTTGACGTAGTTGTTGTTGTTGACGTTGTTGGTGTTGTTGTTTATTTAACGTTGTTGTTGCTGTTGTTTATTTGACGTTGTTGTTGTTGTTTATTTGATGTTGTTGTTGTTGTTTATTTGACGTTGTTGTTGTTGTTGACATTGTTGTTGTTGTTTATTTGACGTTGTTGTTGTTGACGTTGTTGTTGTTGTTGTTATTTATTTGACGTTGTTGTTGTTGTTGTTTATTTGACGTTGTTGTTGTTGTTTATTTGACGTTGTTGTTGTTTATTTGACATTGTTGTTGTTGTTATTGTTTATTTGACCTTTAATGTTGTTGTTTATTTGACGTTGTTGTTGTTGTTGTTGACGTTGTTGTTGTTGTTGTTGCTTATTTGACGTTGTTGTTGTTGTTGACGTTGTTGTTGTTGTTGTTGTTGTTTGTTTGACGTTGTTGTTGTTGTTGTTTATTTGACGTTGTTGTTGTTGTTGTTTATTTGACGTTGTTGTTGTTGTTTATTTGACGTTGTTGTTGTAGTTGTTGTTGTTATTGTTGTTGTTTATTGACGTTGTTGTTGTTGTTTATTTGCTGTTGTTGTTTATTTGACATTGTTGTTGTTGTTGACGTTGTTGTTGTTGTTGTTTATTTGTTATTGTTGTTGTTGTTGTTGACGTTGTTGGTGTTGTTGTTTATTTGACGTTGTTGTTTTTGTTGTTGTTTATTTGACGTTGTTTTAGTTCTTGTTGTTTATTTGACGTTGTTGTTGTTGTTGTTTATTTGACATTGTTGTTGTTGTTGACTTTGTTGTTATTGTTTATTTGACATTGTTGTTGTTGTTGTTGTTGACGTTGTTGGTGTTGTTGTTTATTTGACGTTGTTGTTGTTGTTGTTGTTGTTTATTTGATGTTGTTTTAGTTGTTGTTGTTTATTTGATGTTGTTGTTTATTTGACATTGTTGTTGTTGTTGACGTTGTTGTTGTTGTTGTTGTTGATTATTTGACGTTGTTGTTGTTGTTGTTTATTTGACGTAGTTGTTGTTGTTGACGTTGTTGTTATTGTTGTTTATTTGACGTTTTTGTTGTTGTTGATGTTGTTGTTGTTGTTGTTTATTTGACGTTGTTGTTATTGTTTATTTGACGTTGTTTTTGTTGTTTCTTTGACGTTGTTGTTGTTGTTATTGTTGTTGTTTATTTGACGTTGTTGTTGTTGTTGTTTATTTGATGTTGTTGTTGTTGTTTATTTGACGTTGGTGTTGTTGTTGTTTATTTGACGTTGTTGTTGTTGTTATTTATTTGACGTTGTTGTTGTTATTGTTTATTTGACGTTGTTGTTGTTGTTGTTGTTGTTTACTTGACGTTGTTATTATTGTTTATTTGATGTGGTTTTTGTTATTTGACGTTGTTGTTGTTGTATTTGTTGTTGTTGTTGTTGCTTATTTGACGTTGTTGTTATTGTTGTTGTTTATTTGACGTTGTTGTTGCTGTTGTTTATTTGACGTTGTTGTTGTTTATTTGACGTTGTTGTTTTTTTGACGTTGTTGTTGTTATTGACATTGTTGTTGTTGTTTGTTTGACGTTGGTGTTGCTGTTGTTTATTTGACGTTGTTGTTATTGTAGTTTATTTGACGTTGTTGTTGTTGTTGTTGTTGTTGTTTATTTGACGTTGTCGTTGTTGTTGACATTGTTGTTGTTGTTGTTGTTGTTTATTTGACGTAGTTGTTGTTGTTGACATTGTTGTTGTTGTTGTTGTTTATTTGACATTTTTGTTGTTGTTGATGTTGTTGTTGTTTTTTATTTGACGTTGTTATTGTTATTTATTTGACGTTGTTGTTGTTGTTGTTGTTGTTTATTTGACGTTGTTGTTGTTATTGTTGTTGTTTATTTGACGTTGTTGTTGTTGTTTATTTGATGTTGTTGTTGTTGTTGTTTATTTGACATTGTTGTTGTTGTTGACGTTGTTGTTGTTTATTTGACATTGTTGTTGTTGTTGTTGACGTTGTTGGTGTTGTTGTTTATTTGACGTTGTTGTTGTTGTTATTTATTTGACGTTGTTGTTGTTGTTGTTTATTTGACGTTGTTGTTGTTGTTGTTTATTTGACGTTGTTGTTGTTGTTGACATTGTTGTTGTTGACATTGTTGTTGTTGTTGTTGTTTATTTGACGTTGTTGTTGTTGTTTATTTGACGTTGTTGTTGTTGTTTATTTGAAGTTGTTGTTGTTGTTGTTTATTTGACGTTGTCGTTGTTGTTGACATTGTTGTTGTTGTTGTTTATTTGACGTAGTTGTTGTTGTTGACGTTGTTGTTGTTGTTGTTGTTGTTGTTGTTGTTGTTTATTTGACGTTGTCGTTGTTGTTGACATTGTTGTTGTTGTTGTTGTTTATTTGACGTAGTTGTTGTTGTTGACATTGTTGTTGTTGTTGTTGTTTATTTGACGTAGTTGTTGTTGTTGACGTTGTTGTTGTTGTTGTTGTTGTTGTTTATTTGACGTTTTTGTTGTTGTTGATGTTGTTGTTGTTGTTGTTTATTTGACGTTGTTGTTATTGTTTATTTGACGTTGTTTTTGTTGTTTATTTGACGTTGTTGTTGTTGTTATTGTTGTTGTTTATTTGACGTTGTTGTTGTTGTTATTGTTGTTGTTTATTTGACGTTGTTGTTGTTGTTGTTGTTTATTTGATGTTGTCGTTGTTGTTTATTTGACGTTGGTGTTGTTGTTGTTTATTTGACGTTGTTGTTGTTGTTATTTATTTGACGTTGTTGTTGTTATTGTTTATTTGACGTTGTTGTTGTTGTTGTTTATTTGACGTTGTTATTATTGTTTATTTGATGTGGTTTTTGTTATTTGACGTTGTTGTTGTTGTATTTGTTGTTGTTGTTGTTGCTTATTTGACGTTGTTGTTATTGTTGTTGTTTATTTGACGTTGTTGTTGCTGTTGTTTATTTGACGTTGTTGTTGTTGTTTTTTTGACGTTGTTGTTGTTTTTTTGACGTTGTTGTTGTTGTTGTTTGTTTGACGTTGTTGTTGCTGTTGTTTATTTGACGTTGTTGTTGTTGTTGTTTATTTGACGTTGTTGTTGTTGTTGTTATTTATTTGACGTTGTCGTTGTTGTTGGCATTGTTGTTGTTGTTGTTTATTTGACGTAGTTGTTGTTGTTGACGTTGTTGTTGTTGTTCTTGTTGTTTATTCGACGTTTTTGTTGTTGTTGATGTTGTTGTTGTTTATTTGATGTTGTTGTTGTTGTTTATTTGACGTTGTTGTTGTTGTTGTTGTTTATTTGACGTTGTTGTTGTTGTTATTGTTGTTGTTTATTTGACGTTGTTGTTGTTGTGTTTATTTGATGTTGTTGTTGTTGTTTATTTGACATTGTTGTTGTTGTTGACGTTGTTGTTGTTGTTTATTTGACATTGTCGTTGTTGTTGTTGTTGACGTTGTTGGTGTTGTTGTTTATTTAACGTTGTTGTTGCTGTTGTTTATTTGACGTTGTTGTTGTTGTTGTTTATTTGATGTTGTTGTTGTTGTTTATTTGACGTTGTTGTTGTTGTTGACATTGTTGTTGTTGTTTATTTGACGTTGTTGTTGTTGACGTTGTTGTTGTTGTTGTTATTTATTTGACGTTGTTGTTGTTGTTGTTTATTTGACGTTGTTGTTGTTGTTTATTTGACGTTGTTGTTGTTTATTTGACATTGTTGTTGTTGTTATTGTTTATTTGACCTTTAATGTTGTTGTTTATTTGACGTTGTTGTTGTTGTTGTTGACGTTGTTGTTGTTGTTGTTGCTTATTTGACGTTGTTGTTGTTGTTGACGTTGTTGTTGTTGTTGTTGTTGTTGTTTGTTTGACGTTGTTGTTGTTGTTGTTTATTTGACGTTGTTGTTGTTGTTGTTTATTTGACGTTGTTGTTGTTGTTTATTTGACGTTGTTGTTGTAGTTGTTGTTGTTATTGTTGTTGTTTATTGACGTTGTTGTTGTTGTTTATTTGCTGTTGTTGTTTATTTGACATTGTTGTTGTTGTTGACGTTGTTGTTGTTGTTGTTTATTTGTTATTGTTGTTGTTGTTGTTGTTGACGTTGTTGGTGTTGTTGTTTATTTGACGTTGTTGTTTTTGTTGTTGTTTATTTGACGTTGTTTTAGTTGTTGTTGTTTATTTGACGTTGTTGTTGTTGTTGTTTATTTGACATTGTTGTTGTTGTTGACTTTGTTGTTATTGTTTATTTGACATTGTTGTTGTTGTTGTTGACGTTGTTGGTGTTGTTGTTTATTTGACGTTGTTGTTGTTGTTGTTGTTGTTGTTTATTTAATGTTGTTTTAGTTGTTGTTGTTTATTTGACATTGTTGTTGTTTTTTATTTGACGTTGTTGTTGACATTGTTGTTGTTGTTGTTGTTGATTATTTGACGTTGTTGTTGTTGTTTATTTGACGTAGTTGTTGTTGTTGACGTTGTTGTTGTTGTTGTTTATTTGACGTTTTTGTTGTTGTTGATGTTGTTGTTGTTGTTGTTTATTTGACGTTGTTGTTATTGTTTATTTGACGTTGTTTTTGTTGTTTCTTTGACGTTGTTGTTGTTGTTGTTTATTTGACGTTGTTGTTGTTGTTGTTTATTTGATGTTGTTGTTGTTGTTTATTTGACGTTGGTGTTGTTGTTGTTTATTTGACGTTGTTGTTGTTGTTATTTATTTGACGTTGTTGTTGTTATTGTTTATTTGACGTTGTTGTTGTTGTTGTTGTTTACTTGACGTTGTTATTATTGTTTATTTGATGTGGTTTTTGTTATTTGACGTTGTTGTTGTTGTATTTGTTGTTGTTGCTGTTGCTTATTTGACGTTGTTGTTATTGTTGTTGTTTATTTGACGTTGTTGTTGCTGTTGGTTATTTGACGTTGTTGTTGTTTATTTGACGTTGTTGTTTTTTTGACGTTGTTGTTGTTATTGACATTGTTGTTGTTGTTTGTTTGACGTTGGTGTTGCTGTTGTTTATTTGACGTTGTTGTTATTGTAGTTTATTTGACGTTGTTGTTGTTGTTGTTGTTGTTGTTGTTGTTGTTTATTTGACGTTGTCGTTGTTGTTGACATTGTTGTTGTTGTTGTTGTTGTTTATTTGACGTAGTTGTTGTTGACATTGTTGTTGTTGTTGTTGTTTATTTGACGTTTTTGTTGTTGTTGTGTTGTTGTTGTTGTTTATTTGACGTTGTTATTGTTATTTATTTGACGTTGTTGTTGTTGTTGTTGTTTATTTGACGTTGTTGTTGTTATTGTTGTTGTTTATTTGACGTTGTTGTTGTTGTTTATTTGATGTTGTTGTTGTTGTTGTTTATTTGACATTGTTGTTGTTGTTGACGTTGTTGTTGTTTATTTGACATTGTTGTTGTTGTTGTTGACGTTGTTGGTGTTGTTGTTTATTTGACGTTGTTGTTGTTGTTATTTATTTGACGTTGTTGTTGTTGTTGTTTATTTGACGTTGTTGTTGTTGTTGTTTATTTGACGTTGTTGTTGTTGTTGACATTGTTGTTGTTGACATTGTTGTTGTTGTTGTTTATTTGACGTTGTTGTTGTTGTTTATTTGACGTTGTTGTTGTTGTTTATTTGACGTTGTTGTTGTTGTTGTTGTTTATTTGACGTTGTCGTTGTTGTTGACATTGTTGTTGTTGTTGTTTATTTGAAGTAGTTGTTGTTGTTGACGTTGTTGTTGTTGTTGTTGTTGTTGTTGTTGTTGTTGTTTATTTGACGTTGTCGTTGTTGTTGACATTGTTGTTGTTGTTGTTGTTTATTTGACGTAGTTGTTGTTGTTGACATTGTTGTTGTTGTTGTTGTTTATTTGACGTAGTTGTTGTTGTTGACGTTGTTGTTGTTGTTGTTGTTTATTTGACGTTTTTGTTGTTGTTGATGTTGTTGTTATTGTTGTTTATTTGACGTTGTTGTTATTGTTTATTTGACGTTGTTTTTGTTGTTTATTTGACGTTGTTGTTGTTGTTATTGTTGTTGTTTATTTGACGTTGTTCTTGTTGTTGTTGTTTATTTGATGTTGTTGTTGTTGTTGTTTATTTGACGTTGGTGTTGTTGTTGTTTATTTGACGTTGTTGTTGTTGTTATTTATTTGACGTTGTTGTTGTTATTGTTTATTTGACGTTGTTGTTGTTGTTGTTTATTTGACGTTGTTATTATTGTTTATTTGATGTGGTTTTTGTTATTTGACGTTGTTGTTGTTGTATTTGTTGTTGTTGTTGTTGCTTATTTGACGTTGTTGTTATTGTTGTTGTTTATTTGACGTTGTTGTTGCTAATGTTTATTTGACGTTGTTGTTGTTGTTTATTTGACGTTGTTGTTGTTGTTGTTGTTGTTGTTTTTTTGACGTTGTTGTTGTTGTTGTTTGTTTGACGTTGTTGTTGCTCTTGTTTATTTGACGTTGTTGTTGTTGTTGTTTATTTGACGTTGTTGTTGTTGTTGTTTATTTGACGTTGTCATTGTTGTTGACATTGTTGTTGTTGTTGTTTATTTGACGTAGTTGTTGTTGTTGACGTTGTTGTTGTTGTTGTTGTTGTTGTTTATTCGACGTTTTTGTTGTTGTTGATGTTGTTGTTGTTTATTTGATGTTGTTGTTGTTATTTATTTGACGTTGTTGTTGTTGTTGTTTATTTGACGTTGTTGTTGTTGTTGTTATTGTTGTTGTTTATTTGACGTTGTTGTTGTGTTTATTTGATGTTGTTGTTGTTGTTTATTTGACATTGTTGTTGTTGTTGACGTTGTTGTTGTTGTTTATTTGACATTGTTGTTGTTGTTGTTGTTGTTGACGTTGTTGGTGTTGTTGTTTATTTAACGTTGTTGTTGCTGTTGTTTATTTGACGTTGTTGTTGTTGTTGTTTATTTGATGTTGTTGTTGTTGTTTATTTGACGTTGTTGTTGTTGTTGTTGACATTGTTGTTGTTGTTTATTTGATGTTGTTGTTGTTGATGTTGTTGTTGTTGTTGTTATTTATTTGACGTTGTTGTTGTTGTTGTTTATTTGACGTTGTTGTTGTTGTTTATTTGACGTTGTTGTTGTTTATTTGACATTGTTGTTGTTGTTATTGTTTATTTGACCTTTAATGTTGTTGTTTATTTGACGTTGTTGTTGTTGTTGCTTATTTTACGTTGTTGTTGTTGTTGTTGTTGTTTATTTGATGTTGTTGTTGTTGTTTATTTGACATTGTTGTTGTTGTTGTTGA
This sequence comes from Vicia faba, assembly GCA_948472305.1. Classification (NCBI taxonomy): domain Eukaryota; kingdom Viridiplantae; phylum Streptophyta; class Magnoliopsida; order Fabales; family Fabaceae; genus Vicia; species Vicia faba. The sequence continues at coordinate 383,404,071 of OX451739.1, read as the reverse complement.
CGTTGTTGTTGTTGTTTATTTGACATTGTTGTTGTTGTTGTTGTTGACGTTGTTCGTGTTGTTGTTTATTTGACGTTGTTGTTATTGACATTGTTGTTGTTGTTATTTATTTGACGTTGTTGTTATTGTTGTTTATTTGACGTAGTTGTTGTGGTTGACGTTGTTGTTGTTGTTGTTGTTTATTTGACGTTTTTGTTGTTGTTGTTGTTGTTTATTTGACGTTGTTGTTATTGTCTATTTGACGTTGTTGTTGTTGTTTATTTGACGTTGTTGTTGTTGTTTATTTGACATTGTTATTGTTGTTTATTTGACGTAGTTGTTGTTGTTGTTGTTGTTGTTTATTTGACGTTGTTGTTGTTGTTTATTTGACGTTATTGTTGTTATTGATGTTGTTGTTGTTGTTGTTGTTTATTTGACGTTGTTGTTGTTGACGTTATTGTTGTTGTTGTTATTTATTTGACGTTGTTGTTGTTGTTGTTATTGTTGTTTATTTGACGTTGTTGTTGTTGTTTATTTGACGTTGTTGTTGTTTATTTGACATTGTTGTTGTTGTTATTGTTTATTTGACGTTGTTGTTGTTGTTTATTTGACGTTGTTGTTGTTGTTGACGTTGTTGTTGTTGTTGTTGATTTGACGTTGTTGTTGTTGTTGTTGTTTATTTGACGTTGTTGTTATTGTTGTTGTTTATTTGACGTTGTTGTTGTTGTTGTTTATTTGACGTTGTTGTTGTTTATTTGACGTTGTTGTTGTTGTTGTTATTGTTGTTGTTTATTTGACGTTGTTGTTGTTGTTTATTTGAAGTTGTTGTTGTTGTTTATTTGACATTGTTGTTGTTGTTGACGTTGTTGTTGTTGTTTATTTGTTATTGTTGTTGTTGTTGTTGTTGTTGACGTTGTTGGTGTTGTTGTTTATTTGACGTTGTTGTTGTTGTTCTTTATTTGACGTTGTTTTAGTTGTTGTTGTTTATTTGACGTTGTTGTTGTTGTTTATTTGACATTGTTGTTGTTGTTGTTATTGTTTATTTGACCTTTAATGTTGTTGTTTATTTGACGTTGTTGTTGTTGTTGTTGACGTTGTTGTTGTTGTTGTTTATTTGACGTTTTTGTTGTTGTTGTTGTTGTTGTTTATTTGACGTTGTTGTTGTTCTTGTTGTTTATTTGACGTTGTTGTTGTTGTAGATTTGACGTTGTTGTTGTTTATTTGACGTTGTTGTTGTAGTTGTTATTGTTATTGTTGTTGTTTATTTGACGTTGTTGTTGTTGTTTATTTGATGTTGTTGTTTATTTGACATTGTTGTTGTTGTTGACGTTGTTGTTGTTGTTGTTGTTTATTTGTTATTGTTGTTGTTGTTGTTGACGTTGTTGGTGTTGTTGTTTATTTCACGTTGTTGTTGTTGTTTATTTGACGTTGTTTTAGTTGTTGTTGTTTATTTGACGTTGTTGTTGTTATTGTTTATTTGACATTGTTGGTGTTGTTGACGTTGTTGTTATTGTTTATTTGACATTGTTGTTGTTGTTGTTGACGTTGTTGGTGTTGTTGTTTATTTGACGTTGTTGTTGTTGTTGTTGTTTATTTGATGTTGTTTTAGTTGTTGTTGTTTATTTGACATTGTTGTTGTTTTTTATTTGACGTTGTTGTTGACATTGTTGTTGTTGTTGTTGATTATTTGACGTTGTTGTTGTTGTTTATTTGACGTAGTTGTTGTTGTTGACGTTGTTGTTGTTGTTGTTGTTGTTGTTGTTTATTTGACGTTTTTGTTGTTGTTGATGTTGTTGTTATTGTTGTTTATTTGACGTTGTTGTTATTGTTTATTTGACGTTGTTTTTGTTGTTTATTTGACGTTGTTGTTGTTGTTATTGTTGTTGTTTATTTGACGTTGTTGTTGTTGTTGTTGTTTATTTGATGTTGTTGTTGTTGTTGTTTATTTGACGTTGGTGTTGTTGTTGTTTATTTGACGTTGTTGTTGTTGTTATTTATTTGACGTTGTTGTTGTTATTGTTTATTTGACGTTGTTGTTGTTGTTGTTTATTTGACGTTGTTATTATTGTTTATTTGATGTGGTTTTTGTTATTTGACGTTGTTGTTGTTGTATTTGTTGTTGTTGTTGTTGCTTATTTGACGTTGTTGTTATTGTTGTTGTTTATTTGACGTTGCTGTTGTTTATTTGACGTTGTTATTGTTGTTTATTTGACGTTGTTGTTGTTGTTGTTGTTGTTTTTTTGACGTTGTTGTTGTTGTTGTTTGTTTGACGTTGTTGTTGCTCTTGTTTATTTGACGTTGTTGTTGTTGTTGTTGTTTATTTGACGTTGTTGTTGTTGTTGTTGTTTATTTGACGTTGTCGTTGTTGTTGACATTGTTGTTGTTGTTGTTTATTTGACGTAGTTGTTGTTGTTGACGTTGTTGTTGTTGTTGTTGTTGTTTATTCGACGTTTTTGTTGTTGTTGATGTTGTTGTTGTTTATTTGATGTTGTTGTTGTTATTTATTTGACGTTGTTGTTGTTGTTGTTGTTTATTTGACGTTGTTGTTGTTGTTGTTATTGTTGTTGTTTATTTGACGTTGTTGTTGTGTTTATTTGATGTTGTTGTTGTTGTTTATTTGACATTGTTGTTGTTGTTGACGTTGTTGTTGTTGTTTATTTGACATTGTTGTTGTTGTTGTTGTTGTTGACGTTGTTGGTGTTGTTGTTTATTTAACGTTGTTGTTGCTGTTGTTTATTTGACGTTGTTGTTGTTGTTGTTTATTTGATGTTGTTGTTGTTGTTTATTTGACGTTGTTGTTGTTGTTGTTGTTGACATTGTTGTTGTTGATTATTTGACGTTGTTGTTGTTGATGTTGTTGTTGTTGTTATTTATTTGACGTTGTTGTTGTTGTTGTTGTTTATTTGACGTTGTTGTTGTTGTTTATTTGACGTTGTTGTTGTTTATTTGACATTGTTGTTGTTGTTATTGTTTATTTGACCTTTAATGTTGTTGTTTATTTGACGTTGTTGTTGTTGTTGCTTATTTTACGTTGTTGTTGTTGTTGTTTATTTGATGTTGTTGTTGTTGTTTATTTGACATTGTTGTTGTTGTTGTTGTTGACGTTGTTGTTGTTGTTTATTTGACATTGTTGTTGTTGTTGTTGTTGACGTTGTTCGTGTTGTTGTTTATTTGACGTTGTTGTTATTGACATTGTTGTTGTTGTTATTTATTTGACGTTGTTGTTATTGTTGTTTATTTGACGTAGTTGTTGTTGTTGACGTTGTTGTTGTTGTTGTTGTTGTTTATTTGACGTTTTTGTTGTTGTTGTTGTTGTTGTTTATTTGACGTTGTTGTTATTGTCTATTTGACGTTGTTGTTGTTGTTTATTTGACGTTGTTGTTGTTGTTTATTTGACATTGTTATTGTTGTTTATTTGACGTAGTTGTTGTTGTTGTTGTTGTTGTTTATTTGACGTTGTTGTTGTTGTTGTTTATTTGACGTTATTGTTGTTATTGTTTATTTGACGTTGTTGTTGTTGTTGTTGTTGTTTACTTGACGTTGTTATTATTGTTTATTTGATGTGGTTTTTGTTATTTGACGTTGTTGTTGTTGTATTTGTTGTTGTTGTTGTTGCTTATTTGACGTTGTTGTTATTGTTGTTGTTTATTTGACGTTGTTGTTGCTGTTGTTTATTTGACGTTGTTGTTGTGTATTTGACGTTGTTGTTTTTTTGACGTTGTTGTTGTTATTGACATTGTTGTTGTTGTTTGTTTGACGTTGGTGTTGCTGTTGTTTATTTGACGTTGTTGTTATTGTAGTTTATTTGACGTTGTTGTTGTTGTTGTTGTTGTTGTTTATTTGACGTTGTCGTTGTTGTTGACATTGTTGTTGTTGTTGTTGTTGTTGTTTATTTGACGTAGTTGTTGTTGTTGACATTGTTGTTGTTGTTGTTTATTTGACGTTTTTGTTGTTGTTGATGTTGTTGTTGTTGTTTATTTGACGTTGTTATTGTTATTTATTTGACGTTGTTGTTGTTGTTGTTGTTGTTGTTTATTTGACGTTGTTGTTGTTATTGTTGTTGTTTATTTGACGTTGTTGTTGTTGTTTATTTGATGTTGTTGTTGTTGTTGTTGTTTATTTGACATTGTTGTTGTTGTTGACGTTGTTGTTGTTTATTTGACATTGTTGTTGTTGTTGTTGACGTTGTTGGTGTTGTTGTTTATTTGACGTTGTTGTTGTTGTTATTTATTTGACGTTGTTGTTGTTGTTGTTTATTTGACGTTGTTGTTGTTGTTGTTTATTTGACGTTGTTGTTGTTGTTGACATTGTTGTTGTTGACATTGTTGTTGTTGTTGTTTATTTGACGTTGTTGTTGTTGTTTATTTGACGTTGTTGTTGTTGTTTATTTGACGTTGTTGTTGTTGTTGTTGTTGTTTATTTGACGTTGTCGTTGTTGTTGACATTGTTGTTGTTGTTGTTTATTTGACGTAGTTGTTGTTGTTGACGTTGTTGTTGTTGTTGTTGTTGTTGTTGTTGTTGTTGTTGTTTATTTGACGTTGTCGTTGTTGTTGACATTGTTGTTGTTGTTGTTGTTTATTTGACGTAGTTGTTGTTGTTGACATTGTTGTTGTTGTTGTTGTTTATTTGACGTAGTTGTTGTTGTTGACGTTGTTGTTGTTGTTGTTGTTGTTTATTTGACGTTTTTGTTGTTGTTGATGTTGTTGTTGTTGTTGTTTATTTGACGTTGTTGTTATTGTTTATTTGACGTTGTTTTTGTTGTTTATTTGACGTTGTTGTTGTTGTTATTGTTGTTGTTTATTTGACGATGTTGTTGTTGTTGTTGTTTATTTGATGTTGTCGTTGTTGTTTATTTGACGTTGGTGTTGTTGTTGTTTATTTGACGTTGTTGTTGTTGTTATTTATTTGATGTTGTTGTTGTTATTGTTTATTTGACGTTGTTGTTGTTGTTGTTTATTTGACGTTGTTATTATTGTTTATTTGATGTGGTTTTTGTTATTTGACGTTGTTGTTGTTGTATTTGTTGTTGTTGTTGTTGCTTATTTGACGTTGTTGTTATTGTTGTTGTTTATTTGACGTTGTTGTTGCTGTTGTTTATTTGACGTTGTTGTTGTTGTTTATTTGACGTTGTTGTTGTTTGTTTGACGTTGTTGTTGCTCTTGTTTATTTGACGTTGTTGTTGTTGTTGTTGTTTATTTGACGTTGTTGTTGTTGTTGTTGTTGTTTATTTGACGTTGTTGTTGTTGTTGTTATTTATTTGACGTTGTCGTTGTTGTTGGCATTGTTGTTGTTGTTGTTTATTTGACGTAGTTGTTGTTGTTGACGTTGTTGTTGTTGTTCTTGTTGTTTATTCGACGTTTTTGTTGTTGTTGATGTTGTTGTTGTTTATTTGATGTTGTTGTTGTTGTTTATTTGACGTTGTTGTTGTTGTTGTTTATTTGACGTTGTTGTTGTTGTTATTGTTGTTGTTTATTTGACGTTGTTGTTGTTGTGTTTATTTGATGTTGTTGTTGTTGTTTATTTGACATTGTTGTTGTTGTTGACGTTGTTGTTGTTGTTTATTTGACATTGTCGTTGTTGTTGTTGTTGACGTTGTTGGTGTTGTTGTTTATTTAACGTTGTTGTTGCTGTTGTTTATTTGACGTTGTTGTTGTTGTTGTTTATTTGATGTTGTTGTTGTTGTTTATTTGACGTTGTTGTTGTTGTTGACATTGTTGTTGTTGTTTATTTGACGTTGTTGTTGTTGACGTTGTTGTTGTTGTTGTTATTTATTTGACGTTGTTGTTGTTGTTGTTTATTTGACGTTGTTGTTGTTGTTTATTTGACGTTGTTGTTGTTTATTTGACATTGTTGTTGTTGTTATTGTTTATTTGACCTTTAATGTTGTTGTTTATTTGACGTTGTTGTTGTTGTTGACGTTGTTGTTGTTGTTGTTGCTTATTTGACGTTGTTGTTGTTGTTGACGTTGTTGTTGTTGTTGTTGTGGTTTGTTTGACGTTGTTGTTGTTGTTGTTTATTTGACGTTGTTGTTGTTGTTGTTTATTTGACGTTGTTGTTGTTGTTCTTTATTTGACGTTGTTGTTGTTGTTTATTTGACGTTGTTGTTGTAGTTGTTGTTGTTATTGTTGTTGTTTATTGACGTTGTTGTTGTTGTTTATTTGTTGTTGTTGTTTATTTGACATTGTTGTTGTTGTTGACGTTGTTGTTGTTGTTGTTGTTTATTTGTTATTGTTGTTGTTGTTGTTGTTGACGTTGTTGGTGTTGTTGTTTATTTGACGTTGTTTTTTTTGTTGTTGTTTATTTGACGTTGTTTTAGTTGTTGTTGTTTATTTGACGTTGTTGTTGTTGTTGTTGTTTATTTGACATTGTTGTTGTTGTTGACTTTGTTGTTATTGTTTATTTGACATTGTTGTTGTTGTTGTTGACGTTGTTGGTGTTGTTGTTTATTTGACGTTGTTGTTGTTGTTGTTGTTGTTTATTTGATGTTGTTTTAGTTGTTGTTGTTTATTTGACATTGTTGTTGTTTTTTATTTGACGTTGTTGTTGACATTGTTGTTGTTGTTGTTGTTGTTGATTATTTGACGTTGTTGTTGTTGTTTATTTGACGTAGTTGTTGTTGTTGACGTTGTTGTTGTTGTTGTTTATTTGACGTTTTTGTTGTTGTTGATGTTGTTATTGTTGTTGTTTATTTGACGTTGTTGTTATTGTTTATTTGACGTTGTTTTTGTTGTTTCTTTGACGTTGTTGTTGTTGTTATTGTTGTTGTTTATTTGACGTTGTTGTTGTTGTTTATTTGATGTTGTTGTTGTTGTTTATTTGACGTTGGTGTTGTTGTTGTTTATTTGACGTTGTTGTTGTTATTTATTTGACGTTGTTGTTGTTATTGTTTATTTGACGTTGTTGTTGTTGTTGTTTTTTACTTGACGTTGTTATTATTGTTTATTTGATGTGGTTTTTGTTATTTGACGTTGTTGTTGTTGTATTTGTTGTTGTTGTTGTTGCTTATTTGACGTTGTTGTTATTGTTGTTGTTTATTTGACGTTGTTGTTGCTGTTGTTTATTTGACGTTGTTGTTGTTTATTTGACGTTGTTGTTTTTTTGACGTTGTTGTTGTTATTGACATTGTTGTTGTTGTTTGTTTGACGTTGGTGTTGCTGTTGTTTATTTGACGTTGTTGTTATTGTAGTTTATTTGACGTTGTTGTTGTTGTTGTTGTTGTTGTTGTTGTTGTTTATTTGACGTTGTCGTTGTTGTTGACATTGTTGTTGTTGTTGTTGTTTATTTGACGTAGTTGTTGTTGTTGACATTGTTAATGTTGTTGTTGTTTATTTGACGTTTTTGTTATTGTTGATGTTGTTGTTGTTGTTTATTTGACGTTGTTATTGTTATTTATTTGACGTTGTTGTTGTTGTTGTTGTTTATTTGACGTTGTTGTTGTTATTGTTGTTGTTTATTTGACGTTGTTGTTGTTGTTTATTTGATGTTGTTGTTGTTGTTGTTTATTTGACATTGTTGTTGTTGTTGACGTTGTTGTTGTTTATTTGACATTGTTGTTGTTGTTGTTGACGTTGTTGGTGTTGTTGTTTATTTGACGTTGTTGTTGTTGTTATTTATTTGACGTTGTTGTTGTTGTTGTTTATTTGACGTTGTTGTTGTTGTTGTTTATTTGACGTTGTTGTTGTTGTTGACATTGTTGTTGTTGACATTGTTGTTGTTGTTGTTTATTTGACGTTGTTGTTGTTGTTTATTTGACGTTGTTGTTGTTGTTTATTTGACGTTGTTGTTGTTGTTGTTGTTGTTTATTTGACGTTGTCGTTGTTGTTGACATTGTTGTTGTTGTTGTTTATTTGACGTAGTTGTTGTTGTTGACGTTGTTGTTGTTGTTGTTGTTGTTGTTGTTGTTGTTTATTTGACGTTGTCGTTGTTGTTGACATTGTTGTTGTTGTTGTTTATTTGACGTAGTTGTTGTTGTTGACATTGTTGTTGTTGTTGTTGTTTATTTGACGTAGTTGTTGTTGTTGACGTTGTTGTTGTTGTTGTTGTTTATTTGACGTTTTTGTTGTTGTTGATGTTGTTGTTATTGTTGTTTATTTGACGTTGTTGTTATTGTTTATTTGACGTTGTTTTTGTTGTTTATTTGACGTTGTTGTTGTTGTTATTGTTGTTGTTTATTTGACGTTGTTCTTGTTGTTGTTGTTTATTTGATGTTGTTGTTGTTGTTGTTTATTTGACGTTGGTGTTGTTGTTGTTTATTTGACGTTGTTGTTGTTGTTATTTATTTGACGTTGTTGTTGTTATTGTTTATTTGACGTTGTTGTTGTTGTTGTTTATTTGACGTTGTTATTATTGTTTATTTGATGTGGTTTTTGTTATTTGACGTTGTTGTTGTTGTATTTGTTGTTGTTGTTGTTGTTGCTTATTTGACGTTGTTGTTATTGTTGTTGTTTATTTGACGTTGTTGTTGCTGTTGTTTATTTGACGTTGTTGTTGTTGTTGTTTATTTGACGTTGTTGTTGTTGTTGTTGTTGTTTTTTTGACGTTGTTGTTGTTGTTGTTGTTTGTTTGACGTTGTTGTTGCTCTTGTTTATTTGACGTTGTTGTTGTTGTTGTTTATTTGACGTTGTTGTTATTGTTGTTGTTTATTTGACGTTGTTGTTGCTGTTGTTTATTTGACGTTGTTGTTGTTGTTTATTTGACGTTGTTGTTGTTTGTTTGACGTTGTTGTTGCTCTTGTTTATTTGACGTTGTTGTTGTTGTTGTTGTTTATTTGACGTTGTTGTTGTTGTTGTTGTTTATTTGACGTTGTTGTTGTTGTTGTTATTTATTTGACGTTGTCGTTGTTGTTGGCATTGTTGTTGTTGTTGTTTATTTGACGTAGTTGTTGTTGTTGACGTTGTTGTTGTTGTTCTTGTTGTTTATTCGACGTTTTTGTTGTTGTTGATGTTGTTGTTGTTTATTTGATGTTGTTGTTGTTGTTTATTTGACGTTGTTGTTGTTGTTGTTTATTTGACGTTGTTGTTGTTGTTATTGTTGTTGTTTATTTGACGTTGTTGTTGTTGTGTTTATTTGATGTTGTTGTTGTTGTTTATTTGACATTGTTGTTGTTGTTGACGTTGTTGTTGTTGTTTATTTGACATTGTCGTTGTTGTTGTTGTTGACGTTGTTGGTGTTGTTGTTTATTTAACGTTGTTGTTGCTGTTGTTTATTTGACGTTGTTGTTGTTGTTGTTTATTTGATGTTGTTGTTGTTGTTTATTTGACGTTGTTGTTGTTGTTGACATTGTTGTTGTTGTTTATTTGACGTTGTTGTTGTTGACGTTGTTGTTGTTGTTGTTATTTATTTGACGTTGTTGTTGTTGTTGTTTATTTGACGTTGTTGTTGTTGTTTATTTGACGTTGTTGTTGTTTATTTGACATTGTTGTTGTTGTTATTGTTTATTTGACCTTTAATGTTGTTGTTTATTTGACGTTGTTGTTGTTGTTGACGTTGTTGTTGTTGTTGTTGCTTATTTGACGTTGTTGTTGTTGTTGACGTTGTTGTTGTTGTTGTTGTGGTTTGTTTGACGTTGTTGTTGTTGTTGTTTATTTGACGTTGTTGTTGTTGTTGTTTATTTGACGTTGTTGTTGTTGTTCTTTATTTGACGTTGTTGTTGTTGTTTATTTGACGTTGTTGTTGTAGTTGTTGTTGTTATTGTTGTTGTTTATTGACGTTGTTGTTGTTGTTTATTTGTTGTTGTTGTTTATTTGACATTGTTGTTGTTGTTGACGTTGTTGTTGTTGTTGTTGTTTATTTGTTATTGTTGTTGTTGTTGTTGTTGACGTTGTTGGTGTTGTTGTTTATTTGACGTTGTTTTTTTTGTTGTTGTTTATTTGACGTTGTTTTAGTTGTTGTTGTTTATTTGACGTTGTTGTTGTTGTTGTTGTTTATTTGACATTGTTGTTGTTGTTGACTTTGTTGTTATTGTTTATTTGACATTGTTGTTGTTGTTGTTGACGTTGTTGGTGTTGTTGTTTATTTGACGTTGTTGTTGTTGTTGTTGTTGTTTATTTGATGTTGTTTTAGTTGTTGTTGTTTATTTGACATTGTTGTTGTTTTTTATTTGACGTTGTTGTTGACATTGTTGTTGTTGTTGTTGTTGATTATTTGACGTTGTTGTTGTTGTTTATTTGACGTAGTTGTTGTTGTTGACGTTGTTGTTGTTGTTGTTTATTTGACGTTTTTGTTGTTGTTGATGTTGTTATTGTTGTTGTTTATTTGACGTTGTTGTTATTGTTTATTTGACGTTGTTTTTGTTGTTTCTTTGACGTTGTTGTTGTTGTTATTGTTGTTGTTTATTTGACGTTGTTGTTGTTGTTTATTTGATGTTGTTGTTGTTGTTTATTTGACGTTGGTGTTGTTGTTGTTTATTTGACGTTGTTGTTGTTATTTATTTGACGTTGTTGTTGTTATTGTTTATTTGACGTTGTTGTTGTTGTTGTTTTTTACTTGACGTTGTTATTATTGTTTATTTGATGTGGTTTTTGTTATTTGACGTTGTTGTTGTTGTATTTGTTGTTGTTGTTGTTGCTTATTTGACGTTGTTGTTATTGTTGTTGTTTATTTGACGTTGTTGTTGCTGTTGTTTATTTGACGTTGTTGTTGTTTATTTGACGTTGTTGTTTTTTTGACGTTGTTGTTGTTATTGACATTGTTGTTGTTGTTTGTTTGACGTTGGTGTTGCTGTTGTTTATTTGACGTTGTTGTTATTGTAGTTTATTTGACGTTGTTGTTGTTGTTGTTGTTGTTGTTGTTTATTTGACGTTGTCGTTGTTGTTGACATTGTTGTTGTTGTTGTTGTTTATTTGACGTAGTTGTTGTTGTTGACATTGTTAATGTTGTTGTTGTTTATTTGACGTTTTTGTTATTGTTGATGTTGTTGTTGTTGTTTATTTGACGTTGTTATTGTTATTTATTTGACGTTGTTGTTGTTGTTGTTGTTGTTTATTTGACGTTGTTGTTGTTATTGTTGTTGTTTATTTGACGTTGTTGTTGTTGTTTATTTGATGTTGTTGTTGTTGTTGTTTATTTGACATTGTTGTTGTTGTTGACGTTGTTGTTGTTTATTTGACATTGTTGTTGTTGTTGTTGACGTTGTTGGTGTTGTTGTTTATTTGACGTTGTTGTTGTTGTTATTTATTTGACGTTGTTGTTGTTGTTGTTTATTTGACGTTGTTGTTGTTGTTGTTTATTTGACGTTGTTGTTGTTGTTGACATTGTTGTTGTTGACATTGTTGTTGTTGTTGTTTATTTGACGTTGTTGTTGTTGTTTATTTGACGTTGTTGTTGTTGTTTATTTGACGTTGTTGTTGTTGTTGTTGTTGTTTATTTGACGTTGTCGTTGTTGTTGACATTGTTGTTGTTGTTGTTTATTTGACGTAGTTGTTGTTGTTGACGTTGTTGTTGTTGTTGTTGTTGTTGTTGTTGTTTATTTGACGTTGTCGTTGTTGTTGACATTGTTGTTGTTGTTGTTTATTTGACGTAGTTGTTGTTGTTGACATTGTTGTTGTTGTTGTTGTTTATTTGACGTAGTTGTTGTTGTTGACGTTGTTGTTGTTGTTGTTGTTTATTTGACGTTTTTGTTGTTGTTGATGTTGTTGTTATTGTTGTTTATTTGACGTTGTTGTTATTGTTTATTTGACGTTGTTTTTGTTGTTTATTTGACGTTGTTGTTGTTGTTATTGTTGTTGTTTATTTGACGTTGTTCTTGTTGTTGTTGTTTATTTGATGTTGTTGTTGTTGTTGTTTATTTGACGTTGGTGTTGTTGTTGTTTATTTGACGTTGTTGTTGTTGTTATTTATTTGACGTTGTTGTTGTTATTGTTTATTTGACGTTGTTGTTGTTGTTGTTTATTTGACGTTGTTATTATTGTTTATTTGATGTGGTTTTTGTTATTTGACGTTGTTGTTGTTGTATTTGTTGTTGTTGTTGTTGTTGCTTATTTGACGTTGTTGTTATTGTTGTTGTTTATTTGACGTTGTTGTTGCTGTTGTTTATTTGACGTTGTTGTTGTTGTTGTTTATTTGACGTTGTTGTTGTTGTTGTTGTTGTTTTTTTGACGTTGTTGTTGTTGTTGTTTGTTTGACGTTGTTGTTGCTCTTGTTTATTTGACGTTGTTGTTGTTGTTGTTTATTTGACGTTGTTGTTGTTGTTGTTGTTTATTTGACGTTGTCGTTGTTGTTGACATTGTTGTTGTTGTTGTTTATTTGACGTAGTTGTTGTTGTTGACGTTGTTGTTGTTGTTCTTTATTTGACGTTGTTGTTGTTGTTGTTTATTTGACGTTGTTGTTGTTGTTATTTATTTGACGTTGTTGTTGTTATTGTTTATTTGACGTTGTTGTTGTTGTTGTTTATTTGACGTTGTTATTATTGTTTATTTGATGTGGTTTTTGTTATTTGACGTTGTTGTTGTTGTATTTGTTGTTGTTGTTGTTGTTGTTGCTTATTTGACGTTGTTGTTATTGTTGTTGTTTATTTGACGTTGTTGTTGCTGTTGTTTATTTGACGTTGTTGTTGTTGTTTATTTGACGTTGTTGTTGTTGTTGTTGTTGTTGTTTTTTTGACGTTGTTGTTGTTGTTGTTGTTTGTTTGACGTTGTTGTTGCTCTTGTTTATTTGACGTTGTTGTTGTTGTTGTTTATTTGACGTTGTTGTTGTTGTTGTTGTTGTTGTTTATTTGACGTTGTCGTTGTTGTTGACATTGTTGTTGTTGTTGTTTATTTGACGTAGTTGTTGTTGTTGACGTTGTTGTTGTTGTTGTTGTTGTTTATTCGACGTTTTTGTTGTTGTTGATGTTGTTGTTGTTTATTTGATGTTGTTGTTGTTATTTATTTGACGTTGTTGTTGTTGTTGTTGTTTATTTGACGTTGTTGTTGTTGTTGTTATTGTTGTTGTTTATTTGACGTTGTTGTTGTGTTTATTTGATGTTGTTGTTGTTGTTTATTTGACATTGTTGTTGTTGTTGACGTTGTTGTTGTTGTTTATTTGACATTGTTGTTGTTGTTGTTGTTGTTGACGTTGTTGGTGTTGTTGTTTATTTAACGTTGTTGTTGCTGTTGTTTATTTGACGTTGTTGTTGTTGTTGTTGTTTATTTGATGTTGTTGTTGTTGTTTATTTGACGTTGTTGTTGTTGTTGTTGACATTGTTGTTGTTGTTTATTTGACGTTGTTGTTGTTGATGTTGTTGTTGTTGTTGTTATTTATTTGACGTTGTTGTTGTTGTTGTTGTTTATTTGACGTTGTTGTTGTTGTTTATTTGACGTTGTTGTTGTTTATTTGACATTGTTGTTGTTGTTATTGTTTATTTGACCTTTAATGTTGTTGTTTATTTGACGTTGTTGTTGTTGTTGCTTATTTTACGTTGTTGTTGTTGTTGTTGTTTATTTGATGTTGTTGTTGTTGTTTATTTGACATTGTTGTTGTTGTTGTTGACGTTGTTGTTGTTGTTTATTTGACATTGTTGTTGTTGTTGTTGTTGACGTTGTTCGTGTTGTTGTTTATTTGACGTTGTTGTTATTGACATTGTTGTTGTTGTTATTTATTTGACGTTGTTGTTATTGTTGTTTATTTAACGTAGTTGTTGTTGTTGACGTTGTTGTTGTTGTTGTTGTTTATTTGACGTTTTTGTTGTTGTTGTTGTTGTTTATTTGACGTTGTTGTTATTGTCTATTTGACGTTGTTGTTGTTGTTTATTTGACGTTGTTGTTGTTGTTTATTTGACATTGTTATTGTTGTTTATTTGACGTAGTTGTTGTTGTTGTTGTTGTTGTTTATTTGACGTTGTTGTTGTTGTTGTTTATTTGACGTTATTGTTGTTATTGATGTTGTTGTTGTTGTTGTTTATTTGACGTTGTTGTTGTTGACGTTATTGTTGTTGTTGTTATTTATTTGACGTTGTTGTTGTTGTTGTTGTTTATTTGACGTTGTTGTTGTTGTTTATTTTTCGTTGTTGTTGTTTATTTGACATTGTTGTTGTTGTTATTGTTTATTTGACGTTGTTGTTGTTGTTGTTGATTTGACGTTGTTGTTGTTGTTGTTGTTTATTTGACGTTGTTGTTATTGTTGTTGTTTATTTGACGTTGTTGTTGTTGTTTATTTGACGTTGTTGTTGTTTATATGACGTTGTTGTTGTTGTTGTTATTGTTGTTGTTTATTTGACGTTGTTGTTGTTGTTTATTTGAAGTTGTTGTTGTTGTTTATTTGACATTGTTGTTGTTGTTGACGTTGTTGTTGTTGTTTATTTGTTATTGTTGTTGTTGTTGTTGTTGACGTTGTTGGTGTTGTTGTTTATTTGACGTTGTTGTTGTTGTTCTTTATTTGACGTTGTTTTAGTTGTTGTTGTTTATTTGACATTGTTGTTGTTGTTTATTTGACATTGTTGTTGTTGTTGATGTTGTTGATGTTGTTGTTGTTTATTTGACATTGTTGTTGTTGTTGTTGTTGGTGTTGTTATTTATTTGACGTTGTTGTTGTTGTTGTTGTTTATTTGACGTTGTTTTAGTTGTTGTTGTTTATTTGACATTGTTGTTGTTTTTTATTTGACTTTGTTGTTGACATTGTTGTTGTTGTTGTTGATTATTTGACGTTGTTGTTGTTGTTTATTTGACGTAGTTGTTGTTGTTGTTGTTGTTTATTTGACGTTTTTGTTGTTGTTGTTGATGTTGTTGTTGTTGTTTATTTGACGTTGTTGTTATTGTTTATTTGACGTTGTTTTTGTTGTTTATTTGACGTTGTTGTTGTTATTCTTGTTGTTTATTTGACGTTGTTGTTGGTGTTGTTTATTTGATGTTGTTGTTGTTTATTTGACGTTGGTGTTGTTGTTGTTTATTTGATGTTGTTGTTGTTATTTATTTGACGTTGTTGTTGTTATTTTTTATTTGACATTGTTGTTGTTGTTGTTTATTTGACGTTGTTATTATTGTTTATTTGATGTTGTTTTTGTTATTTGACGTTGTTGTTGTTGTTGTTGTATTTGTTGTTGTTGTTGTTGCTTATTTGATGTTGTTGTTATTGTTGTTTTTTATTCGACGTTGTTGTTGCGGTTGTTTATTTGACATTGTTGTTATTGTTGTTTATTTGACGTTGTTGTTGTTGTTGTTGTTTTTTTGACGTTGTTGTTGTTGACATTGTTGTTGTTGACATTGTTGTGGTTGTTGTTTATTTGACGTTGTTGTTGCTGTTGTTTATTTGACGTTGTTGTTGTTGTTGTTTATTTGACGTTGTTGTTGTTGTTGTTGTTTATTTGACGTTGTCGTTGTTGTTGATATTGTTGTTGTTGTTGTTTATTTGATGTAGTTATTGTTGTTGACGTTGTTGTTGTTGTTGTTTATTTGACGTTTTTGTTGTTGTTGATGTTGTTGTTGTTGTTGTTTATTTGACGTTGTTGTTGTTGTTGTTTATTTGACGTTGTTGTTGTTGTTTATTTGAAGTTGTTGTTGTTATTGTTGTTGTTTATTTGACGTTGTTGTTGTTGTTGTTTATTTGATGTTGTTGTTGTTTATTTGACATTGTTGTTGTTGTTGACGTTGTTGTTGTTGTTTATTTGACATTGTTCTTGTTGTTGTTGGTGTTGATGTTGTTGGTGTTGTTGTTTATTTGACGTTGTTGTTGTTGTTGACATTGTTGGTGTTGTTGTTTATTTGACGTTGTTGTTGTTGACATTGTTGTTGTTGTTGTTTATTTGACGTTGTTGTTATTGTTGTTTATTTGACGTAGTTGTTGTTGTTGACGTTGTTGTTGTTGTTGTTGTTGTTTATTTGACGTTTTTGTTGTTGTTGTTGTTTATTTGACGTTGTTGTTATTGTCTATTTGACGTTGTTGTTGTTGTTGTTGTTGTTTATTTGACGTTGTTGTTGTTGTTATTGTTGTTGTTTATTTGACGTTGTTGTTGTTGTTGTTGTTGTTGTTTATTTGATGTTGTTGTTGTTGTTTATTTGACGTTGGTGTTGTTGTTGTTTATTTGACGTTGTTGTTGTTGTTATTTATTTGACGTTGTTGTTGTTATTATTTATTTGACGTTGTTGTTGTTGTTGTTTATTTGACGTAGTTGTTGTTGTTGACGTTGTTGTTGTTGTTGTTGTTGTTTATTTGACGTTTTTGTTGTTGTTGATGTTGTTGTTGTTGTTTATTTGACGTTGTTGTTATTTTTTATTTGACGTTGTTTTTGTTGTTTATTTGACGTTGTTGTTGTTGTTATTCTTGTTGTTTATTTGACGTTGTTGTTGTTGTTGTTTATTTGATGTTGTTGTTGTTGTTTATTTGACATTGGTGTTGTTGTTGTTTATTTGAGGTTGTTGTTGTTGTTATTTATTTGACGTTGTTGTTGTTGTTGTTGTTATTGTTTATTTGAGGTTGTTGTTGTTGTTGTTTATTTGACGTTGTTAGTATTGTTTATTTGACGTTGTTTTTGTTATTTGACGTTGTTGTTGTTGTTGCATTTGTTGTTGTTGTTGTTGCTTATTTGACGTTGTTGTTATTGTTGTTGTTAATTTGACGTTGTTGTTGCTGTTGTTTATTTGACGTTGTTGTTGTTGTTGTTGTTTATTTGACGTTGTTGTTGTTGTTTATTTGACGTTGTTGTTGTTGTTGACATTATTGTTGTTGACATTGTTGTTGCTGTTGTTTATTTGACGTTGTTGTTGCTGTTGTTTATTTGACGTTGTTGTTGTTGTTGTTTATTTGACGTTGTTGTTGTTGTAGTTTATTTGACGTTGTCGTTGTTGTTGACATTGTTGTTGTTGACATTATTGCTGTTGTTGTTTATTTGACGTAGTTGTTGTTGTTGACGTTGTTGTTGTTGTTGTTGTTGTTTATTTGACGTTTTTGTTGTTGTTGATGTTGTTGTTGTTTATTTGACGTTGTTGTTGTTGTTTATTTGACGTTTTTGGTTGTTGTTATTTATTTGACGTTGTTGTTGTTGTTGTTATTCTTGTGGTTTATTTGACGTTGTTGTTGTTGTTGTTGTTTATTTGATGTTGTTGTTGTTGTTTATTTGACATTGTTGTTGTTGTTGACGTTGTTGTTGTTGTTGTTTATTTGACATTGTTGTTGTTGTTGTTGACGTTGTTGGTGTTGTTGTTTATTTGACGTTGTTGTTGACATTGTTGTTGTTGTTTATTTGACGTTGTTGTTATTGTTGTTTATTTGACGTAGTTGTTGTTGTTGACGTTGTTGTTGTTGTTTATTTGACGTTTTTGTTATTGTTGTTGTTGTTGTTTATTTGACGTTGTTGTTATTGTCTATTTGACGTTGTTGTTGTTGTTTATTTGACGTTGTTGTTGTTGTTGTTTATTTGACGTTGTTATTGTTGTTTATTTAACGTTGTTGTTGTTGTTGTTGTTTATTTGGCGTTGTTGTTGTTGTTCATTTGACGTTGTTGTTGTTGTTGACGTTGTTGTTATTGTTGTTTATTTGACGTTGTTGTTGTTGACGTTGTTGTTGTTGTTGTTATTTATTTGACGTTGTTGTTGTTGTTGTTGTTTATTTGACGTTGTTGTTGTTGTTTATTTGACGTTGTTGTTGTTTATTTGACATTGTTGTTGTTGTTGTTATTGTTTATTTGACCTTTAATGTTGTTGTTTATTTGACGTTGTTGTTGTTGTTGTTGATGTTGTTGTTGTTGTTGTTGTTGTTGTTTATTTGACGTTTTTGTTGTTGTTGTTGTTGTTTATTTGACGTTGTTGTTGTTGTTGTTGTTTATTTGACATTGTTGTTGTTGTTGTAGATTTGACGTTGTTGTTTATTTGACGTTGTTGTTTTAGTTGTTGTTGTTATTGTTGTTGTTTATTTGACGTTGTTGTTGTTGTTTATTTGATGTTGTTGTTTATTTGACATTGTTGTTGTTGTTGACGTTGTTGTTGTTGTTGTTGTTGTTTATTTGTTATTGTTGTTGTTGTTGACGTTGTTGGTGTTGTCTTTTATTTCACGTTGTTGTTGTTGTTGTTTATTTGACGTTGTTTTAGTTGTTGTTGTTTATTTGACGTTGTTGTTGTTGTGGTTTATTTGACATTGTTGGTGTTGTTGACGTTGTTGTTATTGTTTATTTGACATTGTTGTTGTTGTTGCTGTTGTTGACGTTGTTGGTGTTGTTGTTTATTTGACGTTGTTGTTGTTGTTGTTTATTTGATGTTGTTTTAGTTGTTGTTGTTTATTTGACATTGTTGTTGTTTTTTATTTGACGTTGTTGTTGACATTGTTGTTGTTGTTGTTGATTATTTGACGTTGTTGTTGTTGTTTATTTGACGTAGTTGTTGTTGTTGACGTTGTTGTTGTTGTTGTTGTTTATTTGACGTTTTTGTTGTTGTTGATGTTGTTGTTGTTGTTGTTTATTTGACGTTGTTGTTATTGTTTATTTGACGTTGTTTTTGTTGTTTATTTGACGTCTTTGTTGTTGTTATTGTTGTTGTTTATTTGACGCTGTTGTTGTTGTTGTTGTTTATTTGATGTTGTCGTTGTTGTTTATTTGACGTTGGTGTTGTTGTTGTTTATTTGACGTTGTTGTTGTTGTTATTTATTTGACGTTGTTGTTGTTATTGTTTATTTGACGTTGTTGTTGTTGTTGTTTATTTGACGTTGTTATTATTGTTTATTTGATGTGGTTTTTGTTATTTGACGTTGTTGTTGTTGTATTTGTTGTTGTTGTTGTTGCTTATTTGACGTTGCTGTTATTGTTGTTGTTTATTTGACGTTGTTGTTGCTGTTGTTATTTGACGTTGTTGTTGTTGTTTATTTGACGTTGTTGTTGTTTTTTTGACGTTGTTGTTGTTGTTGTTTGTTTGACGTTGTTGTTGCTGTTGTTTATTTGACGTTGTTGTTGTTGTTGTTTATTTGACGTTGTTGTTGTTGTTGTTATTTATTTGACGTTGTCGTTGTTGTTGGCATTGTTGTTGTTGTTGTTGTTTATTTGACGTAGTTGTTGTTGTTGACGTTGTTGTTGTTGTTGTTGTTTATTCGACGTTTTTGTTGTTGTTGATGTTGTTGTTGTTTATTTGATGTTGTTGTTGTTGTTTATTTGACATTGTTGTTGTTGTTGTTGTTTATTTGACGTTGTTGTTGTTGTTATTGTTGTTGTTTATTTGACGTTGTTGTTGTTGTGTTTATTTGATGTTGTTGTTGTTGTTTATTTGACATTGTTGTTGTTGTTGACGTTGTTGTTGTTATTTATTTGACATTGTCGTTGTTGTTGTTGTTGACGTTGTTGGTGTTGTTGTTTATTTAACGTTGTTGTTGCTGTTGTTTATTTGACGTTGTTGTTGTTGTTGTTTATTTGATGTTGTTGTTGTTGTTTATTTGACGTTGTTGTTATTGTTGACATTGTTGTTGTTGTTTATTTGACGTTGTTGTTGTTGATGTTGTTGTTGTTGTTGTTATTTATTTGACGTTGTTGTTGTTGTTTATTTGACGTTGTTGTTGTTGTTTATTTGACGTTGTTGTTTTTTATTTGACATTGTTGTTGTTGTTATTGTTTATTTGACCTTTAATGTTGTTGTTTATTTGACGTTGTTGTTGTTGTTGTTGACGTTGTTGTTGTTGTTGTTGCTTATTTGACGTTGTTGTTGTTGTTGACGTTGTTGTTGTTGTTGTTGTTGTTTGTTTGACGTTGTTGTTGTTGTTGTTTATTTGACGTTGTTGTTGTTGTTGTTTATTTGACGTTGTTGTTGTAGTTGTTGTTGTTATTGTTGTTGTTTATTGACGTTGTTGTTGTTGTTTATTTGCTGTTGTTGTTTATTTGACATTGTTGTTGTTGTTGACGTTGTTGTTGTTGTTGTTTATTTGTTATTGTTGTTGTTGTTGTTGTTGACGTTGTTGGTGTTGTTGTTTATTTGACGTTGTTGTTTTTGTTGTTGTTTATTTGACGTTGTTTTAGTTGTTGTTGTTTATTTGACGTTGTTGTTGTTGTTGTTTATTTGACATTGTTGTTGTTGTTGACTTTGTTGTTATTGTTTATTTGACATTGTTGTTGTTGTTGTTGTTGTTGACGTTGTTGGTGTTGTTGTTTATTTGACGTTGTTGTTGTTGTTGTTGTTGTTTATTTGATGTTGTTTTAGTTGTTGTTGTTCATTTGACATTGTTGTTGTTTTTTATTTGACGTTGTTGTTGACATTGTTGTTGTTGTTGTTGTTGATTATTTGACGTTGTTGTTGTTGTTTATTTGACGTAGTTGTTGTTGTTGACGTTTTTGTTGTTGTTGTTGTTGTTTATTTGACGTTTTTGTTGTTGTTGATGTTGTTGTTGTTGTTGTTTATTTGACGTTGTTGTTATTGTTTATTTGACGTTGTTTTTGTTGTTTCTTTGACGTTGTTGTTGTTGTTATTGTTGTTGTTTATTTGACGTTGTTATTGTTGTTGTTTATTTGATGTTGTTGTTGTTGTTTATTTGACGTTGGTGTTGTTGTTGTTTATTTGACGTTGTTGTTGTTGTTATTTATTTGACGTTGTTGTTGTTATTGTTTATTTGACGTTGTTGTTGTTGTTGTTGTTGTTTACTTGACGTTGTTATTATTGTTTATTTGATGTGGTTTTTGTTATTTGACGTTGTTGTTGTTGTATTTGTTGTTGTTGTTGTTGCTTATTTGACGTTGTTGTTATTGTTGTTGTTTATTTGACGTTGTTGTTGCTGTTGTTTATTTGACGTTGTTGTTGTTTATTTGACGTTGTTGTTTTTTTGACGTTGTTGTTGTTATTGACATTGTTGTTGTTGTTTGTTTGACGTTGGTGTTGTTGTTGTTTATTTGACGTTGTTGTTATTGTAGTTTATTTGACGTTGTTGTTGTTGTTGTTGTTTATTTGACGTTGTCGTTGTTGTTGACATTGTTGTTGTTGTTGTTTATTTGACGTAGTTGTTGTTGTTGACATTGTTGTTGTTGTTGTTGTTTATTTGACGTTTTTGTTGTTGTTGATGTTGTTGTTGTTGTTTATTTGACGTTGTTATTGTTATTTATTTGACGTTGTTGTTGTTGTTGTTGTTGTTGTTTATTTGACGTTGTTGTTGTTATTGTTGTTGTTTATTTGACGTTGTTGTTGTTTATTTGATGTTGTTGTTGTTGTTGTTTATTTGACATTGTTGTTGTTGTTGACGTTGTTGTTGTTTATTTGACATTGTTGTTGTTGTTGTTGACGTTGTTGGTGTTGTTGTTTATTTGACGTTGTTGTTGTTGTTATTTATTTGACGTTGTTGTTGTTGTTGTTTATTTGACGTTGTTGTTGTTGTTGTTTATTTGACGTTGTTGTTGTTGTTGACATTGTTGTTGTTGACATTGTTGTTGTTGTTGTTTATTTGACGTTGTTGTTGTTGTTTATTTGACGTTGTTGTTGTTGTTTATTTGACGTTGTTGTTGTTGTTGTTGTTTATTTGACGTTGTCGTTGTTGTTGACATTGTTGTTGTTGTTGTTTATTTGACGTAGTTGTTGTTGTTGACGTTGTTGTTGTTGTTGTTGTTTATTTGACGTTTTTGTTGTTGTTGATGTTGTTATTGTTATTGTTGTTTATTTGACGTTGTTGTTGTTGTTTATTTGACGTTGTTGTTGTTGTTGTTGTTTATTTGACGTTGTTGTTGTTATTGTTGTTGTTTATTTGATGTTGTTGTTGTTGTTGTTTATTAGATGTTGTTGTTGTTGTGGTTTATTTGACATTGTTGTTATTGTTGACGTTGTTGTTGTTGTTTATTTGACATTGTTGTTGTTGTTGATGTTGTTGGTGTTGTTGTTTATTTGACGTTGTTGTTGTTGGCATTGTTGTTGTTGTTGTTTATTTGACGTTGTTGTTATTGTTGTTTATTTGACGTAGTTGTTGTTGTTGACGTTGTTGTTGTTGTTGTTTATTTGACGTTTTTGTTGTTGTTGTTGTTGTTGTTGTTTATTTGACGTTGTTATTATTGTTTATTTGACGTTGTTTTTGTTATTTGACGTTGTTGTTGTTGTTGTATTTGTTGTTGTTGTTGTTGCTTATTTGACGTTGTTGTTATTGTTGTTGTTAATTTGACGTTGTTGTTGCTGTTGTTTATTTGACGTTGTTGTTGTTGTTGTTGTTTATTTGACGTTGTTGTTGTTGTTGTTTATTTGACGTTGTTGTTGTTGTTGACATTATTGTTGTTGACATTGTTGTTGTTGTTGTTTATTTGACGTTGTTGTTGCTGTTGTTTATTTGACGTTGTTGTTGTTGTTGTTTATTTGACGTTGTTGTTGTTGTTGTTTATTTGACGTTGTCGTTGTTGTTGACATTGTTGTTGTTGACATTGTTGCTGTTGTTGTTTATTTGACGTAGTTGTTGTTGTTGACATTGTTGTTGTTGTTGTTGTTGTTTATTTGACGTTTTTGTTGTTGTTGATGTTGTTGTTGTTTATTTGACGTTGTTGTTGTTGTTTATTTGACGTTTTTGGTTATTGTTATTTATTTGACGTTGTTGTTGTTGTTGTTATTCTTGTTGTTTATTTGACGTTGTTGTTGTTGTTGTTGTTTATTTGATGTTGTTGTTGTTGTTTATTTGACATTGTTGTTGTTGTTGACGTTGTTGTTGTTGTTGTTTATTTGACATTGTTGTTGTTGTTGTTGTTGACGTTGTTGGTGTTGTTGTTTATTTGACGTTGTTGTTGACATTGTTGTTGTTGTTTATTTGACGTTGTTGTTATTGTTGTTTATTTGACGTAGTTGTTGTTGTTGACGTTGTTGTTGTTGTTTATTTGACGTTTTTGTTATTGTTGTTGTTGTTGTTTATTTGACGTTGTTGTTATTGTCTATTTGACGTTGTTGTTGTTGTTTATTTGACGTTGTTGTTGTTGTTGTTTATTTGACGTTGTTATTGTTGTTTATTTAACGTTGTTGTTGTTGTTGTTGTTTATTTGACGTTGTTGTTGTTGTTCATTTGACGTTGTTGTTGTTGTTGACGTTGTTGTTATTGTTGTTTATTTGACGTTGTTGTTGTTGACGTTGTTGTTGTTGTTGTTATTTATTTGACGTTGTTGTTGTTGTTGTTGTTGTTTATTTGACGTTGTTGTTGTTGTTTATTTGACGTTGTTGTTGTTTATTTGACATTGTTGTTGTTGTTGTTATTGTTTATTTGACCTTTAATGTTGTTGTTTATTTGACGTTGTTGTTGTTGTTGTTGTTGACGTTGTTGTTGTTGTTGTTGTTGTTTATTTGACGTTTTTGTTGTTGTTGTTGTTGTTTATTTGACGTTGTTGTTGTTGTTGTTAATTTGACGTTTGTGTTGTTGTAGATTTGACGTTGTTGTTTATTTGACGTTGTTGTTTTAGTTGTTGTTGTTGTTGTTGTTTATTTGACGTTGTTGTTGTTGTTTATTTGATGTTGTTGTTTATTTGACATTGATGTTGTTGTTGACGTTGTTGTTGTTGTTGTTGTTTATTTGTTATTGTTGTTGTTGTTGTTGACGTTGTTGGTGTTGTCTTTTATTTCACGTTGTTGTTGTTGTTGTTTATTTGACGTTGTTTTAGTTGTTGTTGTTTATTTGACGTTGTTGTTGTTGTTGTTTATTTGACATTGTTGGTGTTGTTGACGTTGTTGTTATTGTTTATTTGACATTGTTGTTGTTCTTGTTGTTGTTGACGTTGTTGGTGTTGTTGTTTATTTGACGTTGTTGTTGTTGTTGTTTATTTGATGTTGTTTTAGTTGTTGTTGTTTATTTGACATTATTGTTGTTTTTTATTTGACGTTGTTGTTGACATTGTTGTTGTTGTTGTTGATTATTTGACGTTGTTGTTGTTGTTTATTTGACGTAGTTGTTGTTGTTGACGTTGTTGTTGTTGTTGTTGTTGTTTATTTGACGTTTTTGTTGTTGTTGATGTTGTTGTTGTTGTTGTTTATTAGACGTTGTTGTTATTGTTTATTTGACGTTGTTTTTGTTGTTTATTTGACGTTGTTGTTGTTGTTATTGTTGTTGTTTATTTGACGCTGTTGTTGTTGTTGTTGTTTATTTGATGTTGTTGTTGTTGTTTATTTGACGTTGGTGTTGTTGTTGTTTATTTGACGTTGTTGTTGTTGTTATTTATTTGACGTTGTTGTTGTTATTGTTTATTTGACGTTGTTGTTGTTGTTGTTTATTTGACGTTGTTATTATTGTTTATTTGATGTGGTTTTTGTTATTTGACGTTGTGGTTGTTGTATTTGTTGTTGTTGTTGTTGCTTATTTGACGTTGTTGTTATTGTTGTTGTTTATTTGACGTTGTTGTTGCTGTTGTTTATTTGACGTTGTTGTTGTTGTTTATTTGACGTTGTTGTTGTTTTTTTGACGTTGTTGTTGTTGTTGTTTGTTTGACGTTGTTGTTGCTGTTGTTTATTTGACGTTGTTGTTGTTGTTGTTTATTTGACGTTGTTGTTGTTGTTGTTATTTATTTGACATTGTCGTTGTTGTTGGCATTGTTGTTGTTGTTGTTTATTTGACGTACTTGTTGTTGTTGACGTTGTTGTTGTTGTTGTTGTTGTTGTTTATTCGACGTTTTTGTTGTTGTTGATGTTGTTGTTGTTTATTTGATGTTGTTGTTGTTGTTTATTTGACGTTGTTGTTGTTGTTGTTGTTTATTTGACGTTGTTGTTGTTGTTATTGTTGTTGTTTATTTGACGTTGTTGTTGTTGTGTTTATTTGATGTTGTTGTTGTTGTTTATTTGACATTGTTGTTGTTGTTGACGTTGTTGTTGTTGTTTATTTGACATTGTCGTTGTTGTTGTTGTTGACGTTGTTGGTGTTGTTGTTTATTTAACGTTGTTGTTGCTGTTGTTTATTTGACGTTGTTGTTGTTGTTGTTGTTTATTTGATGTTGTTGTTGTTGTTTATTTGACGTTGTTGTTGTTGTTGACATTGTTGTTGTTGTTTATTTGACGTTGTTGTTGTTGACGTTGTTGTTGTTGACGTTGTTGTTGTTGTTGTTATTTATTTGACGTTGTTGTTGTTGTTGTTTATTTGACATTGTTGTTGTTGTTATTGTTTATTTGACGTTGTTGTTGTTGTTATTGTTTATTTGACGTTGTTGTTGTTATTATTTATTTGACGTTGTTGTTGTTGTTGTTTATTTGACGTAGTTGTTGTTG
This sequence comes from Vicia faba, assembly GCA_948472305.1. Classification (NCBI taxonomy): domain Eukaryota; kingdom Viridiplantae; phylum Streptophyta; class Magnoliopsida; order Fabales; family Fabaceae; genus Vicia; species Vicia faba. Next base: position 383,379,019 of record OX451739.1, on the reverse strand, counting down.
TTGACGTTGTTGTTGTTGTTGTTGTTGTTTATTTGACGTTTTTGTTGTTGTTGATGTTGTTGTTGTTGTTTATTTGACGTTGTTGTTATTTTTTATTTGACGTTGTTTTTGTTGTTTATTTGACGTTGTTGTTGTTGTTATTCTTGTTGTTTATTTGACGTTGTTGTTGTTGTTGTTTATTTGATGTTGTTGTTGTTGTTTATTTGACATTGGTGTTGTTGTTGTTTATTTGAGGTTGTTGTTGTTGTTATTTATTTGACGTTGTTGTTGTTGTTGTTGTTATTGTTTATTTGACGTTGTTGTTGTTGTTGTTGTTTATTTGACGTTGTTAGTATTGTTTATTTGACGTTGTTTTTGTTATTTGACGTTGTTGTTGTTGTTGTATTTGTTGTTGTTGTTGTTGCTTATTTGACGTTGTTGTTATTGTTGTTGTTAATTTGACGTTGTTGTTGCTGTTGTTTATTTGACGTTGTTGTTGTTGTTGTTGTTTATTTGACGTTGTTGTTGTTGTTGTTTATTTGACGTTGTTGTTGTTGTTGACATTATTGTTGTTGACATTGTTGTTGCTGTTGTTTATTTGACGTTGTTGTTGCTGTTGTTTATTTGACGTTGTTGTTGTTGTTGTTTATTTGACGTTGTTGTTGTTGTAGTTTATTTGACGTTGTCGTTGTTGTTGACATTGTTGTTGTTGACATTGTTGCTGTTGTTGTTTATTTGACGTAGTTGTTGTTGTTGACGTTGTTGTTGTTGTTGTTGTTGTTTATTTGACGTTTTTGTTGTTGTTGATGTTGTTGTTGTTTATTTGACGTTGTTGTTGTTGTTTATTTGACGTTTTTGGTTGTTGTTATTTATTTGACGTTGTTGTTGTTGTTGTTATTCTTGTGGTTTATTTGACGTTGTTGTTGTTGTTGTTGTTTATTTGATGTTGTTGTTGTTGTTTATTTGACATTGTTGTTGTTGTTGACGTTGTTGTTGTTGTTGTTTATTTGACATTGTTGTTGTTGTTGTAGATTTGACGTTGTTGTTTATTTGACGTTGTTGTTTTAGTTGTTGTTGTTATTGTTGTTGTTTATTTGACGTTGTTGTTGTTGTTTATTTGATGTTGTTGTTTATTTGACATTGTTGTTGTTGTTGACGTTGTTGTTGTTGTTGTTTATTTGTTATTGTTGTTGTTGTTGTTGACGTTGTTGGTGTTGTCTTTTATTTCACGTTGTTGTTGTTGTTGTTTATTTGACGTTGTTTTAGTTGTTGTTGTTTATTTGACGTTGTTGTTGTTGTTGTTTATTTGACATTGTTGGTGTTGTTGACGTTGTTGTTATTGTTTATTTGACATTGTTGTTGTTGTTGCTGTTGTTGACGTTGTTGGTGTTGTTGTTTATTTGACGTTGTTGTTGTTGTTGTTTATTTGATGTTGTTTTAGTTGTTGTTGTTTATTTGACATTGTTGTTGTTTTTTATTTGACGTTGTTGTTGACATTGTTGTTGTTGTTGTTGATTATTTGACGTTGTTGTTGTTGTTTATTTGACGTAGTTGTTGTTGTTGACGTTGTTGTTGTTGTTGTTGTTTATTTGACGTTTTTGTTGTTGTTGATGTTGTTGTTGTTGTTGTTTATTTGACGTTGTTGTTATTGTTTATTTGACGTTGTTTTTGTTGTTTATTTGACGTTGTTGTTGTTGTTATTGTTGTTGTTTATTTGACGCTGTTGTTGTTGTTGTTGTTTATTTGATGTTGTCGTTGTTGTTTATTTGACGTTGGTGTTGTTGTTGTTTATTTGACGTTGTTGTTGTTGTTATTTATTTGACGTTGTTGTTGTTATTGTTTATTTGACGTTGTTGTTGTTGTTGTTTATTTGACGTTGTTATTATTGTTTATTTGATGTGGTTTTTGTTATTTGACGTTGTTGTTGTTGTATTTGTTGTTGTTGTTGTTGCTTATTTGACGTTGTTGTTATTGTTGTTGTTTATTTGACGTTGTTGTTGCTGTTGTTATTTGACGTTGTTGTTGTTGTTTATTTGACGTTGTTGTTGTTTTTTTGACGTTGTTGTTGTTGTTGTTTGTTTGACGTTGTTGTTGCTGTTGTTTATTTGACGTTGTTGTTGTTGTTGTTTATTTGACGTTGTTGTTGTTGTTGTTATTTATTTGACGTTGTCGTTGTTGTTGGCATTGTTGTTGTTGTTGTTTATTTGACGTAGTTGTTGTTGTTGACGTTGTTGTTGTTGTTGTTGTTTATTCGACGTTTTTGTTGTTGTTGATGTTGTTGTTGTTTATTTGATGTTGTTGTTGTTGTTTATTTGACGTTGTTGTTGTTGTTGTTGTTTATTTGACGTTGTTGTTGTTGTTATTGTTGTTGTTTATTTGACGTTGTTGTTGTTGTGTTTATTTGATGTTGTTGTTGTTGTTTATTTGACATTGTTGTTGTTGTTGACGTTGTTGTTGTTATTTATTTGACATTGTCGTTGTTGTTGTTGTTGACGTTGTTGGTGTTGTTGTTTATTTAACGTTGTTGTTGCTGTTGTTTATTTGACGTTGTTGTTGTTGTTGTTTATTTGATGTTGTTGTTGTTGTTTATTTGACGTTGTTGTTATTGTTGACATTGTTGTTGTTGTTTATTTGACGTTGTTGTTGTTGATGTTGTTGTTGTTGTTGTTATTTATTTGACGTTGTTGTTGTTGTTTATTTGACGTTGTTGTTGTTGTTTATTTGACGTTGTTGTTTTTTATTTGACATTGTTGTTGTTGTTATTGTTTATTTGACCTTTAATGTTGTTGTTTATTTGACGTTGTTGTTGTTGTTGTTGACGTTGTTGTTGTTGTTGTTGCTTATTTGACGTTGTTGTTGTTGTTGACGTTGTTGTTGTTGTTGTTGTTGTTTGTTTGACGTTGTTGTTGTTGTTGTTTATTTGACGTTGTTGTTGTTGTTGTTTATTTGACGTTGTTGTTGTAGTTGTTGTTGTTATTGTTGTTGTTTATTGACGTTGTTGTTGTTGTTTATTTGCTGTTGTTGTTTATTTGACATTGTTGTTGTTGTTGACGTTGTTGTTGTTGTTGTTTATTTGTTATTGTTGTTTGTTGTACCCCAAAATTTGCCCTCCCATATTCATCAAGAAATTGTCAAGTCAAGGTCACAAAATTCCCCCAGGGTTGTGCAGCTCAACTGTCTCCTATACAGTCAAAACTAGGGTTTGAGTTCTGGTCAAGCAAATGAACTTCTCAAAGGCCCAATCAAGTCTCACATGCTTAAAAAGATGGTCAAGTGTCTTCATGTCAAGTTTCAAGGCATTCAGCTCAAAATTGCACAGTCAAAACCCTAAATTGCACTACAGTCAACTGTAGGGGCAAAATGGTCATTTGACAGTCAAAAGTTCAAATTTTTGGTCAATATATCATTTTGAAGCCACAAACATCATTTGATCAATGCTTGATCATGATTCTCAAAATTTGGCTCAGAAATCATCAAAGATGCAAAAGTTGCTATATTTGGACAGTTGAAAAAGTCAACTGAAATTGACCAGGGTATAACTTTCACATGGATTATCAGAAAAATTCCATCCAAAGCTCATTTTGAAGAGAAAGACATTTCCTACAATTCATCTTCATGTTCCAAGTCCAAGAAATGCTCTCACAAAAAGTTATCAATTTCAACATTATAGGTCATTTTCAAAAGTCAACAAAAAGTGACTTTAAGTCAAAGGCCATAACTTGAGATTGGTAAATCAAAATGACATGGGACCAAAGGCATTGGTTAAAGGACTCAAAGACCTTTCCAAAATGTCCAAGAACATGTGAAAAGCTTAAAAATTGACCAAGTTATGCCTTGTGGAAGTTGGGAAATTGACGTTGTTGTTGACATTGTTGTTGTTGTTTATTTGACGTTGTTGTTATTGTTGTTTATTTGACGTAGTTGTTGTTGTTGACGTTGTTGTTGTTGTTTATTTGACGTTTTTGTTATTGTTGTTGTTGTTGTTTATTTGACGTTGTTGTTATTGTCTATTTGACGTTGTTGTTGTTGTTTATTTGACGTTGTTGTTGTTGTTGTTTATTTGACGTTGTTATTGTTGTTTATTTAACGTTGTTGTTGTTGTTGTTGTTTATTTGACGTTGTTGTTGTTGTTCATTTGACGTTGTTGTTGTTGTTGACGTTGTTGTTATTGTTGTTTATTTGACGTTGTTGTTGTTGACGTTGTTGTTGTTGTTGTTATTTATTTGACGTTGTTGTTGTTGTTGTTGTTTATTTGACGTTGTTGTTGTTGTTTATTTGACGTTGTTGTTGTTTATTTGACATTGTTGTTGTTGTTGTTATTGTTTATTTGACCTTTAATGTTGTTGTTTATTTGACGTTGTTGTTGTTGTTGTTGTTGACGTTGTTGTTGTTGTTGTTGTTGTTTATTTGACGTTTTTGTTGTTGTTGTTGTTGTTGTTTATTTGACGTTGTTGTTGTTGTTGTTAATTTGACGTTTGTGTTGTTGTAGATTTGACGTTGTTGTTTATTTGACGTTGTTGTTTTAGTTGTTGTTGTTGTTGTTTATTTGACGTTGTTGTTGTTGTTTATTTGATGTTGTTGTTTATTTGACATTGATGTTGTTGTTGACGTTGTTGTTGTTGTTGTTGTTTATTTGTTATTGTTGTTGTTGTTGTTGACGTTGTTGGTGTTGTCTTTTATTTCACGTTGTTGTTGTTGTTGTTTATTTGACGTTGTTTTAGTTGTTGTTGTTTATTTGACGTTGTTGTTGTTGTTGTTTATTTGACATTGTTGGTGTTGTTGACGTTGTTGTTATTGTTTATTTGACATTGTTGTTGTTCTTGTTGTTGTTGACGTTGTTGGTGTTGTTGTTTATTTGACGTTGTTGTTGTTGTTGTTTATTTGATGTTGTTTTAGTTGTTGTTGTTTATTTGACATTATTGTTGTTTTTTATTTGACGTTGTTGTTGACATTGTTGTTGTTGTTGTTGATTATTTGACGTTGTTGTTGTTGTTTATTTGACGTAGTTGTTGTTGTTGACGTTGTTGTTGTTGTTGTTGTTGTTTATTTGACGTTTTTGTTGTTGTTGATGTTGTTGTTGTTGTTGTTTATTAGACGTTGTTGTTATTGTTTATTTGACGTTGTTTTTGTTGTTTATTTGACGTTGTTGTTGTTGTTATTGTTGTTGTTTATTTGACGCTGTTGTTGTTGTTGTTGTTTATTTGATGTTGTTGTTGTTGTTTATTTGACGTTGGTGTTGTTGTTGTTTATTTGACGTTGTTGTTGTTGTTATTTATTTGACGTTGTTGTTGTTATTGTTTATTTGACGTTGTTGTTGTTGTTGTTTATTTGACGTTGTTATTATTGTTTATTTGATGTGGTTTTTGTTATTTGACGTTGTGGTTGTTGTATTTGTTGTTGTTGTTGTTGCTTATTTGACGTTGTTGTTATTGTTGTTGTTTATTTGACGTTGTTGTTGCTGTTGTTTATTTGACGTTGTTGTTGTTGTTTATTTGACGTTGTTGTTGTTTTTTTGACGTTGTTGTTGTTGTTGTTTGTTTGACGTTGTTGTTGCTGTTGTTTATTTGACGTTGTTGTTGTTGTTGTTTATTTGACGTTGTTGTTGTTGTTGTTATTTATTTGACATTGTCGTTGTTGTTGGCATTGTTGTTGTTGTTGTTTATTTGACGTACTTGTTGTTGTTGACGTTGTTGTTGTTGTTGTTGTTGTTTATTCGACGTTTTTGTTGTTGTTGATGTTGTTGTTGTTTATTTGATGTTGTTGTTGTTGTTTATTTGACGTTGTTGTTGTTGTTGTTGTTTATTTGACGTTGTTGTTGTTGTTATTGTTGTTGTTTATTTGACGTTGTTGTTGTTGTGTTTATTTGATGTTGTTGTTGTTGTTTATTTGACATTGTTGTTGTTGTTGACGTTGTTGTTGTTGTTTATTTGACATTGTCGTTGTTGTTGTTGTTGACGTTGTTGGTGTTGTTGTTTATTTAACGTTGTTGTTGCTGTTGTTTATTTGACGTTGTTGTTGTTGTTGTTTATTTGATGTTGTTGTTGTTGTTTATTTGACGTTGTTGTTGTTGTTGACATTGTTGTTGTTGTTTATTTGACGTTGTTGTTGTTGACGTTGTTGTTGTTGACGTTGTTGTTGTTGTTGTTATTTATTTGACGTTGTTGTTGTTGTTGTTTATTTGACATTGTTGTTGTTGTTATTGTTTATTTGACGTTGTTGTTGTTGTTATTGTTTATTTGACGTTGTTGTTGTTATTATTTATTTGACGTTGTTGTTGTTGTTGTTTATTTGACGTAGTTGTTGTTGTTGACGTTGTTGTTGTTGTTGTTGTTGTTTATTTGACGTTTTTGTTGTTGTTGATGTTGTTGTTGTTGTTTATTTGACGTTGTTGTTATTTTTTATTTGACGTTGTTTTTGTTGTTTATTTGACGTTGTTGTTGTTGTTATTCTTGTTGTTTATTTGACGTTGTTGTTGTTGTTGTTTATTTGATGTTGTTGTTGTTGTTTATTTGACATTGGTGTTGTTGTTGTTTATTTGAGGTTGTTGTTGTTGTTATTTATTTGACGTTGTTGTTGTTGTTGTTGTTATTGTTTATTTGACGTTGTTGTTGTTGTTGTTGTTTATTTGACGTTGTTAGTATTGTTTATTTGACGTTGTTTTTGTTATTTGACGTTGTTGTTGTTGTTGTATTTGTTGTTGTTGTTGTTGCTTATTTGACGTTGTTGTTATTGTTGTTGTTAATTTGACGTTGTTGTTGCTGTTGTTTATTTGACGTTGTTGTTGTTGTTGTTGTTTATTTGACGTTGTTGTTGTTGTTGTTTATTTGACGTTGTTGTTGTTGTTGACATTATTGTTGTTGACATTGTTGTTGCTGTTGTTTATTTGACGTTGTTGTTGCTGTTGTTTATTTGACGTTGTTGTTGTTGTTGTTTATTTGATGTTGTTGTTGTTGTAGTTTATTTGACGTTGTCGTTGTTGTTGACATTGTTGTTGTTGACATTGTTGCTGTTGTTGTTTATTTGACGTAGTTGTTGTTGTTGACGTTGTTGTTGTTGTTGTTGTTGTTTATTTGACGTTTTTGTTGTTGTTGATGTTGTTGTTGTTTATTTGACGTTGTTGTTGTTGTTTATTTGACGTTTTTGGTTGTTGTTATTTATTTGACGTTGTTGTTGTTGTTGTTATTCTTGTGGTTTATTTGACGTTGTTGTTGTTGTTGTTGTTTATTTGATGTTGTTGTTGTTGTTTATTTGACATTGTTGTTGTTGTTGACGTTGTTGTTGTTGTTGTTTATTTGACATTGTTGTTGTTGTTGTAGATTTGACGTTGTTGTTTATTTGACGTTGTTGTTTTAGTTGTTGTTGTTATTGTTGTTGTTTATTTGACGTTGTTGTTGTTGTTTATTTGATGTTGTTGTTTATTTGACATTGTTGTTGTTGTTGACGTTGTTGTTGTTGTTGTTGTTGTTTATTTGTTATTGTTGTTGTTGTTGTTGACGTTGTTGGTGTTGTCTTTTATTTCACGTTGTTGTTGTTGTTGTTTATTTGACGTTGTTTTAGTTGTTGTTGTTTATTTGACGTTGTTGTTGTTGTTGTTTATTTGACATTGTTGGTGTTGTTGACGTTGTTGTTATTGTTTATTTGACATTGTTGTTGTTGTTGCTGTTGTTGACGTTGTTGGTGTTGTTGTTTATTTGACGTTGTTGTTGTTGTTGTTTATTTGATGTTGTTTTAGTTGTTGTTGTTTATTTGACATTGTTGTTGTTTTTTATTTGACGTTGTTGTTGACATTGTTGTTGTTGTTGTTGATTATTTGACGTTGTTGTTGTTGTTTATTTGACGTAGTTGTTGTTGTTGACGTTGTTGTTGTTGTTGTTTATTTGACGTTTTTGTTGTTGTTGATGTTGTTGTTGTTGTTGTTTATTTGACGTTGTTGTTATTGTTTATTTGACGTTGTTTTTGTTGTTTATTTGACGTTGTTGTTGTTGTTATTGTTGTTGTTTATTTGACGCTGTTGTTGTTGTTGTTGTTTATTTGATGTTGTCGTTGTTGTTTATTTGACGTTGGTGTTGTTGTTGTTTATTTGACGTTGTTGTTGTTGTTATTTATTTGACGTTGTTGTTGTTATTGTTTATTTGACGTTGTTGTTGTTGTTGTTTATTTGACGTTGTTATTATTGTTTATTTGATGTGGTTTTTGTTATTTGACGTTGTTGTTGTTGTATTTGTTGTTGTTGTTGTTGCTTATTTGACGTTGTTGTTATTGTTGTTGTTTATTTGACGTTGTTGTTGCTGTTGTTATTTGACGTTGTTGTTGTTGTTTATTTGACGTTGTTGTTGTTTTTTTGACGTTGTTGTTGTTGTTGTTTGTTTGACGTTGTTGTTGCTGTTGTTTATTTGACGTTGTTGTTGTTGTTGTTTATTTGACGTTGTTGTTGTTGTTGTTATTTATTTGACGTTGTCGTTGTTGTTGGCATTGTTGTTGTTGTTGTTTATTTGACGTAGTTGTTGTTGTTGACGTTGTTGTTGTTGTTGTTGTTTATTCGACGTTTTTGTTGTTGTTGATGTTGTTGTTGTTTATTTGATGTTGTTGTTGTTGTTTATTTGACGTTGTTGTTGTTGTTGTTGTTTATTTGACGTTGTTGTTGTTGTTATTGTTGTTGTTTATTTGACGTTGTTGTTGTTGTGTTTATTTGATGTTGTTGTTGTTGTTTATTTGACATTGTTGTTGTTGTTGACGTTGTTGTTGTTATTTATTTGACATTGTCGTTGTTGTTGTTGTTGACGTTGTTGGTGTTGTTGTTTATTTAACGTTGTTGTTGCTGTTGTTTATTTGACGTTGTTGTTGTTGTTGTTTATTTGATGTTGTTGTTGTTGTTTATTTGACGTTGTTGTTATTGTTGACATTGTTGTTGTTGTTTATTTGACGTTGTTGTTGTTGATGTTGTTGTTGTTGTTGTTATTTATTTGACGTTGTTGTTGTTGTTTATTTGACGTTGTTGTTGTTGTTTATTTGACGTTGTTGTTTTTTATTTGACATTGTTGTTGTTGTTATTGTTTATTTGACCTTTAATGTTGTTGTTTATTTGACGTTGTTGTTGTTGTTGTTGACGTTGTTGTTGTTGTTGTTGCTTATTTGACGTTGTTGTTGTTGTTGACGTTGTTGTTGTTGTTGTTGTTGTTTGTTTGACGTTGTTGTTGTTGTTGTTGTTTATTTGACGTTGTTGTTGTTGTTGTTTATTTGACGTTGTTGTTGTAGTTGTTGTTGTTATTGTTGTTGTTTATTGACGTTGTTGTTGTTGTTTATTTGCTGTTGTTGTTTATTTGACATTGTTGTTGTTGTTGACGTTGTTGTTGTTGTTGTTTATTTGTTATTGTTGTTTGTTGTACCCCAAAATTTGCCCTCCCATATTCATCAAGAAATTGTCAAGTCAAGGTCACAAAATTCCCCCAGGGTTGTGCAGCTCAACTGTCTCCTATACAGTCAAAACTAGGGTTTGAGTTCTGGTCAAGCAAATGAACTTCTCAAAGGCCCAATCAAGTCTCACATGCTTAAAAAGATGGTCAAGTGTCTTCATGTCAAGTTTCAAGGCATTCAGCTCAAAATTGCACAGTCAAAACCCTAAATTGCACTACAGTCAACTGTAGGGGCAAAATGGTCATTTGACAGTCAAAAGTTCAAATTTTTGGTCAATATATCATTTTGAAGCCACAAACATCATTTGATCAATGCTTGATCATGATTCTCAAAATTTGGCTCAGAAATCATCAAAGATGCAAAAGTTGCTATATTTGGACAGCTGAAAAAGTCAACTGAAATTGACCAGGGTATAACTTTCACATGGATTATCAGAAAAATTCCATCCAAAGCTCATTTTGAAGAGAAAGACATTTCCTACAATTCATCTTCATGTTCCAAGTCCAAGAAATGCTCTCACAAAAAGTTATCAATTTCAACATTATAGGTCATTTTCAAAAGTCAACAAAAAGTGACTTTAAGTCAAAGGCCATAACTTGAGATTGGTAAATCAAAATGACATGGGACCAAAGGCATTGGTTAAAGGACTCAAAGACCTTTCCAAAATGTCCAAGAACATGTGAAAAGCTTAAAAATTGACCAAGTTATGCCTTGTGGAAGTTGGGAAATTTTTGGAAAATTTTGAAAGTCAACAATGATGCAAAAGGCCTAAAAATGCAAATGGGCCCAATTATCTTCCAAATTTCTTCATGCCAAGCCTATGCACGACCACTAGGCCCAAGGGGAAGTATTCTCATATTTTTTAATTATTTATTTGAATTAATATTAATTTATATTCATTTAAATCATTTTAATTCATGAAAAATATAAACCTTAACCTAAAAAATCTTTTTATGCATGCTTTGGACTCTATAACTCGTGCACATGCTAATAGGGAAGGATTTGATGCTAATTGATCAGATTTGGCACAAAAACCATAAAAAAAATATTCAAAAAGATCTTGTAAAATCAAATATGTGAAAATCATCAATGCTTGAGATTTTGTGTAGTTTTGTTAACCTAAATCCCTCTATACATACACAGCATCACAACCCTAATGATCCAAGACTGAAAGCTGCGCATAAGAAGCCCTTAACAACTTGAAATTTTTGAGAAAAAAGTCAATTCTGAAAAGCATTCTAGGGGACGATTCAAGCCCTAACTTTGATCTCAATAGCTTCATTAGAGTGTCCTGAACGCGTGCCAACCCAAAACAACCACCAAAACTCCTTGAAACGGTATCACAAAGTCAAACTGAACCAAGAAAATATTGAAATCGCATAGCACGAATCATACATCTTTTGCATATTTTGTTTATGAATTCTTGTTTCTCATGATGTTCTAAAGCTAACCATGTTAATTAATTTCATTTTTGAGCAATACACGTGATTCTGCCATGAGCGTTCTCTAGGGTTTGCAGGTTTCAAATTTGGGGTTTCTCACCCAAGGAACAATTGGGACTCAAGATTGTTACCATTGCATTCAGCGTGTTCTTCTGAATAAAACACATGCCTCGCGAACAATTTATGATCCACAGGATGCTAATCGCTATTTTCTTGTAGGTTGCTTAAGGCCACGCATCCAAAACCGTGGCTAAAGGGTTTTGTTTCAGAAAATAATGGGGAAGATGACGCGCTGGCAACCACTGAGTGGTTCATTCAAACCAGCGCGCGCTTTTAGGGACCACTGACCAATTTTAATATTTGTTATTTAATTGATATATTATGTTAATTGAAAGTGAATGGTTCAGCTGGCAACGCACTATGCATGTGACATCAAAGACCTGGGTTCAAATCCCAGGTCTTGCAAAATTTCATATTATTTTTCTCTTGGCAATCTCATACAGGTCTCACATAAAGACTCACCGTACACGCTATATCCAAGCCACCCACGTGTGCACTAAGACCAAATCAAGGGCATGGATTCCAGGAGTGCAATGAAGATCAGTCAACGCATTGGTACATGATCAGAAAAGTCAATGAATCAACTCTTATTGGGCCAGGCTTTTCAGATTTATACCTCCTTATTTGGGGCAACACCCCACCCTGGTTTGATTTTCTTTTCTTTTTATTGTTTTAATTATTGTATTATATTATTTTTATTGCTTTAATTAATTAATTTATTTTTTCTATAAAATATAAAAACATTATAAAAATCAGAAAAAGACCAAAAATAATATTTATTTTATTATAATTATTTTATTAGCATGTAAATAAATTAATTTCAAATTAGGTTTAATTTACATTTTTTCCATAATAAAAATCCAACAAAATAGAATTAGGTTAATTAATTTTTTTTTTTATTCCTTTTAATATTTTTCCCTTTTTTCAGAATAACAATATTATTTATTTATTATTTTATTTTCATAAATTAAATTGTACATAAATGAATTAGGTGTAATTTAGGTCATATTTTAATTCTTTCATAATAAATAAAAATATTAGAATTAGGGTTTGCCGTTTAATTTAATCTCAGTTAATTTTTTTTTTCTCATTAAATCTAAAAAACACAAAAATATCATTCTCATTTAATTTTAATTTTTTAATCCTTATTAATTCTAATTATTTGCAAAAAGGGTCCAACGCCCTAGTTTCGTTTTAATTTGCGCATTTATCTTATGTCGTAGTTATAATTATGTAATTGTCCCTAAGCCATGTAATTTACTTTTCACACTTTATTTCTTCGCATTATTTATTTTTTCGCTAAATCGGGTCCGGTTTAATTTTGGCGATGTGGACCCGCGCCATTTGTAATAGCCTTAGATTTATTTCCTCGCAAAATATTTAACTGTTAACCAAGCATGCAAGAATGAATGTCTTAATTAAAATCAAGCGTAGATCACAGTGACATGACAAAAGACAAATATCAAATGAAACATGACACACGAATCGCACACACCACCCCTAGGGTACGCCTCACTGTTGCCTTTCGAAAGGTGGTCGTCGAGTAGAGGATGTCTTAGTAAGTCCTCATGATCCGGGAACCTGGCATGAGGGTAGCTTCTAAGGTGTCTTCCCATTGCTCTGGTGATCACCATGTCCCTAAAACTCGAATTGACCCAAACACCTCCAACGGTGGTGCTACCTACCTCTCAATGGTGGGATGGCATTACTTTTAAAGGACATCTACCCAGACGAATTCCTTAGGGTAGGTAGGTTCTCAAGGATACTTGCTCTAATCTCAAAACGAACTCAAAAAGACTTTTCACACTGACACATTTTCAAAAGCTTTCAAAGCAAACTTTTCAAACACTCTGACGTATGAGTCGATCTGAAATTTTTCAAAGAAACCTTTTTTAAACCCACATTGAAAAGCAAACAAAACAATTTTGAAAACACAATGAGCAAGTATCTAAGAGCCCATGGATAACCATGGATAGAAAGGGTGCTAACACCTTCCCTTTCTATAACCTACCTCCCGAACCGAGAGCGATCTCTTTAAAGGAATTTTTCTGTGCTTTTGTCCTTTCCTATTGGAGAAAATAAAAGACGGTGGCGACTCTTGCTTCCGCGACATTTCGCGAACCAGCTTTAAACAGTCAGTTCCAGATCCACCGATCACAGAACTGGCGACTCTGCTGGGGAAATAAAATTAAAGTGAGGTGTACCTTAGGGTTAGTTCATAACTGTGTTTTCAATTGTATTGACTTGTCTGCTTTAAATTTGTGGGTTGCATGGGAGTTACATAGATCCTAACCCGGATCTGGGGATACCCTGTTTAGGTAGCATAAGCTGTGAGGGACCTGTCCGGCGTAGACCGACACAGGTGAAGCAGTGGCTACGTTGGTGTGGCACCTTAGTCTGTACCGATATCCCTTGTGTCGCAACGAGGAGAATATGGGTCTTCTAAGGAGTCATTAAGCACCAACAACCTTAGAACCTTAATTGACACAACTTGGCCTTTAGAACAGTAGCAGTATGCTACGCCCATTGAGGCTAAACTCTCGTGATGGTTCTGGCCGCAAGAAAAGATTGCGATGCTGGAGTTATGACCGATTGAGGGTAGTCAATGATATTGGGATCCTCTAAGAACCCGGTTACTTTTGATTAGGACAGGTTGAACCCACCAACTTCAAGAGGGTAATACCCAGACCTCAGGCTGGCCTAAACTCTAAGGGTTTCTCTTGTGTGACTTGTGTGCCTTTGTACTTGCCTACTTGCGTACTTGTTACCTGACACTTGTTTCTTGCAGGTCTTGTTTATAGTCCTTAACTAGGATTCATGACAGGGTGCACTAAATTTCTTGCAGGTTTTATTCATAGTCCTTAATTGGGACTTATAATAGGGTGTACTAACCACTTGCAGGTTCTTGTTTATAGTCCTTAACTGGGACTCATCACAGGGTTTACTAGATCTCTTGCAGGTTTTGTTTATAGTCCTTAATTGGGACTCATAACAAAGTATACTGAATTTCTTGCAGGGTTTGTTTATAGTCCTTAATTGGGACTCATAACATGGTTTACCTACATCACCCCATGCATAGCATGACATCATACCATTGCATACATCTTAACCCATTTCAAGGACCTCAAGGGCTTGTGATGCAGGTCATGATGAACCAACTGTCCCAACAAGGGGCAAAGAGGATTTATTTTCCTCTAGCCCAGGTTGTCAGGGGCTATGACCCACTGGATATGGTGAGCCTTTGACCCTGGAAGAAGGACTCTCAACAATCCAAAGTTCCTTCAATCAAGCTACCGGTTCCAAATGCTAACAAATTTTCTTGTTTACCCCGCGAGATCCTTGAAAACATTGCATGCATATCATACACATCATTGCATAGCAGGTATCTTTGTTGCAGGTCACTCACCATCTTCGCTGTTTATTTCAGCAATGGCTTTCCAACCAGACAACCAAGATCTCCGTACTCGGAACGCCCAACTGCGAGAAATGTTCTTGAACCTATCCCAGGGGCAAGAAGAAATAAAGACTCTCCTCACCAGGAACTTGACCTTAGGGAATGCAGGGAGCATCAGGAACGATCAGCTGGAAGGGCTACAAATTGAGTTGGCAACCATGAAGATCCAAATGATGGGGCAGTTGGTGGGCCAAATGACTCTCATTCAGGACTTAGCTCAAAAACAAGAAGAGCTCCGGGTCCTCGTCACCAAGCTGTTTCAAAATAATCCAGTAGGGCAAACAGCCAAGGTGGAAGCTCCAGCCATCATTCAACCACATGCGGGGCAAGAAGACAAAGGAAAATCTCCTCAGCTTGCTTCAGGGTCACGAGCCCAGCCTCAACGGGGTAGTCAACGTAAACGAAATGCGCCCGGAAGACATTTCTCGGAGACTGATATACCCTCATCCTTTATACTGAAGCGCTTGCTGGAGGTCAATTTGATCACTCTAAAGGACCCTCCCAAAAATCCCAACAGGACAGCTTCAAGGTATAACCCCGACACCCACTGCGCTTATCATTCAGACAGCCCGGGGCATGCTACAGACAACTGTTGGACCTTGAAGAATAAAATTCAGGATTTGATTGACGAAGGGGTGATAGAGTTCATGCCGGATGGCGAGATGAAAATCTTCCGCTGAGAATTCTCCATCTGAGATAGCTAGTTCAAACTAAGAAACTTTTGTTCATTCGAATGTTCAAGTTGTATTTTTCTTTGATTGTTTAAACATTTTATTCATATCAAACATTGTTATTTCATTAATGCATTGCACATGTCTGTTTTGAAGTAATTATTTCGTATTCACTATATTGCAAATTGCTTTCATATTTTTCTTGATGTTCAACTCTCGATTAATAATTCTAAGCCTCTTGAGGGAGGATGACGAAAACGATACCGCAATCTACAGTATGCTTTTGAACAGACCCCGCTGATGAGGTACAGGCATTGTTTCAATCCCTAAACACTGGAGTTATAAGGATGATAATCCCTCGTCAACCCATCAGAGCCAAAGAAGTAGGAGTTTTTATTTTCGAAAATCAAAACCCTTAATCATAACCTGGGGCAGGGTAGTTCTCTCAGTTGATCCAAGCGCATCTTTACAAAATGAACAAAGACAGTGATGGTTCAGAACAATCAAAAGGACAGGCAGTCATCATCAAAATTCATAAATGAAAAGCCCAAAAAGTCTAAACCTACAAAGGGGACTTATGAAACTGGGGCATCCCGCTGACTGTAATTCCAAAAAGGAAACAGTTCAGGCAAAAAAAAAAAAAGAAAGGGATAACAAAAATCAAGAAAGAGGTCTCACAAACCCTCAACAAAAAAAAAGGGACTGCCTAGTCAGAATAAATCATCAATGTTTGAACCATCACCGGAAAATCAAAGCAAAGACTCGAACGAGGTCTAACGTATGATCAACTGAGTTTAGGTTTGAAGAACATCACGAAGAGCGGGTGGGTACAAATAAAATTTGAGCCTTTATCCTTTGTTTCTTAAACCGTGAACCAGGCCACGTTATAACCCTCAAAAGTCCTAGCTGAAGCACGGGTTAGTTCGAAAGCATACTGTTACGAAAGGTATCCTGACTCCTGAAGGCTTACGGTAAAATAACGAGTTGACATCATGTTGTACAAACAATCATTTGTTCTACCAAAAAAAGAATGCATTTTCAAAATCTTCAAGACAGACATAAGCTTTGCATTTTTAACATAACCTTGTTTGCATATGACTTTTTGTTTGAACAGTAGGGAACTTCGCGCGATGAATACCTAATGAACAGAAGCACTTCCAATCAAGGGGCACGACCTGACCATGG
The DNA here is from genome assembly GCA_948472305.1 of Vicia faba. Lineage (NCBI taxonomy): Eukaryota > Viridiplantae > Streptophyta > Magnoliopsida > Fabales > Fabaceae > Vicia > Vicia faba. The sequence goes on along the minus strand of OX451739.1, from coordinate 383,362,814 downwards.
TCCATCATCTGGGGCAGTCCAGTCAAGATTCGGAGAATCTCTCAAAGGCCAGATAGCCTGGGGCAAATCTCCGCCTGAGTCACTTGGGGCATTCCAGCAACGAATCTTGCCCGGTCAGGCATCTTCTGGTGGCATGACAAAGCACTTATAACAGGGGCAACTCCCTACATTCTGAAAGCACGGACATAGTCGAAAAGATACTACGCAAAATCAAAGACCCGCTAGGTTGACACACCTAGGCAAAAACAAGGGCTTCCCGGCAAACCAAAAGGGTTCGGGCAAAAATAAGGGATGAAAATGAAAAATCTGTACACCCGGCAAGTCGAAAACCTAAAAAGGCGGCTTGGGCAAAAATGGGTATCCCGGTGGACTGAAAACCCGAAAGGGCGGTCCAAGCAAAAGTTAGGGATCAAAGCGTACGACTATGTCCTGTCATCTTGTCACCTGTCCACCAGAAGAAAGTTTGTCCATCAACAACTATCAAACATTTTCACAGGTGCCTCCTCCCACAGAAACAGGGGCAATAAAAGAGTTGTCTGAGCGGTCTAATTGTTCTATCCTTTAAGGTACCAAGGTAGGTTCAGCTAAAGAACACGGCCAAGTGTATCTTAATCCCCCAGAGAGTGGTTCAACAAGTCAATACATTCTTCTCCAAGCAAAGTCATCAAATATCAAGGAAATTGAGTATCCTCCCGTAGATCTCAATACTTCCCCAGCAGCAATACACAAACATCCCCGGCAGTCTCGGTCTAAAGATTGTTCCCCGGCGGTATACCACTATTCAAAGGAATCACTCCCCTGTAATTCAAACCTCCCCCAGAAGAGTCCAATCCAGTTTCCCCAGGAAAGTTGGAATTCATATCTCCCCAAGCAGCAAGCTTATCCCCAGTAGATTCTGGAAGCTTATCCCTCGCAGAACACGAACGCGTCGTCCCGGCTTGATTTAAAGAGTTATTTCCGTAACAGGATATAACTGGGTTATCCTCAGCCAAAAGCCACGGAAAGAGCGTCCTCGGCAAAATATCTTCCTACCCCCAGCGAAGTCTATCAACACTTCCAGCACAACAAAGATATCCCCAGCATAACTTATCAACGGTATCCCCAGCGGAGTTATCTTCATCAACGCAGCAAAGCATCGCTATCCCCACAGAGTAACACTCCCCAGCATGATCGCTAGAGTATCTTTTCTCCCGCAGAATTATTTCATTTGCCAAGTTTATTCCTCAACGGAGTTATCTTCTCCTATCGGTATTCTTGCAACGAATCATCCACAGCGGAAGCAAAATCTCTTCCTCAACATCAGCCCAGGATATGACTTCCCGGCACCCGTCAAGGATTTATTTTCCTAGACGAAAACATACATGAATCATCACATACATCATTATAGCATGCATGTACACATCATATCATATAAATCGTATCCATGTTTGCTTGATCCATATCATGCATCGCATATAACTAACCTCTACCTTTCAGGAAGGGTGCAGTTGAAATTCTCAAACATATTTCAAAGACTTCTCCAGTCCAGTTAAATCGACTCCAAACAGGTTTTTCTGATAAAGACTCAGTAGAAGTTCTCTTATGGTCCCCTCTCCAACGGCGTGTGAGGTGGTAATTCCTTCTTCAGATGTTCTCCTCTCCGGCATGAGCGTGAGGTGATATTCTCTTATGGTCCCCTCTCCAACGGCGTGTGAGGTGGTAATTCCTTCTTCAGATGTTTTCCTCTCCGGCATGAGCGTGAGGTGATATTCTCTTATGGTCCCCTCTCCAACGGCGTGTGAGGTGGTAATCCCTTCTTCAGATGTTCTCCTCTCCGGCATGAGCGTGAGGTGATATTCTCTTATGGTCCCCTCTCCAACGGCGTGTGAGGTGGTAATTCCTTCTTCAGATGTTTTCCTCTCCGGCATGAGCGTGAGGTGATATTCTCTTATGGTCCCCTCTCCAACGGCGTGTGAGGTGGTAATTCCTTCTTCAGATGTTCCCCTCTCCGGCATGAGCGTGAGGTGATATTCTCTTATGGTCCCCTCTCCAACGGCGTGTGAGGTGGTAATTCCTTCTTCAGATGTTCCCCTCTCCGGCATGAGCGTGAGGTGATATTCTCTTATGGTCCCCTCTCCAACGGCGTGTGAGGTGGTAATTCCTTCTTCAGATGTTCCCCTCTCCGGCATGAGCGTGAGGTGATATTCTCTTATGGTTCCCTCTCCAACGGCGTGTGAGGCGGTAATTCCTTTCCAAGATGTTTCCCTCTCCGGCATGAGCATGAGGTGACATTTCCTTCCAGATTATAACTTCCTATAGTTCCCTCTCCAACGGTGAGTGAGGTGACTCCCTTTGAGATTATAATGTCCTTTGGTTCTCTTCCTGACACTACGAAGATGGTAATCCTCACCAAGATTTTCTCAACGAGCGTTGTTGAGGTTGAAATCATTCAGGTTCTCTTACCATCCATGCTAAGGCAGTAACCATCCCTGGTTCATTCATCAGCGTTTGAAGCTCCAGACTCAGCTCCTGTAATCAGTCAGGACACATCTATGTCAAGCATCTAAAATCAGCTCCTGCGACGTGTCAGGTACTCATTTTTCTGTTTTGCAGGTATGCAGGTTCTCGCTAAGGAATCTCCTACGCAACCAACGTACAGATGGCATCTATAAGCCCATCATCCTGTTCAAACAACATCCAAATGGCATCTATAAGCCCATTCCCTCATCATCACTGCTACTATGTGAGCGCAAATTTCTGGGCACTCTAGTGTCCAATCATCTTCTACCCTCGGATTACGAAGGGCACGTCAGCCAATCTGCATCCTCAGGTCTAAGAAGATTGAACAGGGGCAACTGTTGTACCCCAAAATTTGCCCTCCCATATTCATCAAGAAATTGTCAAGTCAAGGTCACAAAATTCCCCCAGGGTTGTGCAGCTCAACTGTCTCCTATACAGTCAAAACTAGGGTTTGAGTTCTGGTCAAGCAAATGAACTTCTCAAAGGCCCAATCAAGTCTCACATGCTTAAAAAGATGGTCAAGTGTCTTCATGTCAAGTTTCAAGGCATTCAGCTCAAAATTGCACAGTCAAAACCCTAAATTGCACTACAGTCAACTGTAGGGGCAAAATGGTCATTTGACAGTCAAAAGTTCAAATTTTTGGTCAATATATCATTTTGAAGCCACAAACATCATTTGATCAATGCTTGATCATGATTCTCAAAATTTGGCTCAGAAATCATCAAAGATGCAAAAGTTGCTATATTTGGACAGTTGAAAAAGTCAACTGAAATTGACCAGGGTATAACTTTCACATGGATTATCAGAAAAATTCCATCCAAAGCTCATTTTGAAGAGAAAGACATTTCCTACAATTCATCTTCATGTTCCAAGTCCAAGAAATGCTCTCACAAAAAGTTATCAATTTCAACATTATAGGTCATTTTCAAAAGTCAACAAAAAGTGACTTTAAGTCAAAGGCCATAACTTGAGATTGGTAAATCAAAATGACATGGGACCAAAGGCATTGGTTAAAGGACTCAAAGACCTTTCCAAAATGTCCAAGAACATGTGAAAAGCTTAAAAATTGACCAAGTTATGCCTTGTGGAAGTTGGGAAATTTTTGGAAATTTTTGAAAGTCAACAATGATGCAAAAGGCCTAAAAATGCAAATGGGTCCAATTATCTTCCAAATTTCTTCATGCCAAGCCTATGCACGACCACTAGGCCCAAGGGGAAGTATTCTCATATTTTTTAATTATTTATTTGAATTAATATTAATTTATATTCATTTAAATCATTTTAATTCATGAAAAATATAAACCTTAACCTAAAAAATCTTTTTATGCATGCTTTGGACTCTATAACTCGTGCACATGCTAATAGGGAAGGATTTGATGCTAATTGATCAGATTTGGCACAAAAACCATAAAAAAAATATTCAAAAAGATCTTGTAAAATCAAATATGTGAAAATCATCAATGCTTGAGATTTTGTGTAGTTTTGTTAACCTAAATCCCTCTATACATACACAGCATCACAACCCTAATGATCCAAGACTGAAAGCTGCGCATAAGAAGCCCTTAACAACTTGAAATTTTTGAGAAAAAAGTCAATTCTGAAAAGCATTCTAGGGGACGATTCAAGCCCTAACTTTGATCTCAATAGCTTCATTAGAGTGTCCTGAACGCGTGCCAACCCAAAACAACCACCAAAACTCCTTGAAACGGTATCACAAAGTCAAACTGAACCAAGAAAATATTGAAATCGCATAGCACGAATCATACATCTTTTGCATATTTTGTTTATGAATTCTTGTTTCTCATGATGTTCTAAAGCTAACCATGTTAATTAATTTCATTTTTGAGCAATACACGTGATTCTGCCATGAGCGTTCTCTAGGGTTTGCAGGTTTCAAATTTGGGGTTTCTCACCCAAGGAACAATTGGGACTCAAGATTGTTACCATTGCATTCAGCGTGTTCTTCTGAATAAAACACATGCCTCGCGAACAATTTATGATCCACAGGATGCTAATCGCTATTTTCTTGTAGGTTGCTTAAGGCCACGCATCCAAAACCGTGGCTAAAGGGTTTTGTTTCAGAAAATAATGGGGAAGATGACGCGCTGGCAACCACTGAGTGGTTCATTCAAACCAGCGCGCGCTTTTAGGGACCACTGACCAATTTTAATATTTGTTATTTAATTGATATATTATGTTAATTGAAAGTGAATGGTTCAGCTGGCAACGCACTATGCATGTGACATCAAAGACCTGGGTTCAAATCCCAGGTCTTGCAAAATTTCATATTATTTTTCTCTTGGCAATCTCATACAGGTCTCACATAAAGACTCACCGTACACGCTATATCCAAGCCACCCACGTGTGCACTAAGACCAAATCAAGGGCATGGATTCCAGGAGTGCAATGAAGATCAGTCAACGCATTGGTACATGATCAGAAAAGTCAATGAATCAACTCTTATTGGGCCAGGCTTTTCAGATTTATACCTCCTTATTTGGGGCAACACCCCACCCTGGTTTGATTTTCTTTTCTTTTTATTGTTTTAATTATTGTATTATATTATTTTTATTGCTTTAATTAATTAATTTATTTTTTCTATAAAATATAAAAACATTATAAAAATCAGAAAAAGACCAAAAATAATATTTATTTTATTATAATTATTTTATTAGCATGTAAATAAATTAATTTCAAATTAGGTTTAATTTACATTTTTTCCATAATAAAAATCCAACAAAATAGAATTAGGTTAATTAATTTTTTTTTTTATTCCTTTTAATATTTTTCCCTTTTTTCAGAATAACAATATTATTTATTTATTATTTTATTTTCATAAATTAAATTGTACATAAATGAATTAGGTGTAATTTAGGTCATATTTTAATTCTTTCATAATAAATAAAAATATTAGAATTAGGGTTTGCCGTTTAATTTAATCTCAGTTAATTTTTTTTTTCTCATTAAATCTAAAAAACACAAAAATATCATTCTCATTTAATTTTAATTTTTTAATCCTTATTAATTCTAATTATTTGCAAAAAGGGTCCAACGCCCTAGTTTCGTTTTAATTTGCGCATTTATCTTATGTCGTAGTTATAATTATGTAATTGTCCCTAAGCCATGTAATTTACTTTTCGCACTTTATTTCTTCGCATTATTTATTTTTTCGCTAAATCGGGTCCGGTTTAATTTTGGCGATGTGGACCCGCGCCATTTGTAATAGCCTTAGATTTATTTCCTCGCAAAATATTTAACTGTTAACCAAGCATGCAAGAATGAATGTCTTAATTAAAATCAAGCGTAGATCACAGTGACATGACAAAAGACAAATATCAAATGAAACATGACACACGAATCGCACACACCACCCCTAGGGTACGCCTCACTGTTGCCTTTCGAAAGGTGGTCGTCGAGTAGAGGATGTCTTAGTAAGTCCTCATGATCCGGGAACCTGGCATGAGGGTAGCTTCTAAGGTGTCTTCCCATTGCTCTGGTGATCACCATGTCCCTAAAACTCGAATTGACCCGAACACCTCCAACGGTGGTGCTACCTACCTCTCAATGGTGGGATGGCATTACTTTTAAAGGACATCTACCCAGACGAATTCCTTAGGGTAGGTAGGTTCTCAAGGATACTTGCTCTAATCTCAAAACGAACTCAAAAAGACTTTTCACACTGACACATTTTCAAAAGCTTTCAAAGCAAACTTTTCAAACACTCTGACGTATGAGTCGATCTGAAATTTTTCAAAGAAACCTTTTTTAAACCCACATTGAAAAGCAAACAAAACAATTTTGAAAACACAATGAGCAAGTATCTAAGAGCCCATGGATAACCATGGATAGAAAGGGTGCTAACACCTTCCCTTTCTATAACCTACCTCCCGAACCGAGAGCGATCTCTTTAAAGGAATTTTTCTGTGCTTTTGTCCTTTCCTATTGGAGAAAATAAAAGACGGTGGCGACTCTTGCTTCCGTGACATTTCGCGAACCAGCTTTAAATAGTCAGTTCCAGATCCACCGATCACATTGTTGTTGTTGTTGTTGACGTTGTTGGTGTTGTTGTTTATTTGACGTTGTTGTTTTTGTTGTTGTTTATTTGACGTTGTTTTAGTTGTTGTTGTTTATTTGACGTTGTTGTTGTTGTTGTTTATTTGACATTGTTGTTGTTGTTGACTTTGTTGTTATTGTTTATTTGACATTGTTGTTGTTGTTGTTGTTGTTGACGTTGTTGGTGTTGTTGTTTATTTGACGTTGTTGTTGTTGTTGTTGTTTATTTGATGTTGTTTTAGTTGTTGTTGTTCATTTGACATTGTTGTTGTTTTTTATTTGACGTTGTTGTTGACATTGTTGTTGTTGTTGTTGTTGATTATTTGACGTTGTTGTTGTTGTTTATTTGACGTAGTTGTTGTTGTTGACGTTGTTGTTGTTGTTGTTGTTGTTGTTTATTTGACGTTTTTGTTGTTGTTGATGTTGTTGTTGTTGTTGTTTATTTGACGTTGTTGTTGTTGTTTATTTGACGTTGTTTTTGTTGTTTCTTTGACGTTGTTGTTGTTGTTATTGTTGTTGTTTATTTGACGTTGTTGTTGTTGTTGTTGTTTATTTGATGTTGTTGTTGTTGTTTATTTGACGTTGGTGTTGTTGTTGTTTATTTGACGTTGTTGTTGTTGTTATTTATTTGACGTTGTTGTTGTTATTGTTTATTTGACGTTGTTGTTGTTGTTGTTGTTGTTTAGTTGACGTTGTTATTATTGTTTATTTGATGTGGTTTTTGTTATTTGACGTTGTTGTTGTTGTATTTGTTGTTGTTGTTGTTGCTTATTTGACGTTGTTGTTATTGTTGTTGTTTATTTGACGTTGTTGTTGCTGTTGTTTATTTGACGTTGTTGTTGTTTATTTGACGTTGTTTTTTTTTTGACGTTGTTGTTGTTATTGACATTGTTGTTGTTGTTTGTTTGACGTTGGTGTTGTTGTTGTTTATTTGACGTTGTTGTTATTGTAGTTTATTTGACGTTGTTGTTGTTGTTGTTGTTGTTGTTGTTGTTTATTTGACGTTGTCGTTGTTGTTGACATTGTTGTTGTTGTTGTTGTTTATTTGACGTAGTTGTTGTTGTTGACATTGTTGTTGTTGTTGTTGTTTATTTGACGTTTTTGTTGTTGTTGATGTTGTTGTTGTTGTTTATTTGACGTTGTTATTGTTATTTATTTGACGTTGTTGTTGTTGTTGTTGTTGTTGTTGTTGTTTATTTGACGTTGTTGTTGTTATTGTTGTTGTTTATTTGACGTTGTTGTTGTTGTTTATTTGATGTTGTTGTTGTTGTTGTTTATTTGACATTGTTGTTGTTGTTGACGTTGTTGTTGTTTATTTGACATTGTTGTTGTTGTTGTTGACGTTGTTGGTGTTGTTGTTTATTTGACGTTGTTGTTGTTGTTATTTATTTGACGTTGTTGTTGTTGTTGTTTATTTGACGTTGTTGTTGTTGTTGTTTATTTGACGTTGTTGTTGTTGTTGACATTGTTGTTGTTGACATTGTTGTTGTTGTTGTTTATTTGACGTTGTTGTTGTTGTTTATTTGACGTTGTTGTTGTTGTTTATTTGACGTTGTTGTTGTTGTTGTTGTTGTTTATTTGACGTTGTCGTTGTTGTTGACATTGTTGTTGTTGTTGTTTATTTGACGTAGTTGTTGTTGTTGACGTTGTTGTTGTTGTTGTTGTTGTTTATTTGACGTTTTTGTTGTTGTTGATGTTGTTATTGTTATTGTTGTTTATTTGACGTTGTTGTTGTTGTTTATTTGACGTTGTTGTTGTTGTTGTTGTTGTTTATTTGACGTTGTTGTTGTTATTGTTGTTGTTTATTTGATGTTGTTGTTGTTGTTGTTTATTAGATGTTGTTGTTGTTGTGGTTTATTTGACATTGTTGTTATTGTTGACGTTGTTGTTGTTGTTTATTTGACATTGTTGTTGTTGTTGATGTTGTTGGTGTTGTTGTTTATTTGACGTTGTTGTTGTTGGCATTGTTGTTGTTGTTGTTGTTTATTTGACGTTGTTGTTATTGTTGTTTATTTGACGTAGTTGTTGTTGTTGACGTTGTTGTTGTTGTTGTTTATTTGACGTTTTTGTTGTTGTTGTTGTTGTTGTTGTTTATTTGACGTTGTTATTATTGTTTATTTGACGTTGTTTTTGTTATTTGACGTTGTTGTTGTTGTTGTATTTGTTGTTGTTGTTGTTGCTTATTTGACGTTGTTGTTATTGTTGTTGTTAATTTGACGTTGTTGTTGCTGTTGTTTATTTGACGTTGTTGTTGTTGTTGTTGTTTATTTGACGTTGTTGTTGTTGTTGTTTATTTGACGTTGTTGTTGTTGTTGACATTATTGTTGTTGACATTGTTGTTGTTGTTGTTTATTTGACGTTGTTATTGCTGTTGTTTATTTGACGTTGTTGTTATTGTTGTTTATTTGACGTTGTTGTTGTTGTAGTTTATTTGACGTTGTCGTTGTTGTTGACATTGTTGTTGTTGACATTGTTGCTGTTGTTGTTTATTTGACGTAGTTGTTGTTGTTGACATTGTTGTTGTTGTTGTTGTTGTTTATTTGACGTTTTTGTTGTTGTTGATGTTGTTGTTGTTTATTTGACGTTGTTGTTGTTGTTTATTTGACGTTTTTGGTTGTTGTTATTTATTTGACGTTGTTGTTGTTGTTGTTATTCTTGTTGTTTATTTGACGTTGTTGTTGTTGTTGTTTATTTGATGTTGTTGTTGTTGTTTATTTGACATTGTTGTTGTTGTTGTTTATTTGACATTGTTGTTGTTGTTGTTGTTGACGTTGTTGGTGTTGTTGTTTATTTGACGTTGTTGTTGACATTGTTGTTGTTGTTTATTTGACGTTGTTGTTATTGTTGTTTATTTGACGTAGTTGTTGTTGTTGACGTTGTTGTTGTTGTTTATTTGACGTTTTTGTTATTGTTGTTGTTGTTGTTTATTTGACGTTGTTGTTATTGTCTATTTGACGTTGTTGTTGTTGTTTATTTGACGTTGTTGTTGTTGTTGTTTATTTGACGTTGTTATTGTTGTTTATTTAACGTTGTTGTTGTTGTTGTTGTTTATTTGACGTTGTTGTTGTTGTTCATTTGACGTTGTTGTTGTTGTTGACGTTGTTGTTATTGTTGTTTATTTGACGTTGTTGTTGTTGACGTTGTTGTTGCTTTTGTTATTTATTTGACGTTGTTGTTGTTGTTGTTGTTTATTTGACGTTGTTGTTGTTGTTTATTTGACGTTGTTGTTGTTTATTTGACATTGTTGTTGTTGTTATTGTTTATTTGACCTTTAATGTTGTTGTTTATTTGACGTTGTTGTTGTTGTTGTTGACGTTGTTGTTGTTGTTGTTGTTGTTTATTTGACGTTTTTGTTGTTGTTGTTGTTGTTGTTTATTTGACGTTGTTGTTGTTGTTGTTAATTTGACGTTTGTGTTGTTGTAGATTTGACGTTGTTGTTTATTTGACGTTGTTGTTTTAGTTGTTGTTATTGTTGTTGTTTATTTGACGTTGTTGTTGTTGTTTATTTGATGTTGTTGTTTATTTGACATTGATGTTGTTGTTGACGTTGTTGTTGTTGTTGTTGTTGTTTATTTGTTATTGTTGTTGTTGTTGTTGACGTTGTTGGTGTTGTCTTTTATTTCACGTTGTTGTTGTTGTTGTTTATTTGACGTTGTTTTAGTTGTTGTTGTTTATTTGACGTTGTTGTTGTTGTTGTTTATTTGACATTGTTGGTGTTGTTGACGTTGTTGTTATTGTTTATTTGACATTGTTGTTGTTCTTGTTGTTGTTGACGTTGTTGGTGTTGTTGTTTATTTGACGTTGTTGTTGTTGTTGTTTATTTGATGTTGTTTTAGTTGTTGTTGTTTATTTGACATTGTTGTTGTTTTTTATTTGACGTTGTTGTTGACATTGTTGTTGTTGTTGTTGATTATTTGACGTTGTTGTTGTTGTTTATTTGACGTAGTTGTTGTTGTTGACGTTGTTGTTGTTGTTGTTGTTGTTGTTTATTTGACGTTTTTGTTGTTGTTGATGTTGTTGTTGTTGTTGTTTATTAGACGTTGTTGTTATTGTTTATTTGACGTTGTTTTTGTTGTTTATTTGACGTTGTTGTTGTTGTTATTGTTGTTGTTTATTTGACGCTGTTGTTGTTGTTGTTGTTTATTTGATGTTGTTGTTGTTGTTTATTTGATGTTGGTGTTGTTGTTGTTTATTTGACGTTGTTGTTGTTGTTATTTATTTGACGTTGTTGTTGTTATTGTTTATTTGACGTTGTTGTTGTTGTTGTTTATTTGACGTTGTTATTATTGTTTATTTGATGTGGTTTTTGTTATTTGACGTTGTTGTTGTTGTATTTGTTGTTGTTGTTGTTGCTTATTTGACGTTGTTGTTATTGTTGTTGTTTATTTGACGTTGTTGTTGCTGTTGTTTATTTGACGTTGTTGTTGTTGTTTATTTGACGTTGTTGTTGTTTTTTTGACGTTGTTGTTGTTGTTGTTTGTTTGACGTTGTTGTTGTTGTTGTTTATTTGACGTTGTTCTTGTTGTTGTTGTTTATTTGACGTTGTTGTTGTTGTTGTTATTTATTTGACATTGTCGTTGTTGTTGGCATTGTTGTTGTTGTTGTTTATTTGACGTAGTTGTTGTTGTTGACGTTGTTGTTGTTGTTGTTGTTGTTGTTGTTTATTCGACGTTTTTGTTGTTGTTGATGTTGTTGTTGTTTATTTGATGTTGTTGTTGTTGTTTATTTGACGTTGTTGTTGTTGTTGTTGTTGTTTATTTGACGTTGTTGTTGTTGTTATTGTTGTTGTTTATTTGACGTTGTTGTTGTTGTGTTTATTTGATGTTGTTGTTGTTTATTTGACATTGTTGTTGTTGTTGACGTTGTTGTTGTTGTTTATTTGACATTGTCGTTGTTGTTGTTGTTGACGTTGTTGGTGTTGTTGTTTATTTAACGTTGTTGTTGCTGTTGTTTATTTGACGTTGTTGTTGTTGTTGTTTATTTGATGTTGTTGTTGTTGTTTATTTGACGTTGTTGTTGTTGTTGACATTGTTGTTGTTGTTTATTTGACGTTGTTGTTGTTGACGTTGTTGTTGTTGACGTTGTTGTTGTTGTTGTTATTTATTTGACGTTGTTGTTGTTGTTGTTTATTTGACATTGGTGTTGTTGTTATTGTTTATTTGACCTTTAATGTTGTTGTTTATTTGACGTTGTTGTTGTTGTTGTTGACGTTGTTGTTGTTGACGTTGTTGTTGTTGTAGTTGCTTATTTGACGTTGTTGTTGTTGTTGACGTTGTTGTTGTTGTTGTTGTTGTTTGTTTGACGTTGTTGTTGTTGTTGTTTATTTGACGTTGTTGTTGTTGTTGTTTATTTGACGTTGTTGTTGTTGTTTATTTGACGTTGTTGTTGTAGTTGTTGTTGTTATTGTTGTTGTTTATTGACGTTGTTGTTGTTGTTTATTTGCTGTTGTTGTTTATTTGACATTGTTGTTGTTGTTGACGTTGTTGTTGTTGTTGTTCATTTGTTATTGTTGTTGTTGTTGTTGTTGACGTTGTTGGTGTTGTTGTTTATTTGACGTTGTTGTTTTTGTTGTTGTTTATTTGACGTTGTTTTAGTTGTTGTTGTTTATTTGACGTTGTTGTTGTTGTTGTTTATTTGACATTGTTGTTGTTGTTGACTTTGTTGTTATTGTTTATTTGACATTGTTGTTGTTGTTGTTGTTGACGTTGTTGGTGTTGTTGTTTATTTGACGTTGTTGTTGTTGTTGTTGTTGTTTATTTGATGTTGTTTTAGTTGTTGTTGTTTATTTGACATTGTTGTTGTTTTTTATTTGACGTTGTTGTTGACATTGTTGTTGTTGTTGTTGTTGATTATTTGACGTTGTTGTTGTTGTTTATTTGACGTAGTTGTTGTTGTTAACGTTGTTGTTGTTGTTGTTTATTTGACGTTTTTGTTGTTGTTGATGTTGTTGTTGTTGTTGTTTATTTGACGTTGTTGTTATTGTTTATTTGACGTTGTTTTTGTTGTTTCTTTGACGTTGTTGTTGTTGTTATTGTTGTTGTTTATTTGACGTTGTTGTTGTTGTTTATTTGATGTTGTTGTTGTTGTTTATTTGACGTTGGTGTTGTTGTTGTTTATTTGACGTTGTTGTTGTTGTTATTTATTTGACGTTGTTGTTGTTATTGTTTATTTGACGTTGTTGTTGTTGTTGTTGTTGTTTACTTGACGTTGTTATTATTGTTTATTTGATGTGGTTTTTGTTATTTGACGTTGTTGTTGTTGTATTTGTTGTTGTTGTTGTTGCTTATTTGACGTTGTTGTTATTGTTGTTGTTTATTTGACGTTGTTGTTGCTGTTGTTTATTTGACGTTGTTGTTGTTTATTTGACGTTGTTGTTTTTTTGACGTTGTTGTTGTTATTGACATTGTTGTTGTTGTTTGTTTGACGTTGGTGTTGCTGTTGTTTATTTGACGTTGTTGTTATTGTAGTTTATTTGACGTTGTTGTTGTTGTTGTTGTTGTTGTTGTTGTTTATTTGACGTTGTCGTTGTTGTTGACATTGTTGTTGTTGTTATTGTTGTTTATTTGACGTAGTTGTTGTTGTTGACATTGTTGTTGTTGTTGTTGTTGTTTATTTGACGTTTTTGTTGTTGTTGATGTTGTTGTTGTTGTTTATTTGACGTTGTTATTGTTATTTATTTGACGTTGTTGTTGTTGTTGTTGTTTATTTGACGTTGTTGTTGTTATTGTTGTTGTTTATTTGACGTTGTTGTTGTTGTTTATTTGATGTTGTTGTTGTTGTTGTTGTTTATTTGACATTGTTGTTGTTGTTGACGTTGTTGTTGTTTATTTGACATTGTTGTTGTTGTTGTTGACGTTGTTGGTGTTGTTGTTTATTTGACGTTGTTGTTGTTGTTATTTATTTGACGTTGTTGTTGTTGTTGTTTATTTGACGTTGTTGTTGTTGTTGTTTATTTGACGTTGTTGTTGTTGTTGACATTGTTGTTGTTGACATTGTTGTTGTTGTTGTTTATTTGACGTTGTTGTTGTTGTTTATTTGACGTTGTTGTTGTTGTTTATTTGACGTTGTTGTTGTTGTTGTTGTTGTTTATTTGACGTTGTCGTTGTTGTTGACATTGTTGTTGTTGTTGTTTATTTGACGTAGTTGTTGTTGTTGACGTTGTTGTTGTTGTTGTTGTTGTTTATTTGACGTTTTTGTTGTTGTTGATGTTGTTGTTGTTATTGTTGTTTATTTGACGTTGTTGTTGTTGTTTATTTGACGTTGTTGTTGTTGTTGTTGTTGTTTATTTGACGTTGTTGTTGTTATTGTTGTTGTTTATTTGATGTTGTTGTTGTTGTTGTTTATTAGATGTTGTTGTTGTTGTTGTTTATTTGACATTGTTGTTGTTGTTGACGTTGTTGTTGTTGTTTATTTGACATTGTTGTTGTTGTTGTTGATGTTGTTGGTGTTGTTGTTTATTTGACGTTGTTGTTGTTGACATTGTTGTTGTTGTTGTTTATTTGACGTTGTTGTTATTGTTTTTTATTTGACGTAGTTGTTGTTGTTGACGTTGTTGTTGTTGTTGTTGTTTATTTGACGTTTTTGTTGTTGTTGTTGTTGTTGTTGTTTATTTGACGTTGTTGTTATTGTCTATTTGACATTGTTGTTGTTGTTTATTTGACGTTGTTGTTGTTGTTATTGTTGTTGTTTATTTGACGTTGTTGTTGTTGTTGTTGTTTTGGGGTAAGTATTGAATGGTTTCTTACCAACCCTTGATGAGCCACTAGAACCTCCAATTTGAATTTTTCCCTAATTTCAAACCCACCTTAATTCTTTCACCAGCCATAACCAGATCCGCAAACCCTATCCAAGCACTTCCTATCATGTGATCATAAAACGGCTATTACAAGGTACTCATAAACATATCAACAAGTTCTCGCTCCATGAGTGGAGGTTGAACCCTCGCAGCCAGCTCACGCCATTTCTGGGTGTATTCTTTGAAGGATTCTTTTGGCCCTTGTGACAAATTCTGTAATTGAATGCGATTAGGTTCCATATTCATATTGTACTAATAATGTTTGACAAAAGCTCGAGCAAGATCATTCCAGCATCGAATATGGGTTTTTTCCAACTTCGTGTACCACTCCATGGATGCCCTAGATAGGCTATCCTGGAAGAAATGAATCAAAAGCCCCTGATCCTCGGTATGTACCAACATCTTTCGGAAATAAGCAGTTGCGTGAGTAACGGGACATGATGAACCGTTGTACTTTTCAAATACAGGTGGTTTGAACTTTGGAGGAGCCTTCACCCTAGATACTAACCCAAAATCATTAGCATCCATGCCAAGGACTCCTTTCCCTTCCACAGCTTTCAACCGTTCTTCTAACAATTGATACCTTTTATCCTCAATCTGAACATCTGGCTTAGAACACCGCACAGAAAGCTGATCTTCATCCTGATCAAAATCATAGTCCTGCTCTTGATAATTTCTTACACCACCCTTATTATCTCTTCGGTTCCCCATAAGACGAGGTCCTGGAGACGGGGGAAATTTCCCCATGTTGACGTTGCGCAGAAAAGGATTACCAGGTGGCCGGTGAAAATTCCTGATGGGTTGATCCTGCACATCCTCCAGTCCTACAGAAATGTCCTGATAGAGCCCTTGATTCCCACCATCCACTGGATAGCGAAGTTGATTGTTGATAATGGCCGCCAATTCCTCCTGTCGGCGATTCACATTGGTGATGATCTTTATGAACTGGGTCATTTGAATAGCCATTTGGGCCCTCATTTCAGCGAGTTCAGCTTGGATCTGTTCCATCTGACATGGAAAATTGTTTCTGGTGGAATACCGAAGAGTAGTCATATTGAATTCTGAATAAGAAAAACATAAAAATAAGAATATCGTCCTGAGATAACCTGTCATTTATGTAATGTGTATGAATGAATGATTATGCATGAAATATCAGTCATTTCCAAGGTGTTCCAAGAATTTTTTCAATCCCCAGGAATATCAAACAATCATAAGAAGAGAGATAATCAGAGACCGACAGAAGATATAACAATGAAAATTGATTTAAAAATAAAAATAATCCTCCATATCAGGAGCAAGTTTGTACAAGAATGGACCAAAACGCATAAAAATATAAATGATCCCGTCGAACAAGATTGGTGGTGATCATAAGTCATGAAAGAAAAGAAATGTCCTGATTACAACAATCAATTAGGTGGATCTTTGATTTCTGTGTAATACAACGGTCCCCCTTGTCGAAAATACCCTTCACTCCATTCTTTGGTTTCTGCGAATAATTTCCTTGTCTTTTCATGATCTTGTCCTCGTGCGAAGCTATCGATCACCACATCTTTCTGAAATAATTGTCCCTCCAAGTATACACATTTCTCCAAGAAGCGATCACATTCCTTGCACTCTGGAAAAGGTATGGGTACGGGTGCATCTTCCATCTCTTTTGTTTTGTCTCGAAGTATGGCGTTTCCTTTGCTTCCAATTCTAACTTAACATCTTTAAGTTGCTTCCCTAATTCTTTGACTTTTGCTTTGTTTTTTTGGTTGGCTGTTTGAAACTTTACGGTTTCCCGATGATTCTTTTCTGCATTGGTAAGAGAAAGCTGATACTCCTTTGTAGATACAAAGTGGTCTTCCACCCCAGGTCTTCTTTTGGTCTTCCTACCTCCAGAACTACTTTCACCTTCATATTCTTTCAGATGACAGGCTAATTCTTTCTTTTTTGCTTCCAAAAAGTACATCTCCATATTTTTGTCTTCAAGATTGATATGGAGGTTTTGGTTTTCCTTTTCTATTTGGTAAAAAATCTCCTTCGGTACATCATCCTGCCTCTTGGTAGGTTTTGGATACAATGGTTCTTCCTTTGAAAAAGGCAACATGAGAGTTCTTGCTCTTTCTTCAACCCAGTCTACATACCGCCTAAAAGCTACCAACTCTTTTTTTACAAAGAAATCCTTCCCTTTTCTGTGAATTTTAGCACAAGCAACCTCTACTTTATGTTGTATTTCAATATCCTCTCCCTTCTTACTGTACACAGATTCTCTTGTCTCACTTTCTTTTGGTGGATTCCTCATGGCGTACCCTAATTGGCATAATGCAAGAATAAGGTTATAGTTAATCATTCCCTGTGTTCCCATAAGTGAGACGTTAGAGAAACCTCCTCAGCTTGTGATCACTTCAGTGCTATCAACCATGAGTCTATACCATGTAATATTAAAGGAAGTAAGAGACATTATCTTGGATACCCATGAATGAGTACTACTATTATCTACGAACGGTCCCTTGGTAGGAAACTGGGACATGAACCATTTGTAGAGCATAGGAACACAACAGGTCACAACCCCTCCTTTATTATGTCTCGAGTGAATTATATAATAAGTGTTGGTCAATAGGGTCGGAATAGGGTTTGGGTTCATAAAAACACATATAGCAGCAAAATCCACAGTCTTCTCAGCATTAGGAAAGAGTACAACACCATAAATTAACATTGCTAGTAATGCGTTGAACGCATCCCAACATTCTTCCTTTGCCATATCACTAGCTTTACTCATCAGGAATCCCACGAAAAGACCTGAAACTGTGCTTTTATTCCTCCAATCACTTTTTACCTCACTCGAGCTCAAATAAAGTGCTTTGGCAATGACTTCATAATCGGGAACTTCTGGGACACTAGAAAAAGGAACATGATTTGTGATATTAATATTAAGTAGATAAGAGTATTCCTCAAGTGTAGGAGCTAGTTGGTAATCTTGGAACGTGAAGCAGCGCAGTTTTGGATCATAAAAATATAACAGAGTTTGGAGAGCTCTAGTATCAACTTTGGCATCTAATAAAGACAAAAGATTCCCATATCTTTTTCTGAAAACCTGAGAGTTTGGATAGACTACTTGGTCACTCAACTTCTCCAGTAAAGGCCAAACACTTGCGCCAAATTTGTAGCCAATAACAACCTTAGTTTCTCTTTTGTTGGTATCAGCATTGTCATTCTTGGAGGAGAAGAAAATTCTGGAAAAACATGGAAATGACAATGCATATGCAAGTTAAATATTTTGTATTATAATTTTTTTGAAAGTAAATATGCTATGATGCAATCATGATAGGATCAAGGTCTCCACTGGACACCACTGCTCTGTTGCATGATCAAAATTTTGGAATAGTCACTAACAAAGGTTACCATCGGAACCAAAGTTCCTACCAGAAATTGAGTCACCATTAGTACCTGTAAGAATCAACCCTCCCTACTCGCGAGTATAGTCTAGGTCAGGGTAAATTCGAGGGTAACTCAAAATCATGGGTCCACATGGAAGCATTATCGTCATTCCACAGACGTGGAGGACGATAGCACCCCATTTGTACCTCATCTGAGCACAGACGACATGACCGCATGCTAGGACCTTCGTCCAATAGCAATCATGTTCCACTTTATTCCTAGGTTTCCTAAATAGTGCACTCTGGCCTGGGTATTGGGCCTTTTACCTCAAAAAGTAACATCCCACCCCCAAAAAGAAACAACATAACAGCAACATCCAGTGTATAGGAGACAACAAAATGTAATTCATGGAAGCACACTAATAAAGCACATAAATAAACAAAAATGGAAATCAATAAACAACCAAAAACACCCAAAGAAAAAGAGAACAAAAGCTAGGATCGACTCTGAGATGGACCGGAATTTGGTCAACTCTATAGTCCCCAGTGAAGTCGCCAGCTGAAACAATCGGTCGAACCGTCATCTGATAATACATTCAATGAATTCGCCATCGAACATTTTTTATCCCATAGGAAGGGAAAGGTAAACATCGAGAAAACCTGAGAAGGGAGAAATCACGATCTTGCAATGGAAAGATCGGGTAAGGGAGTCTGTTACACAAGGGGAAGGTATTAGCACCCCACACGCCCGTAGTACTCTACGGTATCCACTCTTGTTGTATAATCTAATGGGTGTGCAAAAAATATATGTAAGGATTAAAGCTGAAAAGGGAATGAATGCAAAGGAAAAGGAAAAGAAAGCGTGGGAAAAAGAAAGGAATATTTACAAAGATATGCTCGATTAGGCCCCACAAAAGCCTCTGCCTACGTATCCCTTTTAGGGAATCAGAGTTGTCGTAGTTCGGCTCATATATTTTAGTTGGTTTGTGTTTTTTAGTTAAGAAGACAAAAGCAACGATCAAGATGACAAAACATCATATAAACCGACAAAACATTAACAACGATGATAAAGCAACAAAAAAATGACAAGACATCACATGGTAACACAAACTCAGATAAGATGATAAAACGTCAGCATGATAACAAAATATTAGATAGATGATGAGACATTACACCTAACAGTGATATCGAAAATCAAAGTAGGATGACAAACATACGCGAGGGCGAAACATCGGCAACAAACATATGTGATGGTGAAACATCGACAAAAAGATAGAAAGATAGCATGGCAAAGATGACGAGACATCACAATTCAGATGATAAAATATCACACCTAACAACGATATTGAGGATCAAAGTAGGATAACAAACACATGTGATGGCGAAACATCGGGAAAAAAACATATGTGATGGCGAAACATTGGCTAAAAGATGGCAAGATAACATGGCAAAGATGGCGAGACATCAACAATCCAGATGATAAAACATCACACCTAACAATGATATTGAGAATCAAAGTAGGATAACAAACATGTGCATTGGCGAAACATCGGCAAAAAGATAGCAAAATATCATGGCCAAGATGGTGAAACATCAACAATTCGGATGATAAAACATCACACCTAACAATGATATTGAGAATCAAAGTAGGATAACAAACATGTGCGATGGAGAAACATCGGCAAAAAGATAGCAAAATATCATGGCAAAGATGGCGAAAAATCAACAATTCGGATGATAAAACAGCACACCTAACAATGATATTGAGAATCAAAGTAGGATAACAAACATGTGTGATGGCGAAACATCGGCAGAAAGATAGAAAAATATCATTGCAAGGAGGGAAAAACATCAATTTGACAAGGTTTAAAACAAATCCAAAAGGCGCACAAACAATTAAGATTGGTTTGTATTTTTTACTTTGAAGAAGGATTTAAGTTCATTAGAGACGTTTTATGATTTGCCAAGAAGAAGTTTTAGTTTTAAGATGCAATATGCAAAGAAAGGAAAAAAATAACTAAGGGAGACTAGCCTAGCACTACCCCTAATGTTATCATACAATGATTGACCATAAGGTTGAGGATGAAAAGGGAAGTCTCTAACCTATGTTAGAATGCATGGATTCCTATCCTAAGGTCTATCTCTAGGACTAACCCTACATGAGCAATCCTAAGGGAGTATGGTAAATACCAAACAAATGAGCAAACAAGTGCTTTGGCAAAAGCACACAATCGGGGTATACTGACTCAGGGGATGATGGTATGAAGAGAAAATGCTTTAGCTAAGGGGAGCGGATCACCCGAAGCAAACAAGCGGGAGACAGATCAAATAAGAAAAATGTGACGTCCAAAGTGACTGAACACCTAACCAAGATATAGAAGATCGAGGTAGGCGACAGAAGACAATATGAACGATCACGGAGTGTCAGCATTGGCCAATGCAAACTCCTGACAATGCGCGGGGTTTTGATTACAAAAACCTTCCCCACTTGACGGACTCGATACATATGATCTGCACGACTCTAAAGCATCGACGTACCACGTGAGCTAAGGATGACATGGACTAGAATGTGTAGAGGTCGATTATGAACCCTTCCCCACTCGCCTCTTTTGAGGAATTATCACCTGTAATATAATACGGGCACAAATATAAACATACATGCATATACCTACTCCGAAGATAAGATTTTAAACAAACACAATTAGCATACAGAAAACGGTGCCTACTACAGGACTTTAAACAGCGACTTTGAGCGCACGCTCTTTATTTCCTGCTTCCTACTTCACATGATTTCTAAAAAGCAATAAATGGCAGAGATAATAAGAAAAAGAAGTAGTGCAATACCAGACGGATAAATGTCCGTAGCAACTAAGCAATAAAAGAAAACCCAAAGAACTTCGAGCAAGCTAGCATCAATAAATAAATCAAGTCATATATCACACCGTCAGACATAAGCATTAAGGCTTAAAATATGAACATTTCCCCACAGATGATGTATAACAGACACAATCATATATGTCCTGCAAGGGAGTGAGAAATATACAAGGCACACTAATGGTACAAGCATAACAAATAGTGTCCCACAAATAAAGTAGAACACAGAAGCATCAAGCCAAAATTTAAAACATTTCTCAAAGGTACCTCGCACATTTAACAGACAAATCAGTAGGTACAAAGAAGATTGATAAATCAATAAGGGATTAAGAAAGGATGTTATAACAAGGCAATGAGATGATGGAAAAATATCAAGGCCATTGATGTAAGAAATCTCAAGCAAGCACAGTCAACAATTAGGTCAAAGTTAATGAATTGTTGCTCCTTTCTTGTCACCATGTTGAATTAACAATGGAATGTTAATCAAGGATCAAAGGAGCTTTGTATGACATCAAATAATCTATAACAAGTCATAATCACAAGCAATTCAATCCAAAAAAATGAACTCCAAATGAATTCAAAAGATAAATCACAAAAGCATCTTTCTAAATATATTCACAAAGGATAAACCAAATTGACAAAATAGGCAAGTGATGAGAACTTGAATGGTTAAATTATGAACTCAAGTCTACAAAATAGGGGAGAGGATGACAAAAAGAAAAGATATTAATCTCTCATGGGTTGCACAACTGCCTCCCTTTACCTCTAATACAATAGGTCATATAAGCACAAATGAGAAAGATGATTGAATCCAAAATAGAAATAAGATTTGCAAAAATAAGACAAAAATATTTCATGGTTCAAATAATGTCAAAAGGTTAGGAGCATCAAGCTTAATACAAAATTAACAAAACCTAAGTTGAAAACTTAGACAAATAAGTTAGTCTAACTTGAACAAGCCTCTCATTTGGAAACCTTAGTTGGCATATTGGGGAAAATATAAAATCAACTCCTAAAATTAAGGAAAATTAAGTATACATCCCTAAGGTCTCATATTATCCTATCCTATACAGGAATTGACTTAGGAGTCAAGGGAAATGGCTCAAAGAACCCTAATGTGTGACCTAAGCAATCAAAAATGTATGAAACCAACAAATAATGTTCAAATTTTCAAAAGAGGTCAAGGACACCAAATAAAATTGAAATAAAATTCACAAAACTAGGAAATGGCCTTAAGAAGTCAGAGAATATTTTTTTGATTTTTAGAATTGAAAGAGAAAAAATAATTAAATCAAAACATGACAATCTTTACTTAAAAACCCTAATTAAATTCTAAATTTTTCTTAATCAACCAAAAATGCTAAAAATGTGAAATAAAAATAGGAATCACTTATATGCCAATCAAAAGAATCAAAATAAAATTTTGAGAATTTTTGTACTAAGGAAAATAATTAAATCAATTGTGAGAATATTTAAAATGCAACTAAATGTCACAAATTATTTGATTAATTAAAAAAAGTAAAAATCTTGAATAAAAATTAAAAACTAAAACTAGACTAATCAAAATGCCTAAAGTATTTTTGGTATAATTTTTGTACAAAGAAAAAGTCAGAAACAAAATTTTATAAGGAAAAATTATGTAAAAAATAATTAAACAAAACTAATTAATCTACGAGTTTTTTCCACAAATCAAAAAGTTTTTAAAAATTCCATAAAAATTATGACAAATATTAGAAATTAAAATCAACCTATGGTAATGTTTTTAGAATTTTTGAAAATATTTTGACCAAAGAACAAAATTAGAGAAAACAATTAAAAAGAAAAATATGAAAATTGCAATAAGATTTAAATGGACCAATCAGATCCAGCCACGCCATCATCTTGTTCCTCAAGACAAAGCCCTAAACACGCATTTTCTCAGTCCAAAACCCTATGTTCTACTTGCGATTTCTAATTTGTTTCTCCACGAAATTTAATGATTCGATGCCCAAAACAAAGCCAGATCCAAGCTCTACATCATACTTCTTCTAGATTTTAAAATGATTCACTAGGTAATTAGAAATCTGGACGGGAAAATTGCAAAAACTCACTGAATACGAAATTTCAGAAACACTCAAACATCATTCCAGCTTAAATTCAAACCAATTTATACATCAATCCTAGTGATTGGCCAGCTAGCAACTCAATGAACACAAAATTAAACATTAAAACAAGCTGGGAGCATGGATTTGAGTTTGAATAAGCTTACCTTTCGAGTTGAAAAATAAATTCAACTATGGCCTCTAAACAGCAAAGAAACCCCTCTAATCTTGCTCCTTGGACTTCAATGAAGTTGATTTGAAGGAGAAATGAGAGCTGGAATTGAGGATGAAAATTGCTCGATTCAAAATCCAAAAAAAAATGAGAGAGAGAGAGAGAGAGAGAGAGAGCTTCAGAAATTCTTTGCTTGCCTTCCTATCCTGTGAATGGAGGCAATGCTGAGCTTTTATAGAGTGAGTAGAGTGAGGGCATAAAGGACTTTGAGCAATAGAGACCGTTGGAGGGAAATTTGAGTCTTTTTGCAAAAATAAGAGCATCAGAGTGATGGCTGCGTTTTGCTTTGGTTTTGTGATCACTTGCTTGCGTTTTGGCAGCTGTATGAGCTCATGAGGAGTGTGTGATGGTGTGAGGTGGCAAGCACACGCACATGATCATATATTTTTTGATTTCATCAAACTTCCAATTTTAGCAAAAATGCCAATTATCTTGCATGGCATGTGTGCATGAAATACACAATTTGTTGGGTCATTTTTGGCAATAGAGGGAGAGAAAAATCGTGCCACACATGTGCAATATTAACTTAAAACCAAACAAAAATGAAATGGTGCATAAAATCTGATATTTGCATAGCCCATGCATGCACCAAAAGTCAGCTGACTTCTAATGGAGGATGTTGTACCCAAAAATTTTCCCTCCCATTTTTCATTCAAGATGTTCTCCTAGGGTTTCTCAAATACTCAAATTGGCTAAGGATTAGATCAAACAAATTCCCCTCCTAGGCATTGAGTCAGCAGTTAGGGTTTGTTATTTCTCAAGCAAATTTGAGTTTCCATGGTTTCAAATGGTCTTCATGGTTCTTCATGTATTCTCAAGGATGTTCGTGTCAGTTTTCAAGCCTTGCATCGCGAGTTTGCTCAGTCATTGGTTCAGATGACTTAAAATGAACTGCATTGACCCAAAAATCGACCTTTACGAGATCAAGTTCAAACGATTGTAACTTCTTCCTTGTTTCAATATTCTTGATTATTTCTTTTTGCATATAACTCTCCTTGACATCATCTTCAACTTCTCTTTACAAGTCAAGAGCTGATTACATGCGAAAGATCATCGAAAATTCGAATACTTTAGAGGTCACTTTTTGGTTTTGACCTAATTTCAGATAATTGTTGCCTGACTCCCAAGTGTCATAATGTCCTCAATTTTCAAGATCTCGAGACGGCTATTTTTGCACATTGTCATAAGAGATGTCATCAACAAGTCCTCTTCAAGAAAAATGAACTGTAATGCTTCACTAAATTTCAAGGTGCGGAGTTCTCAACACAGCAACTTTTATCTTGAAGCCCACTTGTATTGATCATTCAAGGCCTTTTAGGTTTGGCTCGATTTATGATGCAAGATGAGTTGATTTGTGAACGGTCGATGCAAGGCGTGCCTTTTAAGTATTCAAAGTGGGTTTGAAAATTTTCATATTTGAAAATTCTTTGAGAAGAAAGGTGAATTTCATGGTGTGATTAAATTCAGTCCATTTCGAAAGAGGAATCTATCAATAACTCTTGGAGTTTTTATCCTTTAAAAATTCAAAGGTTAAATCGAATGTGCAAGGCACAGTTCCTTTATTCATCGACTTTTATTTAAAACATTCATCATCATTCAAGATGTCAAGTTCTTATTCCATTCAAGAATTTGATTCAAAATTTAAGATTCAAATATTATTCCAGTTTCAATTCTAATTCAAAGAATTCAAATGGTGGATAATGAGAATATGATCAAAGTCATGATTATGGATTGAACATGGAAAGGCTAAGTAAAATTCACATGAAAATGGGAAGAGAAGGATATTATTGGAGAATGTATCATTACAAGAATATTCGAAATTCCAAATAATTTCCATTTTTGCATTCATACAAATATCCATTCAAATTTCCAAGTTCATCATGAATTCAAGTTCATTCATGAGAAAGTATTTAAGTATACACTTGAATTCAAGGCTCATCCATAAATTTCATGATTCAAAACCATTACACCATTCTTGATTTCATTACAAAATTACATTCACAAGTACATGAAAACTAAAGTTCTAAAGCCACACATAAACCATATCCTAATTAACCCCAAAACTTATACAAATTAACCCCACAAGTTATCAAAATTGTCCACTGCACTGCTACCCAAAACCTGTTACATAAACCTGTCAAACATGTTCACAAACTAGCCCATAAAACTGTCAAAACAGCCTTGCTACCTTGCTGCAAAACAACAGCCTTGTTGCTGTCCCAAAACCTACTACTACCCTGCAAAACCAACTATACATACTGTCCAAAGTATGCATAATAATACCAAGGAAATCAGTCCAAAACCTTTACCAAACAGCCCAAAGTTTGCATAAATTCAACAATACAAAAACTGCAACCAAAGAAAGCAATGAAACAGTGCCTAAAATTGTTCAAATTCATCTCATTTTCCCCTCCCAATTCAACCCCTCATGCTGCTATAAACCAGAAGACAAGGGGACTAAAAAAAAGGAGACACTACTATTTATTACACCCTTCACTATTTCATACATTCTTCATCTCTAAAAACCTTATTCACGACTTCAACTCAAACTCTCCATATAGAGGTAACAGACAAAGGTAGAAGAAGAAGAAGAATAGTTTAGGGGAAATAAGCATACATGGTTTCATGAGTCGCTGTCAAAATAGCATCGGACGAACTCTGATAGGTATATTTCTGGTTCCTCTTCTCCGTTAATCATATCTCATAAATAAATTGCGATGCTTGCTTACCATACCTTCTTTGCTGCATTTTTTGAATTGCTGCATTTGTTGACATTTGGAGTGTTTAAAAGGTAAGTATTGATAATAAAAAACAGCCGACGAAAATAGTAATAACATCAAATATAAAATTTACCTTCAAATGTCTGTCTGTGTTCAAAGACACCCAACAACCTCACAACAACAACTCAGTAGTGATAACTCCAGAAAAAAGGAAAAAGAGGAATATAACCAAAATGAAGCAAAGAAAAGTTTTGAAACCAATACCGTGTCGATCATTGACCATGACATCTCCACCGTCTCAACACTAACCACCTTCCAATCCAATCCACCTCCATTCATTTCAATCCACCACCGCCACTACAACCCATCAACATCGTCCTCCATCACCACCCAACACCAAAATAACCTCTGTATTCTCCATACCGCCAACACTCCCATCAACATCGTCCTCCGTCAACTACGCCACCGCTTTAGCCGACTTAGAAAAATCAAACAACACCCTCTTCCCTGAACTCCACCGCACTAAATCTTTCTCCGCCTCCAAAAACGAAGGCTTCTCTGGCACATTCAAGCCTCGGCAAAAATCTTGCAACGTTCGCAGCTGTAGCACTCTATACTCTATCTTCAATCAAGCCGACCAACGTAAAATCCCCAAACCGGAACCTCCGCGTCTCCTCCCTGAGATTGATACCAGAAACCTAGATTCTTCATCTTCTACTCTTCAACAACCTTTCATCGAGTCAGCAGACGACGAAGACGATTAAGAAGAAAATAACATTATCGTTGAAGATTCAGACAAATACGAAATTAGGGGTTTAGAACCGCCACAACCACGAGAGCAGAGAGAATGAGTTTGAGAGGTGGTGATGACGGTTGGCAAGAGGGAGAGAGAATCATTTTTTTTCTTTTTCAACTTTTTCTTTTTTTTGTTGGAATTAACGATGATAATGATAATTTGTATTTTCCCTTTAAAAGACAACTGACCTTCAGCGACGCCGTTTCATTTAGTTTGTTTAGGGTTTACAATTTTCCTTTGTACACTTTCTCAGCTGGGTCAGCCCATTGGGCCTTTTGGCCCAATCCTCCTATATGTTTTCCCTTTTGTTCTAATAAAGACTTAGTGATAACAAAAAAACAGAACAATTCAATTGGCAAGGCGTTATTTACAGCAACCAGGGGACCCGAGTTCAACCCATGCTGGGGCCTTTTTCTATTTTATTGATTCTTTTAGATAATTGATAACAAAATTAGTTTAGGTTGTAGTTTTAAAACTCAATTAAGTGAATGTAATTTTCAAAATGAATTATTTTTTAATTAGTTTAGTTAGGAATTTTGTAAATAATTTTACTAATTAACTTTTTATTTAGTCTTAAATTGTTTTGTTTAATTTCTTCATGATAAAAAATACAAAAAAAATATATACATATGATTTAATTTCTTCTAGTCAATTATTTTTTCTAGAATAGGTTTTATTTTCTCTTCAAAATTCCTCACAAACAAAACACCAAGAGCTTTATTTCCATACTTTGTTAATTAATTTTTACTTCATAGGTTGTTTTAGTTTTAATTAATTGTTCAATTCGATTTGGTTGTATTGATTGCCTATTTAGAATTTTAATCGCATTGATCCATCCCCATTTGTAAATTTGTACCCCCATTCTCGAAAGCTCTGTAATAGCGTAGAATTTTAATTTTCGTAATTTACTGTTTTTCTTTATCTTGTATAGTAATTAGGCGTGTATGGTAAGATTTAAAATCAACAGCTAGACAACCCTAATCAAAGACAAATTAACTTGAATCAAACACACATTTCACACGCACACCTTTAAGGTAATCTCGTTTGTTGCCTCAGAAAAACAGTCATGTCCCTCGAATGTGGGACGCTTTAGCAAAGACCCTTCGATAAAAAAGATCGTAGTCCCTCGATGTTGCCTTCGGTAAACGATCTAGTCAATTACGAAAATTGCTAAAGCATCTCACAAGTTGCCTTCTATGACTGTTCGATTCACCCGTGCCCGTCCCTTCACATCCAATGATGGGGCTTCTTATCAATCAATGGTAAGATAGCAACATCTAAAGGAGGAGGAAAAGAAAAAAGACCTTTTGAGTAGGTAGGGTGCTCATAGTTGCCCGCTTTCTCACAACAAAAACATTTTATACACCAACACTTTCATTTGAAACATTTTCAAAAGACAAAGCTCTTTGTACGCATTCTTATAGAAACGAGAGTCATTACAAAGATACTTTTCAAAATCACTTTCAAAAACATATTCCACAACCACCTCTTTGAACTATTTTCAAAACCAACACTTTGTACGCGTTCTTTTCGAAACGAGAACCATTACAAAGACGTTTTTCAAAATGCTTTCAAAAAACACACCACAAGCACATTTTCAAACAAAAGCAAGTGATCTAGAAAGAAACTAAGAGATCATAGATAACTACGGATGGAAAGGGTGCTAATACATTCCCTTTTCATAACTACCCCCCGAGCTCAAGAAATAATCACGAAAGGTCTTTCCTGTTCTTTTCAACCTTTCCTTATTGGATAAAAGAAAAGTTGGTGGCGACTCTTGCTATCCGCAACAATTGTGATCATACGCAAAACACCCAAGTCAGTTCTCCCAACGTGTTACAGAATTGGCGACTCTTCTGGGGACTTTGACTTAAAAGTGGGGTTACCTTAGGGCTAGATCACCTTTACTTGCTTTCTTTGTTTGACTTGTTTGCTTTACATATTTTTGGGTCTTTGCTTGGGCTTTTGTTAAAGATCCTATACCCGGAATGGGGAACCTTTTTAGGTAAGTGGCAATAAATCATGGAAGTTGTACAGCGTAGACCGATATGGCCAAAGTGATAGCTAGGTTAGCGTGATACTCTGGCTTGTACTAATGTTCCTTGAGTCAGTCAAGGATAACATTAGGCTTCCTTATAGTGTCATTAAGCGCTAACTAACCTTTAGAACCTTTATTTGACTCATCCTAAGCCATTAGAAAGTGGTGAGATAGTCGTCTTTGGTTCCGACCGAAGTTTGGTTGATACTCGATGCTACACTCATTGAGATTGGACTTTTGGGATATTCTGGCCACAATACTTCGGTGCTTGAGCTAGAACAATACCTAAAATAAAGGTCAGTGATATGAGACTCCTTAGAACCCTGTTACTTTTAATAGGACAGGTTGAGCCAACTAAACTTCAAGAGGGTACTTACCTTTAAAAACTCACGCAAGCCATTAAACCGGGGGTCTTTTGTGTGACTTGCTTGATATGTCTGTGATTTCAAAGCATAACCATAACATCATAAACATCATGACATACATGCTAACCATTTCAAGGGGCTGGAGATTTATCTTTCCTTTTTGTTTTGTAGGATATGGATTTAACTCACGGAAAGACCATCCGAATCAATTTTGTAGAGGTCCCTCCCAAGCTCAAATAATTGGTCCTGAGAGTTCCCGAGAGCTCATCATTCAACAAGAGATATGGTCACTTGCTCAGTTTGGTTACTACCGGGTTTGACGAAGGTCTGATGAGTGTTCTGTTCCATTTCTTTGACCTTAAACACCATTGCTTCACTTTTCGAGATTATTAGTTGGTGCCTACGCTGGAAGAATTCTCCAAAATACTTGGGTCACCTATATTGGAGCAAGTACCTTTCACCAATTTAGAACAATATCCAGTTGCTGAAGGTGTTTCCATAGCCTTGCATTTGAAACCATCTGACATTGAATCCAATTGGGAAAGAAGAAATGGAGTTAAGGGCCTCCTTGCAAGTTTTCTAATGAAGAAAGCTCAGATATTCTTAGATGCCATGAGTTACCATTCCTTTGAAGATGTCCTAGCTCTGTTAATATAAGGGTTGGTTTTGTTCCCCAATTCAGACCAATTTATAGATGTCAGTGCCATCAACATTTTCCTTGCTTGCAATCCAGTGCCTACATTGCTCGGAGACGTGTTGTATTCACTCCACACTCGTACCATGAAGAAACGAGGGACTCTTATGTGTTGTATGCCTTTGCTCTATCGGTGTTTTATTTCGCATCTACCTTGGTAAATAATGAAGAATGACTTAGGATTAAGGTGTAATCAAAGCATAATGTCCCTTTCTCACTCTGATATTTATTGGTGCCCACGCTCTCAAGAAGACATCTCTTTTATTGATCGTTGCGGATAATTCCCTAATGTGCCGCTCCTTGGCATTAGAGGAGGCATCACTTACAACCCTTCTTTGGCCCTACGTCAGTTCGGCTACGCCCAGAGGGATGGTCCCCATGATATGCTCGTCCAGGGTATTTTGTTTGACTATTCAAATGATCTGCAAGGTTATCGCTAGAGGTTCATTCGCGCTTGGGGCATGGTAAAGAAGACCGATAGCAGTTCTTTGGGACTCAAAAACTCCATCCCTTTGGAGCCTTACCTCAGATGGGTGCGAGCTTATGCTCAAAGTCTTATGATGCCATACGCTATTATCCTGCTAGTTATCTCAGAGTATATTGATCAAGAAGACGAACCTCGCATCATTTTTCATCCTGATATGCCAACAAACTTCGAAGAGTTTAAAAAGTCTTGGATCCATCTCAAGGAAGAACGAGACACCTTTTAGAATCAATTCTACGCCAGTGAGAAAAAGGTTCTGGAGCTTACAAAACAGCTTCATGAGGAGCAAAATATGAACGCCTACATTGCGCCAAAAAGGATGCGTTTGACCTTTTTGTCTTAGGAGTTTATTTTGATTTATTTCCTCCATTGTAAGCCCAAGGGGCATGATTGTAATCAATTTAAACTTATTAATACAATTGGTGTTTACTCCTTTCTTTGTCAATAACAAATTTAAATCTTCTAAGTCCTTGAAAACATTGCATCCACATACCATGAATCTAGAACAGAATATCAAGGACATTCAGACTCAAAATGCTCAACTTCAAGAAATGTTCTTGAACCTGTCCAAGGGACAAGAAAAGGTGAAAACACTCCTCACTAGGGGGATGATCATGGGGAATCCTGAGGACAACAAGGATGACCAGTTGGAACGGCTACAAACTGAAATGGCAACAATGAAAATCTAGATGATGGGACAACTAGTGGGCCAGATGGCTCTTATCCAAAACTTAGCTTAGGGACAAGAGGAGCTAAGGACCCTCGTCAACAAACTTCATCAAGACAGTTGCAACCATATGAAACAAACCATCGAGATTGGGGATCAAGTCATCATTCAGCCTCCCATGAGGCAAGGAGCCGGTTTCATGGAAAGTAGACCTTTCCAATTTGCTGCCACGTCACGAGCCCAACAACCACCTCGTCAACAAGGATAGGGTAATCAGCGTAAACGGAATGCACCCAATAGGCAATATATCAAACTTAACATGCCAATGTCGCAAGTCTTGCTACACATGTTGAATCTGAATTTGGTCACACTGAAGGATCCTCCTCGGAATCCTAACACTGTTGCTCCTAGTTATCATCCCAATGAAAGATATGCATATCACTCCAACAGTCTGGGGCACGATACTGATAGTCGTTGGACATTGAAAAACAAGATTCAAGACCTGATCGACGAAGGAGTGTTGGAATTTGCACAAGACGGTCAACTGGAGCTTTTCTATCACCCCTCAAGGGAATCCATATGAAGTGACGATCTGGGCGAGGAAATTTTCTGTTTATTGGAATTTTCAGTTGTAATTTCTTTGTTTACTTAAACACTTATCTATATGTCAGACTTTGGTCATTTTCATTAATTCATTAAATATGTTTGTCTTGATTAATCCATTCATTTTCATTCTATTTAAACTATGATTTTTACTCCCTTTATGATATTCAACTCTTGTTTTAAAAGTTGCAAGCCTTTAGAGGGAGGATGACGAAAACAATGCCATAATCTCATACAGTATGCTTTTGGACAGACCTTGCTGACGATGTACAGATGTTCTTTCAATTCCTAAACCCTGGAGTTATAAGGAGGATAATCCCTAGTCAACCCCTTTGAGCCAAAGAAGTAGAAGTTTTCTTTTTTACACAAATTGAAACCTTTAATCAGAACCTGGGGCAGGGTAGTCTCTCAGTTAATTCAAACGCGCGTTCAGTCGCAAACTTTCACTTCGTACACAACGAATGACATCAAAAACATTCCTTCTGAACCAAAATATGGTGATGGTTCCCTATCAAATAGGCAGCCATTATCTCTCAAAAGAAAAGCCCACTAAGTCAAAACCTACGAAGGAGACTTAAGAAAAACTGGGGCATCCTGCTGACTGTAATCTCAAAAACAAGAACAGTCAGGAAAAATCAGGGATAATAAATCAAAAAGAGGTCACTACAACTCCTCAACAACATGGAAAATATGGAAAAAATGACTGCCTTCCATCAAACTTAACTTGTCTGAACCATCACTAAAATGCCATTCCAGACTCAATTGGACTTCAAACGCACAATTAACCGAGTTTATGACTTAAGAACATCACGAAGAACGGGTGGGTACAATTACACTTTGAACCTTATCCTTTGTTTCTTAAACCGTGAACCTAGACCACGATACAACCTTTCAGAGTCCTAATTGAAGCATGGGTTAGATCGAAAGCATATTGTTACAAAAGGTATCCTGACTCCTATAAGGCTTACTCTAAATCTTGATTTGAATTCACATACTTGCAAAATTCTTTTATCTGCTAAAATGCATTTTCAAAACTTCAGAACAAGCATAAACTTTGCATTATTTTGAATATCGTTGTTTGCATATGGCTAATTATTTGACAACAGAGAAATTCACACGATGAATATTCAGCAAACGAAAGCTCTCTCAGTAAACAAAATCACTTCAAATGGGATGACATTCCCAATGACAAATCTCCTAGTAAGCAAGGGGGAATGACATGTCACTTTCCAATTCGTTTGGGGACAGTCAAGGCAAGATTCCAAGAAATCTCTCAAGAAGTACTGAATAACCAGGGGCAGATTTGCATCCTAGTCACTTGGGGAATTGAATATGAACTCCAACAAAGGGTTGTATACAGTTAATCAAACATTTCCTAGCAATACTAAAAACACTTGCTACTAGGGGCAGTGACAAATCTCCCACAAAGTCCTTTTCATAAGGTGATCCCCAACTAGAGTTTCAATCTCTCAAAACTTCTCCCCAACTGGGTTTGATCTCAAGAATCTTCGAAGAGTTCTACCAAAAGGAAACGCCTCTCCAGCAAACTGGCGACAGGGTTTATTTCCCCAACAAACGGCAAGATTCCCCAACTTGAATTTGCCTCTCATACTATCACAAATATAGGGACCACAACTCCTCTTCCCCAGTAGACTTTCCTATAATCCCCAATAGCTCCCCAGTAGAGCAACTAACAACGAAGACTCTTGAACTCTTTTCCCCAAGAAGAAATCAACACTCTCTACAGAGTTTTCTTCTCAAGTAAAATCAACATTCCCCAGTGAAAGTCGCCCAGCTTCTCATGATTCCACAGCATGGTTTCACAAAGTCCACAAGCAATGCACAAGCGTTTCCCTTCCCCAACAGAGTTTATTTCTATAGTAATGGAGGCCCATCTATCAAAACTTCAACTTCAAATATGAAGACTTACACTCCTCATTCCCAGCGGCCGTCAGAGATTTATTTTCCCCAATCCAACAACACTGCAGTAGAACAATTAATATGTTCATACATTGCATTCATACGTCATAGCATCGACAACACAAATGCATATATATTGTGATCTCATTTATTTTGAGAAACATCATTACGCAATGCATTTCATACATCATGACATTGCATACAACTAACTATTTACCTTTTCAGGAAAGATCAATCAACATAAAATTATCATCAACAAATTTCCAACAAGACAGGACAACTATCTGTGAACAAATCAATTGTAGATCAATTCCCGAAACAGGACGGGGTGACTATCTACATGGCGAGTACTTCCTTCAGGCCTCTGCTGTTTCAGTTTAGATTAATCAATGGTTTATCCTGATTCCTTCCTAGTAGACACTTTCTCTGGTTTAGATAAATCACTCCAAATATTTATTCTGATTCTTTTCCAGACCTCTGCTGGTTCAGTTTAGATTGATCAATGGTTTATCCTGATTCCTTCCTAGTAGACACTTTCTCTGGTTCAGATAAATTGCTCCAAAGATTTATTCTGATTCTTTTCCAGACCTCTGCTAGTTCAGTTTAGATCGATCAATGGTTTATCCTGATTCCTTCCCGGTAGACACTTTCTCTGGTTCAGATAAATTGCTCCAAAGATTTATCCTGATTCTTTCCAGTTAAAGATTATTCAAGACTTTTGCTGGTTCAGTTTAAATCGATTAATGATTTATCCTGATTCTTTCCAGTTAAAGATTCTTTTCTAGACTTCATCTGGTTCAGTTTAAATCGATCAATGGTTTATCCTGATTCCTTTCCGGTGGACACTTTCTCTGGTTCAGATAAATCACTCTAAAGATTTATCCTGAATCTTCCCAGTTAAAGATAATTCAAGACCTCTGCTGGTTCAGTTTAAATCGATCAATGGTTTATCCTGATTCCTTTCCCGTAGACACTTTTTTTGGTTCAGATAAATTGCTCCAAAGATTTATCCTGATTCTTCCCAGTTAAAGAAAATTCAAGACCTCTGCTAGTTCAATTTAAATCGATCAATGTTTTATCCTGATTATTTTCCGATAGACACTTTCTCTGGTTCAGACAAATCACTCCAAAGATTTATTTTGATTCTTTTCCAGTTAAAGTCAAGCTTAGACTTAGTCTAATTTCAGCCAACAATCACCTTTGGATGGCATATATAAGCCCATCTCTGACAACTATCCATCATTTCTTCAAATGGAATCCATAAGCCCATCTCTGACAATATCCTGTCACTCTACAAATGGAATCTTTAAGCCCATTCCTGATACAATAAACACAAGCGAGTGCAAATTTCTGGGCACTCTAGTGTTCAATCATCTTCCACTTTCAAGCTACGAACGGAAAACATGGCAATCTCACTTTTTCAAGTTTAAGAAGATTGAACAGGGGCAGCTGTTGTACCCCAACATTTTCCCTCCCATTTTTCATTCAAGATGTTCTCCTAGGGTTTCTCAAATACTCAAATTGGCTCAAGATTAGATCAGACAAATTCCCCTCCTAGGCATTGAGTCAGCAGTTAGGGTTTGTTACTTCTCAAGCAAATTTGAGTTTCCATGGTTTCAAATGGTCTTCATGGTTCTTCATGTATTCTCAAGGATGTTCGTGTCAGTTTTCAAGCCTTGCATCGCGAGTTTGCTCAGTCATTGGTTTAGATGACTGAAAATGAACTGCATTGACCCAAAAATCGACCTTTACGAGATCAAGTTCAAACGATTGTAACTTCTTCCTTGTTTCGATATTCTTGATTGTTTCTTTTTGCATATAACTCTCTTTGACATCATCTCCAACTTCTCTTTACAAGTCAAGAGCTGATTACATGCGAAAGATCATCGAAAATTCGAATACTTTAGAGGTCACTTTTTGGTTTTGACCTAATTTTAGATAATTGTTTCCTGACTCCCAAGAGTCGTAATGTCCTCAATTTTCAAGATCTCGAGACGACTATTTTTGCACATTGTCATAAGAGATGTCATCAACAAGTCCTCTTCAAGAAAAATGAACTATAATGCTTCACTAAATTTCAAGGTGCCGAGTTCTCAACACAACAACTTTTATCTTGAAGCCCACTTGTATTGATCATTCAAGGCCTTTTAGGTTTGGCTCGATTTATGATGCAAGATGAGTTTATTTGTGAACGGTCGATGCAAGGCGTGCCTTTTAAGTATTCAAAGTGGGTTTGCAAATTTTCATATATGAAAATTCTTTGAGAAGAAAGGTGAATTTCATGGTGTGATTAAATTCAGTCCATTTCGAAAGAGGAATCTATCAATAACTCTTGGAGTTATCCTTTAAAAATTCAAAGGTTAAATCGAATGTGCAAGGCACAGTTCCTTTATTCACCGACTTTTATTTAAAACATTCATGATCATTCAAGATGTCAAGTTCTTATTCCATTCAAGAATTGGATTCAAAATTTAAGATCCAAATATTATTCCAGTTTCAATTCTAATTCAAAGAATTCAAATGGTGGATAATGAGAATATGATCAAAGTCATGATTATGGATTGAACATGGAAAGGCTAAGTAAAATTCACATGAAAATTTGAAGAGAAGGATATTATTGGAGAATGTATCATTACAAGAATATTCAAAATTCCAAATAATTTCCATTTTTGCATTCATACAAATATCCATTCAAATTTCCAAGTTCATCATGAATTCAAGTTCATTCATGAGAAAGTATTTAAGTATACACTTGAATTCAAGGCTCATCCATAAATTTCATGATTCAAAACCATTACACCATTCTTGATTTCATTAAAAAATTACATTCACAATACATGAAAACTAAAGTTCTAAAGCCACACATCCAACTACTAAAACAATGGGTCAAACTTAACTAAACACATTATAATAAGATTATACATGTTTAGAAGAAAGAGTTGGGAATGATTCATATGATGAATTAGAATAAGGAGTTATTCACCCAACTGAAAATATTCGAGAGTTGTATAAGATACAATTGGAAGGAGTTCCTACCTAAATAACCTAGTTTTGTGTAATCAGCCTAACGCTGACTTAGAACGAAGTGAAATATGGATCTCGACCCACTAGAAAGTCTTCCAACGGGATTTTCCGAATCAAATGATGAGGGTCATTTGGTTTGAGTAAAATAGTGGGAGCATATTTGATTAAAGGCCTAATTAAATATGTTGTTTTAATGATACTTATATTTTCATTTTTTTGTAGATTACCATGACAACAAACAACCATATTTTGCGATCAATCCTAGATAAGGAAAAATTGTCTGGGACAAATTTCCTGGATTGGCACCGAAATCTGAGGATTGTCCTCAAGCACGATAAGAAGTTGTATGTCTTGGAGACACCTGTTCCTAAAGAGGAACCGCCTAGTTCAGCACCTAAGGCAGAAAGAGATGCTTATAAGGAGCATTTTGATGATGCTAACGAAGCCGCTTGTCTCATGCTAGCTACTATGAACTCGGAGTTGCAAAAGCAACACGAGAACATGTCAGCTTTTGATATGATCGGACATCTGAAAATGCTCTATCAAGAGCAGGCAAGAAATGAGAGGTTTCAGGTTTCAAAGGCCCTTTTTAACAGCAAGTTATCTGAGGGAAACCCTGTAGGTCCCCATGTACTCAAAATGATTGGGTATGTGGAGAACCTTGAAAGGTTAGGGTTTCCGCTTGGAAAGGAACTTGCAACTGATTTTATCTTGCAATCGTTTCCAGATAGCTTTAATCAGTTTGTCATGAATTTCAACATGAATGACATGGATAAGAGTCTTCTAGAATTGCTAAGCATGTTGAAAACTGTTGAGCAGAATATGAAGACAAAAGGGAAGTCCATTCTGATGGTCAGTAATGGAAAGAAGCTAAACAAGAGGCCTACCAAGCAGGTTGGTAAAGGGAAAGGCAGGGAAGTTGCCAAGCCTAAATCTATTGTTCCTGCTTTGAAGCCTAGTGGAGGCATAGCAAAGGAGGGCACTTGCTTCCATTGCGGTAAGACCGAACATTGGAAGAGAAACTGCCCAAAGTACCTGGAAGATATGAACAATGGAGTAGGGACTTCAAATTCAGGTATTTTTGTTATTGAAATTAATTTATCTACTTCTGCATCATGGGTATTAGATACTGGATGCAGTTCTCACATTTGTACTAATGTGCAGGGGCTAAAAAGGAGTAGAGATTTGGCAAAAGGTGAAGTTGACCTACGAGTTGGAAATGGAGCAAAGGTTGCTGCTTTAGCCGTAGGAACTTATGTTTTGACTTTACCTAGTGGTTTAATAATTCAGTTAGAGAACTGTTATTATGTACCTGCAATTAGTAGGAATATTATTTCCGTTTCTTGTTTGGACAAGTTTGGTTTTTCATTTATAATAAAGAACAATTGTTTCTCTATTTATTTGAATGATATATTCTATCCTTCTGCACAAATGAACAATGGACTATATGTCCTTGATCTTGAAATGCCAATTTATAACATTAATACTAAACGGATTAAACCTAATGAGTTAAATCCAAGCTACCTTTGGCACTGTCGCTTAGGCCACATAAATGAGAAACGCATTTCCAAACTCCATAAAGATGGACTCTTGGACTCTTTTGATTATGAATCATATGAGACATGCAGATCTTGTTTAATTGGAAAGATGACAAAGTCCCCATTCACAGGAAAAGGTGAAAGGGCTAATGATCTTTTGGACCTCATACATACTGATGTATGTGGACCACTGAACATACCAGCCAGAGGAGGTTTTCAATACTTCATCACATTTACTGATGATTTCAGTAGATATGGTTATGTGTATTTAATGAAACACAAATCTGAAACCTTTAAAAAATTCAAGGAATTCAAGAATGAAGTATAAAACCAACTAGGTAAGAATATTAAAGTTCTTCGATCAGATCGAGGCGGTGAATATTTAATCCTAGAGTTTGATGACCATCTAAAGGAATGTGGGATTTTATCCCAACTTACTCCTCCCAGAACACCACAATGGAATGGTGTATCTGAGAGAAGAAATCGAACCTTGTTAGACATGGTCCGATCCATGATGAGTCACTCTGATCTTCCGAACTCCTTTTGGGGACATGCACTATTGACTGCAGCTTACACACTTAACCGGGTTCCATCCAAAAAGGTTGAGAAGACACCATATGAGATATGGAGTGGTAAGAAACCACATATGTCTTGCATGAAGATTTGGGGTTGCGAAGTTTATGTGAAACGACAAATTTCAACTAAGCTTGAGCCCAAATCTGACAAATGCTTATTTATGGGGTATCCTAAAGAAACAAGAGGGTATTACTTATACAATCCTTCTGAGGGCAAAGTGTTTGTCGCTCGAACTGGAGTTTTTCTGGAAAAGGATTTTATTTCCAAAAGAATCCGTGGGAGGAAAATAGAGCTTGAAGAAATTCAAGAACCACAAAGCATTGATACACCTATGGAAGAATTAGAGAAGGAAACACAAGTAGTTGTGGAAGAGCAACCTGCTCAAGTAGAACAAGACCAACGTAGGTCAAGCAGGATACGTCAATAACCTGAGAGATATGGATATCTCATAAGTGATCAAGGTGATGTATTACTCATGGATCAATATGAGCTTGTGACCTACCAAGAGGCCATAACTGGTCCTGAGTCCGAGAAGTGGCTAGAAGCCATGAAATCTGAAATGGATTCCATGTACATAAACCAGGTTTGGACCTTGGTAGAGCCTCCTATAGGAGTTAACCCTATAGGATGCTGTTAGAACAATGTTTGAATCTACTACCCTATATTTGAGTTTTGATGATAACAAAGTGAAAAGATATAGTATTTATATGTTTCATGTTTGAACTATATGCTGCCTAAAATTACTATGCTCTGACTTGCAGATACGCTGATTAAAATAAGCAAGATCACTTCTTCAGCATCAGAATTTGATTTCATACACCAGCATCAGAAGTTGCTGAATCAGAACATCAAGATCAGATGATCAACTCACGTACATGCTGAAGCTTGATGAACAGAACTGCGCGTAAACACTCTGATACAAAAACAATAGTTCATCAGCAGCGAAGCAGAATCAGAATGAGCCAAGCCAGAACGTGCATTGAAGAAGCAACGGTACTGTGCATTGAACGCTAATTAATTCCAACGGCATCATTCTAGACAAGATCTGCTCAAAAAGGAAAGCTTGTTATTAGCATTGAATCAAGAATATTGCATTCAACGTTCATCTTCTCAAGTGCTATATAAACAAGGCTTCGAAGATTATAATGGCTAATGCTCTCCAATTCTCTACACGCAAAAAGGCTGAACAATAATCTTCATCTACCAGTTTTGCTAAACCACAAACTCTGATACTCCATTAGTGTTTAGCAATCTAAGTTTCTAAGCTTCATTTGTGTATACATCACAGTTGTGATAAAGTTTTGTAGAAAACATTCACACACATTTGTTTTGTACCTTTGTAAGAAAGTGTTGCCTTGACAAACCGGATTGTGGTTTGAATCAAGAAGGCTTTAGCAGTTGTTAAAGCAGTCTGTAATATTCAGTTGAATATAGTGAATTAAGACCTCGTTGGAGAGAGGCGAAATCACCTTGACGGGTGGACTGGAGTAGTTTGAGATCAAACGAACCAAGATAAAAATATCTTGTCAATTGCTTTAAGATTTCAGTTTTACAATTCAACCCCCCCTTCTTGTGTTTTTCACCCCTTCAATTGGCATCAGAGCGCCTAGTTCTGAGCTAAAACACTTAACCGTGTCAGTACAAGATCCAGCGTCAGAAAAACACAATGGCAGGAAACAACTCTCATTTCAGCAATGACAACAATGAGGACAGAGACAGATTCAGCGGCAAACCTCCAGTCTTTGATGGAGAAAACTTTGATTACTGGAAAGACAGAATTGAAAGCTTCTTTCTAGCACATGATGCTGATCTGTGGGATATGGTGACAGATGGATACACGCACCCTGTGAATGCAACTGGTCAGAAGATTGATAGAAAATCAATGACTGATCAACAAAAGCGTGATTTCAAGAATCACCATAAGGCCAGAACCATCCTCCTCAGTGCCATCTCCTATACTGAGTATGAAAAGATCTCCAACAGAGACACAGCTAAGAACATCTTTGATTCTCTCAGAATGACGCATGAGGGCAACGTTCAAGTCAAAGAAACAAAAGCTCTGGCGCTCATCCAGAAGTATGAGGCGTTCAAAATGGAAGAATCTGAATCCATTGAAACTATGTTCTCTAGATTCCAGATTCTGGTAGCTGGTCTCAAAGTTCTGGACAAAGGATACTCTACTGCTGACCATGTCAAGAAGATAATCAGAAGTTTACCCAAGCAGTGGAGGCCTATGGTTACTGCTCTGAAGCTAGCGAAAGATCTCAACAAAATCACTCTGGAGGAACTTATAAGCTCCCTCAGAAGTCATGAGATAGAGCTAGAAGCTGATGAGCCTCAGAAGCAAGGTAAGCCTTTAGCTTTAAAATCTAACAGAAAATCTGAATCTAAAGTTTTG
This sequence comes from Vicia faba, assembly GCA_948472305.1. Taxonomy (NCBI): domain Eukaryota; kingdom Viridiplantae; phylum Streptophyta; class Magnoliopsida; order Fabales; family Fabaceae; genus Vicia; species Vicia faba. The sequence goes on along the minus strand of OX451739.1, from coordinate 383,322,097 downwards.
CAGGCAGTTGAAGAAACATCTGATGGATCCTCATCAGAAGAAGACGAACTTTCCCTTCTCTCCAGAAGAGTAAATCAACTGTGGAAGCAAAGACAAAGGAAGTTCAGGAATCCCAGAAGATCTGATCAGAACGAGTCTTCTTCTAGATACAGAAGGACAGATTCTTCCTCTGGATACAGAAGATCTGAAGGCTCCTCCGGTAGCAAGAAGCCAAACACAAAAGACATCATCTGCTACGAGTGCAATGAGCAAGGACACTACAAAAGTGACTGCCCAAAGCTTCAGAGGGAAAAGCCCAAAAAGAAGTTTGGAAGAGAGAAGAAGAAAAGTCTCATGGCCACATGGGATGACTCTGACTCGTCTGAAGCTGACTCAGAATCAGATGATGAAAGGGCAAACATAGCGCTCATGGCTAACATTCCAGATGATAGTGAAGCTTCTGAATCAGACTCAGAATCAGACACAGAAGAGGTATTCCCTAACTTCGCTGTTAATTTTACAAAGGCTGAACTTGCTGAAAGCCTCAATGAAATTCTGGAACGTTATCAGCAGATTAGAGCTAAATTCAGAGACCTGAAAAGGAATCTTGAATCTGACTCTAATAAGTCTGAGAGTCTCAAATTGGAAAACTCTGAGCTGAGAGATAAAATTTCAAAATTAGAAAACTCTTTACAAAACTCTCAGAAGGAACCAATTTCTGAAACTCCCAGCAACGCTGATGAGATCATCAAGGAGTATGATCACAGTTTCCAGAAGTTCCTTGCTAAAAGCATAGATAGAAGCAGAATGGCTTCAATGATCTATGGGGTTAGCAGAAACGGCAGGAAAGGAATAGGATACCTAGGTAAGGTTCCTACACCTAAAAATGTCATGGATTTAACCATTAAACACACTCCTCTAAATTCACACTTTGTGTATGGTCACACACATGACATCAAATATACTAGTAGTAAGCACTCTGTGAAACCAAAATTCAACCAGAGTTTTGGTAAAACTAACAAATCAGGACCCAAGAAGATCTGGGTACCTAAGGATAAAATAATACATGTTGCAGATATCTTTAGCAGCAAGTCAGAAACACCAGTCATGGTACCTGGACTCTGGCTGCTCACGACACATGACGGGAAGAAGGCATATGTTCCAAAGCCTGGAACTTAAGCCTGGAGGCCACGTTGGCTTTGGAGGCAATCAGAGGGGAAAGATAATTGGCTCTGGAACTGTAGGTAATGGAAATCTTCCCTCTATTAACAATGTTCTGCTTGTAGATGGATTGATGCATAATCTGTTATCCATAAGTCAATTAAGTGATAACGGTTATGATATAATCTTTAATCAAAAATCATGTAAAGCTGTTAGTCAGAAAGATGGGACTATCCTGTTTAATGGAAAGAGGAAAAACAACATTTACAAAATCAAACTTTCTGAACTAAAGAGTCAGAACGTAAAATGTCTTCTGTCTGTTAACAACGAGCAGTGGATCTGGCACAGAAGATTGGGGCATGTTAGTATGAGAAGAATATCTCAGATTAACAAACTCAATCTGGTCAGAGGGCTTCCAAATTTGAAGTTCAATTCAGATGCTCTGTGTGAAGCATGTCAGAAAGGCAAATTTGCAAAACCTTCTTTTAAATCCAAAAATGTTGTTTCTACCTCTAAGCCATTAGAACTTCTGCACATTGACTTATTTGGACCAGTTAAAACTGCTTCAGTCAGTGGTAAGAAGTATGGGTTAGTAATCGTAGATGACTATAGCAGATGGACATGGGTAAAGTTCTTAAGACACAAGGACGAGTCACACTCTGTGTTTGTTACCTTCTGTAACCAAGTTCAGAATGAAAAAGATCTTAGAATCGTCAAAGTCAGAAGTGATCATGGTGGAGAATTTGAAAATAAAGATTTTGAGTCATTCTTTAATGACAAAGGCATTCTGCATGATTTCTCTTGTCCTAGAACTCCCCAACAAAATGGAGTTGTAGAACGAAAGAACAGAACATTGCAAGAAATGGCCAGAACCATGATCAATGAGACAAACGTTGCTAAGACTTTCTGGGCAGAGGCAATAAACACAGCGTGCTACATTCAGAATAGAATCTCAATAAGACCTATTCTGGAAAAGACTCCATATGAATTGTGGAAGAACAGAAAGCCCAACATTTCGTATTTTCATCCATTTGGATGTACTTGCTTTATGTTAAATACAAAGAATTATTTGAACAAGTTTGATTCTAAGGCACAGAAGTGTATTATGTTAGGATACTCTGAACGCTCAAGAGGGTACAGAGTATACAACACAGAAACACAGATTGTGGAAGAATCAATCAGTGTTCGTTTTGATGACAAGCTTGACCCTGAAAAGTCAAAGCAGAATGAAAATCTTGCAGGTATAGAAATTGAATTTGCAGGTTCTAAAGACAAGTCATCAGAAGCTCTCAACACAGACATTCCTTCAACGTCTGAAAGGAGCAATGCTAGAAATCCTACAACTGCTGCTGATCAACCTCAGAAGAGATTACCCAGAAGCAGTTTGGATCACCCAGAAGAAACTATCCTAGGAAGAAAGGAAGATCCAATCAGAACAAGAGCAAGCTTCAGAAACTCTGAAGAAACTCTTATGGGACTTGTGTCTCTGATTGAACCTTCTTCTATTGATGAAGCACTTCTGGACAATGACTGGATTCTGGCAATGCAAGAAGAGCTGAATCAATTCACCAGAAACGACGTATGGGATCTCGTTCCCAGACCAAAAGGATTCAACGTCATTGGAACAAGATGGGTGTTCAGAAACAAGCTAAATGAACAAGGTGAAGTCATCAGAAACAAGGCACGACTGGTTGCACAAGGTTATAGTCAGCAAGAGGGGATAGACTATACAGAAACCTTTGCCCCAGTCGCCAGGTTAGAATCTATCAGACTTTTAATTTCATTTGCTGTTAATAGAGGCATCACTCTGTATCAGATGGATGTCAAAAGTGCATTCTTAAATGGTTATATAGAAGAAGAAGTTTATGTTCACCAACCCCCAGGTTTTGAAAATACAAAACATCCAGAACATGTTTTCAAACTGAAAAAGTCACTGTATGGTCTGAAACAAGCTCCCAGAGCTTGGTATGAAAGGCTAAGTAACTTTCTGCTTGAAAATGAATTCACCAGAGGGAAAGTGGACACTACTCTATTCTGTAAAACAGTTAAGAGTGACATTTTAGTCTGTCAAATTTATGTTGATGATATTATTTTTGGTTCTACTAATCCTTCTCTTGGAAGAAAATTTGCTAAGTGTATGCAGGCAGAATTTGAGATGAGCCTCATGGGGGAACTGAAATTCTTTCTAGGAATTCAGATCAATCAAACTCCAGAGGGAACTTACATTCATCAGAGCAAATACATCAGAGATCTTCTGAAGAAATTTGACCTCTCAGAATGTAAGCCATCAAAGATTCCAATGCATCCCACGTGCATTCTGGAAAGAGAAGAGGTAAGCAAAAGTGTAGAACAGAAGGTCTACAGAGGTATGATTGGTTCTCTCCTTTATTTGACAGCTTCAAGACCTGATATCTTATTCAGCGTATGTATTTGTGCTAGATTCCAATCAGATCCTAGAGAATCTCACTTAACAGCTGTTAAGCGAATTTTCAAGTATCTGAAAGGTACTACTAATCTGGGTTTGTTTTATAGAAAATCTAGTGATTACAGCTTAGTAGGCTACTGTGATGCTGATTTTGCTGGAGACAGAGTGGAACGTAAAAGTACTTCTGGAAGCTGCCAGTTTCTGGGAGAAAATCTGATCTCGTGGTCCAGCAAAAGGCAATCAACAATTGCTCTGTCAACAGCAGAAGCTGAGTACATAGCAGCAGCAGGATGTAGCACACAAATGCTCTGGATGAAAAGTCAGCTTGAAGACTTCCAGATTTTTGAGAGTAACATTCCTATTCTTTGTGATAATACTTCTGCTATTTGCTTAAGTAAGAATCCTATTTTACATTCTAGAGCTAAGCATATAGAAATAAAACATCATTTCATTAGGGACTATATTCAGAAAGGTATTTTAAACTTGAAATTTATAGATACAGACCATCAATGGGCTGATATCTTTACTAAACCCCTTTCAGAAGATAGGTTTAATTTCATTCTGAAACATCTCAGCATGAAAGTATGCCCAGAATGAAAATGTTTTAATTCCATGTATTTATCTTCAGAATGTAATTATTTTACTGTGAACTTCTGATCAATCTTCTTTCAGAAAGATAGAACATGCAGATTGTATCAGATGCAAGTCTAAAGATCTGAGAGTCTAATCTCAAAGACAGACGTGATGATCACTACATCAAACAAGTGTCATCCAATCATCAGCAAATCTCTGAAGCAGAACGCGTGCACGCTTCTGAGAAGGCAAAGCGCTGATTGGGTGCATTGAGACACATGTCTGGTAACCGTTTTTAAGTATCTTTCTCAAATCCCCCAAAATCAGCAAGCATTTAATGAAAAGTAATCACGCTTGTTAAATGGCAATCATTATTTTTTTTCTCTCTCTTAAAAACGCTTAATTTTTCAAAATAATTTTTGAAAACTCTATTTAAGCACATTAATCCTTCACTCTTATTCTTTACGCTTTCTCATAATCATTCAAGTATTTTCTGCATATTTCTGAGTTTATCTCCTACAAACCTTTTTCTCTCAAATCACTCTCAAAGCTTTTTTTGTGAGAACAATGGCATCCTCCAGCATTTCTACAGGCAATCAGAAGAAAGAAACCTCTGAACAATATCAGGTGCCCCTCAGAACTCTTCTCACACCGGTAAAGAATCTTGAGGTTCTCTCTGAGTTAATCATCGACTTTGAAAGTTTGAAGGAAAATGGATTTGACCTAACTGAAGAAATTAGGGCTCAAAAGTGGGAGAGGTATTTCGATAGGTTGGTTGGACCAACATTCCCAGAGCTTGTCAAGGAATTTTGGATTCACGCCAAGATTTATAAACATCTAGTCATCTCTTCTGTCTTGGGAAAGAAGATAGTGATTTCTGAAGATCTCATTGCAAAGCTAATCGGTCAAAGTGGTGGTGGAGTCCGTTGTGTGGACATGGCCGATAGATGCCCTGATATAGGTGTGGTAGCCAACAGCATTTTCACTCTTGGATTTCCCAGCAGCAAAATTAAGGATCTGAAGGATCACTGCAGAGTATGGGCCAAGATTGTTCTTGGATGCTTCAATCACAGGAAACCAACAAGTTCTCCTGATTATATAAACGTGGATCAGCAATTTCTGATCTACTTTATTGATCAGAGGGTAAAGATCAATCTGGCACACTTCCTGTTCAACCATCTCAAGACCAGTGTCAAAGAAACAAGAGAAGAAGAAAGGACCAAAAGGGACTGGATACCGTTTGGAAGGCTCATATCAGATATTCTGACAGAGAATAAGCTGATAGAGTATCTGAGCGAAGCTCAAGTGCTGAGCACTATTGAACCTACTGTTGGAAAACCGCTGAACGCTAAGAACCTGAAAAAGATGAAGCTGATAGAAAATATTAAGAAGGAACCCAGAGCTACTTCAACTGCTGACATCTCCAGCAGAAGAGTGCCTCTGAGTGATTTCCCAAAATTTTCTGAAATGGAATCCAAACCTGATATGTTTCTCAAGTATCCAGATTCATACAAGGAAGAAGATACAGTTTCAAAGCTGAAGATCAAAGATCTGAGTCAACCCCAACCTGAAGTGACTCAGAAGAAGACAAAGAAGAGGAAAGCGCCAACAGCAGGATCATCTCATCAGACTCCAAAGAAAAGAGGTATTTCATCTACTGCCCCTATTTCAATTTCATCTACTATTCCAACATCTGCTGCCCCTCCTCAAACCTCTCACAGAATATCCATTCCAATCCCTACCATTGATGAAACCATACCAGAAGACCCTTCTGAGGCCTTACTACTCAGAAGACCCAGAACTAAGATTCCCAAACAACCAACTGTTTCAACAACACCAACACTTGATAGAGTGCTAGCTGATATTGAGCGTGAACATGCTTCTGCTCAACCAAATTCTGAACCACCAGAACCACAACCAGAACCACAACCTGAACCAGAAATACAACATCAACCAGAACCAGAACCACAACAACAACAACCACTCACAGAAGAACCTCTGATCCCTGAGCAATCAGAGATTCCACCTCCTCAACCAGAAAATAATCCACCTTCACCACAAACAGAGTTTCACCACTATGAAACCCCTTCTCCTCATCATTCTGACCCTCACTCACCTCAACCTTCACCGCTGGCAATCCAGTTGCCATGTGGAACCACTATTGTCAGGCCCCAGTTGCCATCCTCATTAGAATCAACACCTCCAAAAACTCCAACCACTCCAATAGAAATATCTGACTCTGATTCTGATAACCCTCCTCCAAAACAAACAACCTCTCAGAAAACCGCTGAAAACCCCAGCAGAACTTTCATTGACTTGACAAGTCTTGAACGTCTTGCTGATCTAAGACACAAAATTGCCATACCCAAACCAAAGCAACCAGATGTTGGCTCTGGTATTTTGAATTTTGAAACAGGTATGCTGCAATGGATTGCTTCTTTGAAGCAAGTCTGTCCGGGGATGATCGACCCAGCTGCTTCTGATCAGCTCTGGTCACAGTTCAGACTATGGGTACGTGCCGAAGCCCTCAAGCTGCAGGACGTCAACTATGAGCAGGCTCAACAGAACTTCAGCAAGCTGCTGAAGGAAGTTGAAAGTCAGCTGCCTCAAGAAGTTGTGCTTCCTCTGGACAGTGAATCTTGGTCTGAGAAAGAGCAAGCTGCACAGGTGCAACCATCAGAAGAAGACAAGACCATTCAGGCTGAAGAAAATCCAGCAGAAGATGTCGCTGAAAGTTCTGAGAAGCTTCCTCCCTCTGACCCTTCTCAAGCTGCCTTGGACAGGCAGGCTCTGGAAGAATTAAGGCTGAATGACTTGCGTCTACAGCAGCGGATGGAAGAGAATGATCAGAAGATGAAAGCAAGAATGGATGTACAGGACAGCAAAATTGACACTGTTGTCAACATGGTTCAGAAGCAGAATGAAACTTCTGAAAAGATTCAAGCAATGCTGGAAAGCCTGTTCTCACGCATGCCCCCACAACCTTAAAATTTTTTTGCATGCATGACATTCTCTATGTTTTCTTCATTTTCTGATGTACTGTTTTGACTATGTTTTGTAATGTTCTTTTGCTCTGATTATGAACTATTTTAATATAATTTGTTTTTCTGATCTAATTTGTTTTAGCACATCACCAACACTTTTTGATTGCTGACAAAAAGGGGGAGAACAAGAATGATATTTAAAATCAATAACGGCTAACTAGACAGAAATTCTCAAACATTCTAACTCTATTACTTGAAATGTTTTTCTGTTTTTGTTTAAAGTCTACAGGCACAAGGAAACTCCTGAACACTATGAAGACTAGAAGCTCTGATCAAAATATAGAAGCTCTGATCAATGTTGCTCTGATCTAATATGAAGATTCTGATCGACCAAATACTCTGATCCAAAGCAAAGCTCTGACAGGAAAAGCTCTGAAGCTCTGCTCTCTGATAAGTCAAAGACTCTTAATCTGATGTTCAAAGAAAGACAAAGATCTGATCCTGAAGAACACGTATCATCAAAGGGAAGTAATCAACTCAGGGGGAGTATCTCTTAACTCTGATTTTTCCGTACTTCTTATTCTGATACATTTCCCAGACACCTTTTCACGTTATTTTTCATTTAAAATATCTAGTTTTTGTCATCATCAAAAAGGGGGAGATTGTTAGAACAATGTTTGAATCTACTACCCTATATTTGAGTTTTGATGATAACAAAGTGAAAAGATATAGTATTTATATGTTTCATGTTTGAACTATATGCTGCCTAAAATTACTATGCTCTGACTTGCAGATACGCTGATTAAAATAAGCAAGATCACTTCTTCAGCATCAGAATTTGATTTCATACACCAGCATCAGAAGTTGCTGAATCAGAACATCAAGATCAGATGATCAACTCACATACATGCTGAAGCTTGATGAACAGAACTGCGCGTAAACACTCTGATACAAAAACAATAGTTCATCAGCAGCGAAGCAGAATCAGAATGAGCCAAGCCAGAACGTGCATTGAAGAAGCAACGGTACTGTGCATTGAACGCTAATTAATTCCAACGGCATCATTCTAGACAAGATCTGCTCAAAAAGGAAAGCTTGTTATTAGCATTGAATCAAGAATATTGCATTCAACGTTCATCTTCTCAAGTGCTATATAAACAAGGCTTCGAAGATTATAATGGCTAATGCTCTCCAATTCTCTACACGCAAAAAGGCTGAACAATAATCTTCATCTACCAGTTTTGCTAAACCACAAACTCTGATACTCCATTAGTGTTTAGCAATCTAAGTTTCTAAGCTTCATTTGTGTATACATCACAGTTGTGATAAAGTTTTGTAGAAAACATTCACACACATTTGTTTTGTACCTTTGTAAGAAAGTGTTGCCTTGACAAACCGGATTGTGGTTTGAATCAAGAAGGCTTTAGCAGTTGTTAAAGCAGTCTGTAATATTCAGTTGAATATAGTGAATTAAGACCTCGTTGGAGAGAGGCGAAATCACCTTGACGGGTGGACTGGAGTAGTTTGAGATCAAACGAACCAGGATAAAAATATCTTGTCAATTGCTTTAAGATTTCAGTTTTACAATTCAACCCCCCCTTCTTGTGTTTTTCACCCCTTCAGATGCAAATGGGTCTTCAAAAAGAAGACTGACATGGATGGTAAGGTACATACCTATAAGGCAAGACTGGTTGCAAAAGGCTATAAACAAATTCATGGGGTTGAATATGATGAAACCTTTTCACCAGTTGCAATGCTTAAATCTGTTCGGATTTTACTTGTTATCGCTGCATATCATGATTATGAAATATGGCAGATGGATGTCAAAACTGCTTTCCTTAATGGGAATCTTCTTGAGGATGTGTACATGACACAACCTGAAGGATTTGACATGCCAGAAGAAGCCCAAAAGATATGTAAGTCACAGCGATCAATTTATGGATTGAAGCAAGCTTCCAGAAGCTGGAATCTTCATTTTGATGAAACAGTAAAACAATATGGATTCATCAAGAATGAAGATGAGCCTTGTGTCTACAAGAAGGTTAGTGGGAGCATGATCGTATTCCTGGTATTATATGTAGATGACATATTACTCATTGGAAACGATGTCCCTACCTTACAACAAGTGAAGACTTGGTTAGGGAAATGCTTTTCAATGAAGGACCTAGGTGAAGCAGCCTATATATTAGGAACCAGGATCTATAGAGATAGGTCACAAAAACTGCTTGTCCTAAGTCAGAGTACATACATAGAAAAAGTGTTGAGACGCTTTAATATGCATGATTCCAAGAAAGGATTCATACCTATGCAACATGGCATGTGTCTGTCAAAAACAAAATCCCCTTCAAGTAAGGAAGAAAGGGATCGCATGGATAAGATTACATATGCATCTGCAATAGGATCTATCATGTATGCCATGCTATGTACTCGACCAGATGTCTCGTATTCTTTAAGTGCAACGAGTAGGTACCAGTCTAATCCCGATGATGCTCATTGGGTAGCTGTCAAGAATATCCTTAAGTACTTGAGAAGGACTAAGGACTCATTCTTGATATATGGAGGTCAGGAAGAGCTTGCTGTAATTGGATACACCGATTCTAGCTTCCAGACAGATAAGGATGACTTTAGATCGCAATCTGGTTATGTGTTTTGTTTAAATGGTGGTGTTGTGAGCTGGAAAAGTTCAAAGCAAGATACAGTTGTTGATTCTACAACCGAGGCTGAGTATATTGCTGCCTCAACTGCAACAAAGGAAGTTGTTTGGATCAAGAAGTTCATTAGTGAACTTGGCATAGTCCATAGCATTGTGGATCCCATTGATCTCTATTGTGATAACAATGGTGCTATCGCACAAGCTAAGGAGCCTAGATCTCACCAACGATCCAAACACATACTTAGGCGTTATCATCTCATTCGAGAGATAATCGATCGGGGAGATGTGAAAATATGCAGAGTACCTACACTTGACAATGTTGCTGACCCATTAACAAAGCCTCTTGCGCAGTTGAAGCATGATGGACATACTAGATCTATGGGTATTAAGGGTATGCCTGATTGGCTCTAGTGCTAGTGGGAGATTGTTGGTGTAAGCCCTAGAGGCCAATACTTTTGGTACTTGTATCGAATTATTTATTTAATAATAAAAGGCATTTCTTTATTATGTTTGCTTTCCAAAATAATAAAGTCCCTAGAATGGTTTATTTGTTTAATGAAATGTTAAGTGTGACTTAATCATGAGATCCCATTAAACATAAGACATTATTCTTAAAGTATCCGTAGTCAAGCTTTAATGTGAAGTGGGATAACATTAAAGCATTAAGATTATTATGAAGATAGATTGATGATCACATCTCATGGATCATAGATAAGGAGTTATCAAGTCTTGACATAGGTATGAATATTAGGAGTAATATTTATACTGGATTGACCCGCTATGAGAATACTACATAGAATGTTATGCAAAGTGTCATAAGTTATTCTCATGCTGATAATGGTGTATACCACCCTTCGACCTGAAACCACTATGGACCCTAGATGTAGAGTCAAGTACTTTATTGCTGATCAAACGTCATCCGTAACTGGATGACTATAAAGACGGTTGATGGGTACTTCACAAAGCATGCTAAGGGACATGAGTGATTGTTGTACCCCAAAATTTGCCCTCCCATATTCTTCAAGATTTGCAAAGAACATGCTTCAAAATCTCCCCAAGGGTTGCACAGTTCAAGGGCCTCCTAACAGTCAAAAACTAGGGTTTTGGTTCTGACAAAGAAATTGAAGTTTTCAAGGGTCCAATCAAGTCCCACATGCCTATAAACATGGTCAAGCATCTATATGCCAAGTTTCAAGGCTTACAGCACAAAATTGCACAGTCAAAAACCCTAATTGCTCAGCAGTCAACTACAGGGGCAAAATGGTCATTTGACACTCAAAAGTTCAAATTTTTTGGTTAACATCTTATTTTGAAGCCACAAACATCATTTGATCAATTCTTGATCATGATTTTCAAGGTATGGCTCAAAAAGTCTCAAGATGCAAAAGTTTCCATATTTGGACAGTTGAAAAAGTCAACTGTAAATTGACCAGGGCATAACTTCCACATGGTTTATCAAAAAACTTCCATCCAAAGCTCATTTTTAAGAGAGAGACATTTCCTATAACTCCTCTTCACACTTCAAGTCCAATAAATGCTCTCACAAAAAGTTATCAATTTCAACATTATAGGTCATTTGCAAAAGTCAACAAAAAGGGACTTTAAGTCAAAGACCATAACTTGAGATTGGTAAATAAAAATGACATGGGACCAAAGGCATTGGTTAGAGGACTTCAAGACCTTTCCAAAATGTCCAAGAACATGATCAAGGCTTAAAAATTGAGCAAGATATGCCTTGTGGAAGTTGGGAAATTTTTGGGAATTTTGAAAAGTCAACTTTACTTCAAATGCCTCAAATTTGCTAATGGGACACATTTTCTTCCAAGATTCATCATCCAAAGACTATGCACGACCATTTGGCCCAAAAGGGATTTACTTTCTTATTTTTAATTGATTAAATGAATTTTTATTTCTATTTATTCATTTAATTAGTTTTAAATATGAGGAAAATATGAAATCATTGGTTTTAAATCTTTTTGTGCAGAAAATAGGTCTATCACATGCTCATTATCTCGTGTGCCAATCAACAAGAGCAAAATCTTCCAAACTTGGCATGTTCTTCATGGAAAAAGATTTGAAAAGATTCATAAAAATCAAATTTTGAAAACCATTAAAGACAAAGCTTTGGGCTTGGATTATTGACTAAAATCGTTCCTTATACAAGCACAAACCTAACCCTAGTCACAAAGACCTAGAAGCTGCGCCTCACATCAAGAACAACTTTGGCATTTTTGTGAAAAAAAATTGAAAACTGAAAACGAGATTGCAGAGAGTTTCAAGACAAAAGAACCATCCCAAAAGCTTCCTAAGACATCAAGGAACCTAACTGAATCCTTTGCCACGCTTCCAGCATCAAGAATTGGTATATGGAGATCAAACTGTGTCAAACTTTTTGCATATTCGTGTCTCATGATTCATGCGTTGTTTTCAATTTCTAATGATTGATTTGTGTTAATTTGTTCATTCTAAAGCTAACCATGTACTTTAATTGAGTTTTCATGCCCAGTATGTGAAGTTACCATTGAAGCTTGCTAGGGTTTTAGAGTTGCAAAATTAGGGGTTTCCTCTTCAGGAAAAATTGAGACACGAGACCCACGCCATTGGAACCAGAAGCTTATGACTAATTGATTCCATACCTCGCGCCTAATTTATGAACCACGATGGCCTATTCGCTATTTTTATGTTCATCATTTAGTGGGGGTTTAAAACCCCCGCTATTTAGTTTGTTTTTTCAGGCAAAAGTGAAGAACAAGTGGAGAAGACGATGCGTGGAGGCTGGGGATTGGTGCGTATGAATTTCGCGCGAAATGTCCCACTAACCATTGTTTTACATTATATTGATTATTTGTCATATTATACACAAAGCGCGTTAACAGCTCAGTTGGCAGGCACATGGTTTGGTAAGCAACGGGACCTGGGTTCAATTCCCAGGTCCCCTCCCTTTCTCATATTATTTTCTTTTCCATAATCCTATGCAGGGTACGCCCAGGGGTTCATCATACACCCATCATCCAGGCTTGCCACATGGCCAGTGATCTCAATCCAATGGCTATGACCTAAGGAACACCCTATGCATTGGTCAATGATGCCACTCACGTCCCAGGAAAGTCAACAAGGCCAGGAATTAAATGGGCCTAATTGCTGGCCAGATACCTCCAAATTGGGGTCAACACCCCCCATTGGTTTGCATTAATTTTTCTTTCTTTTTTATTCTTTTCTATTTATTTGTTTTATTTCTTTTTTTAGTTTAATTCATAAATTAACTTTTTCTTCAACATAAAAAATAATAAAAATCAGAAAAGACAAAAAATAAAAAAATATATTTCATTTAATGTTTTCTTTGTAAATAAATGGTATTAATTAATTTAGTTAATTCTAGGTTTAAATTTTAATATTTTTTTTAATAAACTTAAAAATTGTAGAATTAGGGTTTTAAACACTTTTTTTCCTTTTTCTTTTTTCACCATAATTAATAATTAATTATTTATTTTATAAACAAATTGCCATGTAAATAATTAGGTTAAATTTAGGATATAAACTTAAATATTTTTTTTAATAAATTAAAAATAGTTTAGAATTAGGTTTTAATTCCATTAATTCTCATTAAACTCGATAAATGCAAAAAACTCCAAAAAATTCTTTCTTTTATTTTCTTTTAATCAATTTTAGTAATCGTAATTTAATTTCCTAAAAAGGGTCCAACGCCCTCGCATTCCCGATTTTACTTATTCTCGCATTTTATTTTTATTTCTTTTTTGTGAATATTCATGTAATTCTCCCAAAGCCATGTAATAGCTTAATTAGACATTTATATTTCCGCATTATTTTTTTATTTCAAATCGGGTCTTGGACTAATTTGGCGATGTGGACCCGCGCCTTTGTAATAGCGTAGGACTTTTAATTCTCGCATCTTTTAACTGTTAATAAACTGCATGAAAGAATGAATGTCAAAATAAAAGCAACGCGTAGATCACCAATCCATGAACAAGACAAAAATATCTGAAAACGACACACAAATCACACACCACCCCTAGGGTACGCCTCATTGTTGCCTTGCCCCTCGAAAGGTGGTCGTCGAGTAGAGGACGTTTTAGTAAGTCCTCATGTCCATGAACATGGCATGAGGGTAGCTTCTAAGGTGTCTTCCTATTGCTCCGGTGATCACCAAGTCCCGAACCCTCGAATTGACCCGAACACCTCCAACGGTGGTGCTACCTACCTCTCAATGGTGGGATGGCACTACTTCAAGGACATTTACACAGACGAATTCCTTAGGGTAGGTAGACGACTCTAGATACTTGCTCTAATTTCAAAACAAAATCAAAAACTTCTTTTCACACTGACACTTTTCAAAAAGCTTTCGAAAGCAACTTTTCAAACACTCTTGAGGACTGATACAAGAGTCGAACTGAAATTTTCAAAGAAACTTTTTTAAAACCCACAGTTGAAAAGAAAACAAACCATTTTGAAAACACAAATGAGCAAGTATCTAAGAGCCCATGGATAACCATGGATAGAAAGGGTGCTAACACCTTCCCTTTCTATAATCTACCTCCCGAACCGAGAGCAATCTCTACAAGGAATTTTTCTGTGCTTTTGTCCTTTCCATTTGGATAAAATAAAAGACGGTGGCGACTCTTGCTTCCGCGACATTTCGCGAACCAGCGTTAAACAGTCAGTTCCAGATCCACCGATCACAGTGACCTAGATGGAATTTGCTCATCCTGCATAACAGGATAAATGTCTAAGGGCCCAATATTGAACTGGACAAGGGTGACACAGTGTATGCCTTGTGTTCAATATAGACATGAGGGCAAAAGGGTAATTGTACAACACAAATATTATCACGGAAAAGGTTTGGTTAGATCACATGACATTTTCGTGACTTGGGTAACAGTAATGTGTTGCTAGATACCACTCACTGTTTATTATATTAAATGTGTGATTTAATATAATTGCCAACGTCGCAAAAACCTACAGGGTCACACACATAAGGACAGGTTGATGAGAGATAGAATAAATAAGGAACACCGTAAGGTACGGTGCACTTAAGTGTAATACGGAAAGTGGTAAGGTACCACGTGGATAAGTGATATATGGTACATCATAAGGTATGATGTCCATAAGCTTAATTGGGCTTTTAGCTTATAGCCTTAATTGGGCTTTTAGCTTGTAGCCCACACGAGTGATTCTATAAATAGATCCCTTGTGATGAAGCAATTTCACTTGATGCAATTTCGTTTTTGATTCTCTCTCTCACTCAAGGTTTCCGTTCGTGATCAGCTAGCACTGTGACCGGAAGCGATCTGTTCGTGTGGACTGAGTAGAGGCGTTGTTCTTTATCAACGCTCGTGATCACAACATCAAAGGTCTGAATCGCCACAAGAGGTAAATATTTCTATCACTGACCATGCTCATTCGTAAGGATCGCTAAGGAAAATTTTAAATTCCACTGCGCTTTTGATCGCAATTTTCCTTCATCAAAGCCATTACACCATTCTTGATTTCATTACAAAATTACATTCACAAGTACATGAAAACTAAAGTTCTAAACCCACACATAAACCCTATCCTAATTAGCCCCAAAACTTGTCCAAATTAACCCCACAAGTTGTCAAAATTATCCACTGCACTGCTACCTAAAACCTATTACATAAACCTGTCAAACATGTTCACAAACCAGCCCATAAAACTGTCAAAACAGCCTTGCTACCTTGCTGCAAAACAACAGCCTTGTTGTTGTCCCAAAACCTACTATTGCCCTGCAAAACCAACTACACATACTGTCCAAAGTCTGAATGATAATACCAAGGAAATCAGTCCAAAACCTGTACCAAACAGCCCAAAGTTTGCATAAATTCAGCAATACAAAAACTGCAACCAAAGAAAGCAATGAAACAGTGCCTAAAATTGTTCAAATTCATCTCATTTTTCCCTCCCAATTTAACCCCTCATGCTGCTATAAAACCAGAAGACAAGGGGACTAAAAAAAAGGAGACACTACTATTCTATACACCCTTCACTGTTTCATACATTCTTCATCTCTAAAAACCTTATTCACAACTTCAACTCAAACTCTCCATACAGAGGTAACAGACAAAGGTAGAAGAAGAAGAAGAATAGTTTAGGGGAAATAAGCATACATGGTTTCGTGAGTCGCTATCAAAATCGCATCGGACGAACTCCAATAGGTATATTTCTGGTTCCTCTTCTCCGTTCATCATATCTCATAAATAAATTGCGATTCTTGCTTACCATACCTTCTTTGCTGCATTTTTTGAATTGCTGCATTTGTTGACATTTGGAGTGTTTAAAAGGTAAGTATTGATGCTAAAAAACAGCCGACGAAAATAGTAATAACATCAAATATAAAATTTACCTTCAAATGTTTGTCTGTGTTCAAAGACACCCAACAACCTCACAACAACAACTCAATAGTGATAACTCCAGAAAAAAGGAAAAAGAGGAATATAACCAAAATGAAGCAAAGAAAAGTTTTGAAACCAATACCGTGCCGATCATTGACCATGACATCTCCACCGTCTCAACACTAACCACCTTCCAATCCAGTTCACCTCCATTCGTTTCAATCCACCACCGCCACTACAACCCATCAACATCGTCCTCCATCACCACCCAACACCAAAATAACCTCTGTATTCTCCATAACGCCAACACTCCCATCAACATCGTCCTTCGTCAACTACGCCACCACTTTAGCCGACTTAGCAAAATTAAACAACACCCTCTTCCCTGAACTCCCCGCACTAAATCTTTCTCCGCCTCCAAAAACGAAGGATTCCTCGGCACATTCAAGCCTCGGCAAAAATCTTGCAACGTTCGCGGCTGTAGCACTCTATACTCTCTCTTCAATCAAGCCGACCAACGCAAAATCCTCAAATCGGAAACTCCGCGTCTCCTCCCTGAGCTTGATACCAGAAACCTAGATTATTCATCTTCTACTCTTTAACAACCTTTCATCGAGTCAGAAGACGACGAAGAAGAAAATAACATTGTCGTTGAAGATTCAGACAAAGACAAAATTAGGGTTTTAGAATCGCCACAACTACGAGAGAAGAGAGAAAGAGTTTGAGAGGTGGTGATGACGGTTGGCAAGAGGGAGAGAGAATCATTTTTTTTCTTTTTCAACTTTTTCTTTTTTTTGTTGGAATTAACGATGATAATGAAAAATTTTGTTTTCCCTTTCCAAGACAACAGACCTGCAGCGACGCCATTTCATTTAGTTTGTTTAGGGTTTACAATTTTTCTTTGTACACTTTCTCTGTTGGGTCAGCCCATTGGGCCTTTTGGCCCAATCCTCCTATCCATTTTCCCTTTTGTTCTAATAAAGACTTAGTAATAACGAATAAATAGAACAGTTTAATTGGCAAGGCATTGTTTGCAGCAACCAGGGGACCCGAGTTCAACCCCTACTGGGGCCTTTTTTTCTACTTTCTTGATTCTTTTAGATATTTGATAACAAAATTAGTTTAGGTTGTAGTTTTAAAACTCAATTAAGTAAATATAATTTTCAAAATGAGTTATTTTTTTAATTAGTTTAGTTAGGGATTTTGTAAATAATTTTACTAATTAACTTTTTATTTAGTCTTAAATTGTTTTGTTTAATTTCTTCATGATAAAAAATACAAAAAAATATATACATATGATTTAATTTCTTCTAGTCAATTGTTTTTTCTAGAATAGGTTTTATTTTCTCTTCAAAATTCCTCACAAACAAAATACCAAGAGCTTTATTTCCATACTTTGTTAATTAATTTTTACTTCATAGGTTGTTGTAATTTTTATTAATTGTTCGATTCGATTTGGTTGTATTGATTGCCTACTTGGAATTTTAATTGCATTGATCAATCCCCATTTATAAATTTGTACCCCCATTCCCGAAAGCTCTGTAATAGCGTAG
Source organism: Vicia faba (assembly GCA_948472305.1). Taxonomy (NCBI): domain Eukaryota; kingdom Viridiplantae; phylum Streptophyta; class Magnoliopsida; order Fabales; family Fabaceae; genus Vicia; species Vicia faba. The sequence continues at coordinate 383,304,401 of OX451739.1, read as the reverse complement.
AATTTTAATTTTTGCAATTTACTGTTTTTCTTTACACTGTATAGTAATTAGGCGTGTATGGTAAGATTTAAAATCAACAGCTAGACAACCCTAATCAAAGACAAATTAACTTGAATCAAACACACTTTTCACACGCACACCTTTAAGGTAATCTCGTTTGTTGCCTCGGAAAAACAGTCATGTCCCTCGAATGTGGGACGCTTTAGCAAAGACCCTTCGATAAAAAAGATCGTAGTCCCTCGATGTCTCTCGATGTTGCCTTCGGTAAACGATCTAGTTCCTTACGAAAATTGCTAAAGCGTCTCACAAGTTGCCTTCTATGATTGTGCGATTGACCCGCGCCCGTCCCTTCACATCCAACGATGGGGCTTCTTATCAATCAATGGTAAGATAGCAACATCTAAAGGAGGAGGAAAAGAACAAAGACCGTTTGAGTAGGTAGGGTGCTCATAGTTGCTCGCTTGCTCACAACAAAAACATTTTATACACAAACACTTTCATTTGAAACATTTTCAAAAGACAAAGCTCTTTGTACGCATTCTTATAGAAACGAGAGTCATTACAAAGACACTTTTCAAAATCACTTTCAAAAACACATTCCACAAACACCTCTTTGAACTATTTTCAAAACCAACACTTTGTACGCGTTCTTATAGAAACGAGAACCATTACAAAGACGTTTTTCAAAATACTTTCAAAAAACACACCACAAGCACATTTTCAAACAAAAGCAAGTGATCTAGCAAGAAACTAAGAGCCTGTAGATACTACAGATGGAAAGGGTGATAATACCTTCCCTTTTCATAACTTACCCCCCGAACTCAAGAAATAATCTCGAAAGGTCTTTCTTGTTCTTTTCAACCTTTCCTTATTGGATAAAAGAAAAGTTGGTGACGACTCTTGCTATCTGCAACAATTCCGATCAAACGTAAAACACCCAAGTCAGTTCTCCCACCGTGTTACAGAGCCCAAAGAAAATTGGCTCGTGCATTCTCAAATTTCTCTTGAGCCAATTAAAGAATATATACTAACCTTCAAAACAAGCTAAAGTTCAAACAAAATGATGGAGAGATGAGCAAGATATGAGGCTTAAGATTCCTGGGCAACTCAAGTTATTTTGCCTAAAAATGCACGCGTTCCTGCTTGGCCAGATGCCTTTAAATTTCTGGTTTTGATACCTAACTTGCCCAAATCATAACTTTTTCACTTTTAATCCATTTGAAGTGATTCCAAGCTTGATGAAAAGCTCTCATGGCCCTCTTCAAAATGCACGAGGCACATTTTTGAAGTATGCCTAAAATAAAAAGAAATAAGCTTGTCACCAACTGTTTGATAGAATTCCACAAAGAGGCGTCCAGATTGCTTGGCCAAATGCATCAAATTCTTCCATTTCTTGCCTAACTTGCCCACAACTTAAAAGCCAATAAGTTTCATTTTTATGCCCTATACTCCATTTTGGTTCACTAAGGATCACTTATAGATCTCTTTCTTCTCTTCAATTGGCCAAAAGAACCACAAAAATCCAATAAAAATGAGAGAGTTATGTCGTTGCAAAGTCAGGCCAAAATCATTGACACTTAGAGAAATTTTCAAACTTCAAAGTAACTTCAAAATCAAGTAACCTCTCAAATTTGTGTTTCCCATCAAAATCAATCATCAATGATCACTCTCCATGAAAATACATGTTAAATGCCTCATGTTGACCAAAAGTTCACTTGGTCAACTTTGACTTTGGTTGATTTTTGAGTGAAATGACTGTTTTGCCCCTTTAATTCAATTGAGCCACCTTCAATCCAAATTGAACCTCAATTTTTCAATCATAGATTCTTAATAACATATGGTGAAGCATGGAAACAAACTTGGGTGAAAAAGTTAGAAAAAATCCTGATTAAATCCAAAACCCTAGTTTTGCACTCTGCATTAGGAGATAACTGATCAAGCTTCAAAACCCTAATTCCACTGGGCATCATGAGAGACTCCTTAAACAAAATTGATTATAATGATGATAATATAATTATGCTTCAAAACTTGGCTCATCTAGACCCCAATTACTCCAATTTGGACAAAACCCTAATTTTGACTAATGAATCAAAAGGATGTGATTCTCCTTATAAAAACACAATATTCAATCTTCTGGGGATCCAATGAGGTGGATAAGATATCTTGAGATATGTGATATCTTTGGGCTTGAAAGATCCAGAGGTTTCGATGATAGGGCTCTCCTTGAGCAACTTGTCAATACAATCAACTTCCAAAGCTTGAGGAAGACTTGATAACTAAAATACTTTGATCCCATCACAATGTATGAGTGCAATGAAATATGATGTTTATGATGAAACATAAGCCTAAATCAAGAGGGTAAATTTTGGGGTGCAAAACTAAGGAGAAAGACCATCTAACCAAATAAGAAGCCAACACTTGACATAATGAGTAAATATAGAATTCCATCCTTTGGATTTGAAACCAAGAAAACAATTAATAAATCCATTAAGAATACCAAACTTCAATTGCATTAAGTCTTCACAAAAAATTGGGCAGAGTAACAGCTGTATACAGATAAATTCCAGATCACAGACAAAGCATGTAATCACAATAACCTGCACACAAAACAAACAAACAACCCAATGTCTTGGGGTAAACCCCAAGAACTCCAGACAAAATAACAATTAAGGTCACAAGGTCTCAAGGTAGGCGAAGGCTTCTAATCCTAAGTCCAAGAAGTTCACAATCTCCATAATGCCAAGGATAGTAACCAAGTAGTCCAAGTAACATTAAATTTTTTTAGTGTTTAAGTTGATTATTATGTATCTTCAAAAAGAAATGAAAAGCTCAAGTGAGCAAAATAAAAATGACATGAAGATAGAGGCTCAAGTGAGCAAAGATGAAAAGAGCATGAAATGTAAAAGCTAAAGTAAATGGTACTTAAAGTAAAAGCATAAAATAAAAGCATAAAATAAAGTCAATTGTTAGGAATTAGTAGTTAGTTGGATGACCATCTTGAAACTTACATTTGGAACTCATTAGAGGATTGGTAGAACCAAAGTCTCTCAACAACAAGTTGCATTTGCTTCTTGTCAAGTATATCATCCATTTAAGAATTCTCAAAATAACACTTAATGATCAATGATGTTTAAGTGATCCACTTTGACCAAAATTGGTGAAGTTCCATTAGAGGATTGGTAGAACCAAAGCCTCCTAACAATGGATCTCAAGGTTATTGGATCAAAGGGTTCAAATTAACATACTTGGGCTTGCAAACATAGGTTTGGGCCACAAATGATCATTTTTCTCAAATCGAGAGAAAATTTAGCGCTATGTTAAGCAATCGTAAGTGGACTTATATAGAAGTCGCACCTATTTTGAGGTCGGTCAATAACAAACTATGCACCTCATGTTTTGAGACATGATATGTAAATCATGCTCCAACAACATTTAGTACAATAAGAATGGGATAATATAAAGAGGGAATGGGAAATGAATAAACCACATTTGAATAAAAAATTTAACCAAACTACTATTAAAATCATTCATCCATTTTATAGGAGTTAGACTCAACACCATGGATCCAATGATGGTAATAAAGTTCATGATCAAAATTTCAATCCAAGCTCAGCCAAAATATATACAAAAAATAAAATTGTGTTTAAAATAAAATAAAAGGTTTTTTAAAATGATTAAAAAATGCAAATAAGAGAGGAAAATAGCAACTATGTTCAAATTAATCAAGAAAATTTAAGTAAGACCATAGAAAAATCAGGAATGAACTCAAATATTTTTATAAAACTTTTGGTAATTTTTAAAAGTTAGAAACTATTTTTAAACTAATTAAAATTACTTAAATAAATGCAAAATAGATCAAAAATAGTAAACATCAAGATAAAATTCCATAAAATTTCCAGAAAGTCAGAAATAAGAAAAATGATATTTATGAATATTTTCAGAATTTAAAAATGTTTAAAAGTATTTTTAAAATAATTAAAAACAAGTCAAAACAAGAAAAAATTATAAAAAATATCAAATGTAAAAATAAAACTATGGAAAAATAAAAATCAGAAAGAGAATAATTGGAAATATTTTTTGAATTGTTTCATAGTTTTTGAGTCAGAAATGAATTTTCTATGATTTTTTGAAGTTTAAAACAATTAAATATAAAAATCAGAAATAAAAAAATAAAGTCAAAAATATGTGGACCATTGGAAGAGAGTCAAAACAAGTTAGTAGTCAAATCCAAGGGATCTGACGCGTTGTGCATATCATGGTCATTAGTGAATAAAGCACAAGATTCAATATAAAATCAGAAATTCAAAAAATCCAAATGGCGTTGTTTCATTGGTTGAAGGATGACACGTTGGTCATCTTCAACCTCCAGCCAGTCTCAAAACCAGGTCGCTCAAACTATAAAATTAGAGCTCGAGACCGGTACCATTCGCTTCGTCTCATCAAGATGAAGACAACTACACATTCGTGAAAATTTTATATAAATTGTAACTCAAACAATTTGGAAGAGAAGTTTTAAAAAGGGATTTAAAATTTCATGGTCAAAACGTGCTTCCAATTAAAAACAAGTGTTGTGACTAGGATCATAATGATAAGAGCTTCTCAATAGTATCAAAGTTTGAGAGAATTGATGAAGGAATCTACCTATTGAAGTTAAGTTGCAGAGCTCTGAAACTGGACTTGGCTAGCATAATTTGGGGAGTTTTAGAGCTTAATTCTTCTTCTGTTAGCTTCAGTGAGGATCAAGGAAGGTGAATTGACAAAGAAAAATGATTTAGAAAGGCTGTAAAAGCAAATTCGAAGTTGCAAAAAATTGAGTTCAAGAGAGAGTTTGGCAGGGGGATTTTGGATGTCTAAGCTTGAGGAAATGAATGAGGGATGACCATTTATTTATAAGGAATCAAATGGGATGCTCAAGCGTGTGAAATGATGAAGTTTGGAGGGAAATCGTGTGAACCTAATACACGAGCAAGGTGGGATCTGTTTAGCATCAAAACTCATCCAATCCTTGCGTTTTGAGGCTCTAATCCACTTTGGCAAGTTGGTTAAACATGTTTAGACAAAAAACGCATGCTAATTTAATGTTTAGAAGCCACAACATGAATTTCAAAATCTGAATTGTGGTGAAACTTTAGTTCCAAGTTACCAAATTCAAATCAATGCCATTTTCAACTCAAGGAGTCTTAAGGCATGATTATTGAAGCTTTAGAAAGATGAGATTACAAGCTTTGCAATGTGCAAAGAATGGGATCAAATGGATGCTTGAGCTGAAAGTTGCAATGAGTCAGAGTTGAGAAAAAGAGGTTGACTTTCTATACTTAGAAAAATTCTAAGTTTTTTCTTCAAAAATGACTTGTAATGTCTTGCATCCAAACATGGTCTTTCACTTGAAATTTTCTCTTGACTAAAAAAGATGGCATGAAGTAGATCTCTTGAATGACATTTTGAAACTTGAACCATTTAAAATATCCAAAAATTGAGAAAGTTATGACTTGTTGAAGTTGGCAAAAATTCATGAAATGACCTATAATCGTTTGCATCCTTAGAGCATATTCCATCCACTTTTACACTTTTAACTTTGAAGATGGGTTGAATTTAACATATTAAAGATCATTATGAAAAAGTAATGGGCTCAAGTGATAAAAATTGATCAAGTTATGATCATTTGAAGTCACATAAATGGAATTTGAAGGTTCATCTAGAGGACTTGTAATCTTTATTCACCATAAAGTTTCTTCCACACAAAATTTATTTGAAACTTTTAAAGTGATTTGTTAATAACCCTTTTAAGAAAAGGATTTATTTGGAATCACTCAAAAATACCAAAAAATGAGCAAGATGTACCCCTTTGAAGTTCAAAACCCTAACTCCTAGAGCAAGAAAATGCCTTGGGAAACCTTTGCAATTTTGACCAACCTTATTGAACAAATACCTTTGTTATGTGATTATAAGTTGTTTAGGATGATAATGAGAAAATATTGCAACCAAAACCACTTCCAAATTTTGAGAATTGAAGGAGATATGCACTTGTGATCATTGAAATCAAAGACCTGTCCAATTGAGTCGAATTTCTTCAATCAACCCTTGTACTTTTGAATTAGTTTTGACAACTTGAGGCATGATGAATCATAAAAGGTTTTTTAATGATATTACTTCAAAACATCTTTAATGATGAGGCTTGAATCTCAATGAAGCTTTGTTGAGGAAGACACAGAAATGGACTTATGAACCCATATATCAATCTTGATAGAATGTATTGTGCTTTTACCTACAACACAACAATTGGGGTCAACATTCATTGTATTTATTAGTTGAAGGATAATAAATACAAATCATATATTATCATAAAATACAAGTCAAGGTGCTTGGTGATTCCTCCTAGAGAAAAAACTAAAGATATGGAGAAGAACCAAACCCTAGTTGAAGGGGTGAAAAACACAAGAAGGGGGGGGTTGAATTGTAAAACTGGAAACTTAAAGCAAATGACAAGGTATTTTTATCCTGGTTCGTTTGATCTCAAACTACTCCAGTCCACCCGTTCAAGGTGATTTCGCCTCTCTCCAACGAGGTCTTAATTCACTATATTCAACTGAATACAAATCTGCTTTAGCAACTGCTAAAACCTTCTTGATTCAAACCACAATCCGGTTTGTCAAGGCAACACTTTCTTACAAAGGAATAATCAAATGTGTGTGAATGTTTCTACAAAAACTATATCACAACTGTGATGTTTACACAAATGAAGCTTAGAATACTAAGTTGCTAAACGCTAATAGAGTATCAGAGTTTGGTGGTTTAGCAAAACTTGTAGTGTGAAGATTATTGATCAGCGTTGTACGTGTAGAGAGTTTGGAAGCATTAGCCGTGATAATCTTCAAAGCTTGGTTTATATAGCACTTTGAGAAGATGAACGTTGAAGCAAATATTCTTGATTCAATGCTATTTACAAGCTTTCCTTTCTGAGCAGATCTTGTCTAGAATGATGCCGTTGGTATTGATTAGCTTTCAATGCACAGTACCGTTGCTTCTTCAATGCACGATCTGGCTTGGCTCATTCTGATTCTGCTTTGCTGCTGATGAACTGATTTGATTCTGTATCAGAGTATTTTACGCGCAGTTCTGTTCATCAAGCTTCAGCATGTGCAAGCGTTGATCTTCTGATCTTGACGTTCTGATTCAGCAACTTCTGATGCTGGTGTGCAAACTCATATTCTGATGCTGAGAACGTGATCTTGCTTATTTTAATCAGCATATCTGCAAGTCAGAGCATAGTAATTTTAAGTAGCATATAATTCAATCATGAAATATTTAACTACTATATCTTTTCACTTTGTTATCATCAAAACTTAATTATAGGGTACTAGATTCAAACATTGTTCTAACAATCTCCCCCTTTTTGATGATGACAAAAACTAGATATTTTAAATGAAAAATAACGTGAAAAGGTTATCAGATCTATGTATCAGAATAAGAAGTACGGAGAAGTTAGAGTTTAAGAAGTACTCCCCCTGAGTTTGTTACTTCCCTTTGATATGCGTGTTCTTCAGAGTCAGATCTTTTTCTGTCCTTGAGCATCAGATTGTAATTCTTTGACTTATCAGAGAGCAGAGCTTCAGAGCTTTTCCTGTCAGAGCTTTGCTTCAGATCAGAGTGTTAGGTTGATCAGAGCTTCATATATCAGAACTTCATATTTGATCAGAGCAACATGGTCTTCTAGTCTTCATTGTGTTCAAGAGCTTCCTTGTGCCTGTAGACTTAAAGACAAAACAGAAAAACATTTCAAGTAATAGAGAGTTAGAATGTTTGAGAGTTTCTGTCTAGTTATCCGTTATTGATTTTAAATATCATTCTTGTTCTCCCCCTTTTTGTCAGCAATCAAAAAGTGCTGGTGATGTGCTAAAATGATTTAGATCAGAAAAACTAATAGTATTAAAGATAGTTCAGAATCAGAGCAAAATAGCATTACAAACCATAGTCAAAACATAGTCAAAAGTACATCAGAAAATAAGGAAAATATAGAAAATGTCATGCATGAAAGAATTTCAAGGTTGTGGGGGCATGCGTGAGAACAGGCTTTCCAGCATTGCCTGAATCTTTTCAGAAGTTGCATTCTGCTTCTGAACCAAGGTGACAACAGAATCAATCTTGCTGTCCTGGACATTCATTCTAGCTTCCATCTTCTGATTATTCTCATCCATCCGCTGCTGTAGACGCAAGTCATTCAGCCTTAACTCTTCCAGAGCCTGCCTGTCCAAGGCAGCTTGAGAGCTTTCAGCAGGAGGAAGCTTCTCAGAACTTTCAGCTACATCTTCTGCTGGATTCTCTTCTTGAAGAGTCTTGTCTTCTTCTGCTGGTTCCACCTGAGCAGCTTGCTCTTTCTCAGACCACGATTCAGAGTCCAGAGGCAGCACAACTTCTTGAGGCAGCTGACTCTCAACTTCCTTCAGCAGCTTGCTAAAGTTCTGTTGAGCCTGCTCATAGTTGACGTCCTGCAGCTTGAGTGCTTCAGCACGAACCCAAACTCTGAACTGTGACCAGAGCTGATCAGAAGCAGCTGGGTCGATCATCCCGGGACAGACTTGCTTCAAGGAAGCAATCCACTGCAGCATACCTGTTTCAAAGTCCAAAATACCAGAGCCAACATCTAATTGCTTTGGTTTGGGAATGGCCAATTTGTGTCTTAAATCAGCAAGACGTTCAAGACTTGTTAAGTCAATGAATGTTTTGCTGGGGTTTTCAGAGGATTGGCTTTCAGAGGTGTGCTGAGGTGCTGTCTGTTTTGGTGGATGGTTATCAGAGTCAGAGGATATGTCTATTGGAGTGGTTGGAGTTCTTGGAGGTGTTGATTCCTCTGATGATGGTAACTGGGGTGTGATAATGGTGGTTCCACATGGCAACTGTATTGCCAGCGGTGAAGGTTGAGGTGAGTGGGGATCAGAATGATGAGGAGATGGGGTTTCATAGCGATGAAACTCTGTTGGAGGTGAGGGAGGATTATTTTCTGGTTGAGGAGGTGGAACTTCTGATTGTTCATGGATCAGGGGTTCTTCTGTGATAGGTTGTTGAGATTGTGGTTCTGGTTCTTGTTCTGGTTCTGGTTGTGGTTGAATTTCTGGTTCAGGTTGTGGAGGAGGAATATTTGGTGGTTCAGAGTGAGGTTGAACAGAAGTATGTTCACGCTCAATGTCAGCTAGCACTCTATCAAGTGCTGGTGTTGTTGAAACAGTTGGTTGTTGTTTGGTAATTTTGAGAGGAATTTTAATTCTGGTTCTTCTGAGTTGTAAGTTCTCAGAAGGGTCTTCTGGTATGTTTTCATCAATAGTGGGGATTGGAATGGAAATTCTGTGAGAGGTTTGGGGTGGAGCAACAGATGTTGGAATGGTATTTGAAATTGAAATAGGAGCAGTAGATGGATTACCTCGTTTCTTTGGAGTCTGGTGAGATGATCCTTCTGCTTTCCTCTTCTTTGACTTCTTCTGAGCCATTTCAGGTTGAACCTGACTCAGATCCTTGATCTTCAGCTTCGAACCTGCAACTTCTTCCTTGAGAGAATCTGGATACTTGGCAACCATATCTGGGTGGGATTCCATCTCAGAAAATCTTGGGAAATCACTCAGAGGCACTCTTCTTCTGGTGATGTCAGCAGTTGAAGAAGCTCTGGGTTCCTTCCTGATATTGTCTATCAGCTTCATCTTTTTGAGATTCTTAGCATTCAGCGCTTTTCCAACAGTTGGTTCAAAATTGCCCAGTACTTTTGCTTCGCTCAGATAGTCTATCAGCTTATTCTCTGTCAGAATATCTGAGATAAGCCTCCCAAATGGTATCCAGTCTCTTTTCGTCCTTTCTTCTTCTCTAGTCTCTTTCACACTTGTCTTCAGATGATTGAACAGGAAGTGTGCCAAATTTATCTTCACCCTCTGATCAATAAAGTAGATCAGAAATTGCTGATCCACGTTTATATAGTCAGGAGAGCTTGTTGGCTTCCTGTGATTGAAACAGCCTAGAACAATCTTGGCCCACACTCTGAAGTGATCCTTCAGATCCTTGATTTTGCTGCTGGGAAGACCAAGAGTGAAAATGCAGTTTGCTACCACACCAATATCCGGACACCTATCAGCCATGTCCACACAACGGACTCCGCCACCACTCTGACCAATTAACCTAGCAATGAGGTCTTCAGAAATTATGATCTTCTTTCCCATAACAGAAGAGACGACTAGATGCTTATCAATCTTGGCATGAATCCAAAATTCTTTGACAAGTTCTGGGAAGGTTGGTCCAACCAATCGATCAAAGTACCTCTCCCACCTTTGAGTTTTGACTTCAGCAGTTAGGTCAAATCCATTTTCCTTCAAACTTTCGAAATCCACTATTAACTCAGAGAGAACCTCAAGATTCTTTACTGGTGTGAGAAGAGTTCTGGTAGGCGCTTGATATTGCTCAGAGGTTTCCTTCTTCTGATTTCCTGCAGAAATGCTGGAGGATGCCATTGTTCTCACACAAAAGGCTTGAGAGTGATTTGAGAAAAGCTAGGGTTTTTGAAGGAGATATGCAGAAAAATTCTTAAGAGATTATGAGTAAGCGTAAAGATTAAGAATGAAGAGTAATGTGCTTAAATAGGATTTTCAAAAAATTTTTTTGAAAAATAAAACGTTTTTAAGAGAGAGAAAAAAAATAATGATTGCAATTAACAAGCGTGATTACTTTTGTATTTATTGCTTGCTGATTTTGGGGGATTTGAGAAAGATACTTAAAAACGGTTACCAGACATGTGTCTCAATGCACCCAATCAGCGTTTTCCTTTCTCAGAAACGTGCACGCGTTCTGCTTCAGGGATTTGCTGATGATTGGATGACACTTGTTTGATATAGTGATCAGCACGTCTGTCTTTGAGATTAGACTCTCAGATCTTCAGACTTGCCTCTGATACAATCTGCATGTTCTAACTTTCTGAAACACAGATTGATCAGAAGTTCACAGTAATATAATTACATTCAGAAAGATAAACATATGGAATTAAAGCATTTTCATTCTGGGCATACTTTCATGCTGAGATGTTTCAGAATGAAATTAAACCTATCTTCTGAAAGGGGTTTAGTAAAGATATCAGCCCATTGATGGTCTGTATCTATAAATTTCAAGTTTAAAATGCCTTTCTGAATATAGTCCCTAATGAAATGATGTTTTATTTCTATATGCTTAGCTCTAGAATGTAAAATAGGATTCTTACTTAAGCAAATAGCAGAAGTATTATCACAAAGAATAGGAATGTTACTCTCAAAGATCTGGAAGTCTTCAAGCTGACTTTTCATCCAGAGCATCTGTGTGCTGCAACCAGCTGCTGCTATGTACTCAGCTTCTGCTGTTGACAGAGCAATAGTTGATTGCCTTTTGCTGGACCACGAGATCAGATTTTCTCCCAGAAACTGGCAGCTTCCAGAAGTACTTTTTCGTTCCACTCTGTCTCCAGCAAAATCAGCGTCGCAGTAGCCTACTAAACTGTAATCACTAGATTTTCTATAAAACAAACCCAGATTAGTAGTACCTTTTAGATACTTGAAAATTCGCTTAACAGCTGTTAAGTGAGATTCTCTAGGATCTGATTGGAATCTAGCACAAATACATACACTGAATAGAATATCAGGTCTTGAAGCAGTCAGATAAAGGAGAGAACCAATCATACCTCTGTAGACTTTCTGTTCTACGCTTTTGCTTACCTCTTCTCTTTCCAGAATGCACGTGGGATGCATTGGAATCTTTGATGGCTTACATTCTGAGAGGTCAAATTTCTTCAGAAGATCTCTGATGTATTTGCTCTGATGAATGTAAGTTCCCTCTGGAGTTTGATTGATCTGAATTCCTAGAAAGAACTTCAGTTCCCCCATGAGGCTCATCTCAAATTCTGCCTGCATACACTTGGCAAATTTTCTTCCAAGAGAAGGATTAGTAGAACCAAAGATTATATCATCAACATAAATTTGACAAACTAAAATGTCACTCTTAACTGTTTTACAGAATAGAGTGGTGTCCACTTTCCCTCTGGTGAACTCATTTTCAAGCAGAAAGTTGCTTAGCCTTTCATACCAAGCTCTGGGAGCTTGTTTCAGACCATACAGTGACTTTTTCAGTTTGAAAACATGTTCTGGATGTTTGGTGTTTTCAAAACCTGGGGGTTGGTGAACATACACTTCTTCTTCTATATAACCATTTAAGAATGCACTTTTGACATCCATCTGATACAGAGTGATGCCTCTATTAACAGCAAATGAGATTAAAAGTCTGATAGATTCTAACCTGGCGACTGGGGCAAAGGTTTCTGTATAGTCTATCCCCTCTTGCTGACTATAACCTTGTGCAACCAGTCGTGCCTTGTTTCTGACGACTTCACCTTGTTCATTGAGCTTGTTTCTGAACACCCATCTTGTTCCAATGACGTTGAATCCTTTTGGTCTTGGAACGAGATCCCATACGTCGTTTCTGGTGAATTGATTCAGCTCTTCTTGCATTGCCAGAATCCAGTCATTGTCCAGAAGTGCTTCATCAATAGAAGAAGGTTCAATCAGAGACACAAGTCCCATCAGAGTTTCTTCAGAGTTTCTGAGGCTTGCTCTTGTTCTGATTGGATCTTCCTTTCTTCCTAGAATAGATTCTTCTGGGTGATCCAAACTGCTTCTGGGTACTCTCTTCTGAGGTTGATCAGCAGCAGTTGTAGGATTTCTAGCATTGCTTCTTTCAGACGTTGAAGGAGTGTCTGTGTTGAGAGCTTCTGATGACTTGTCTTCAGAACCTGCAAATTCAATTTCTATACCTGCAAGATTTTCATTCTGCTTTGACTTTTCAGAGTCAAGCTTGTCATCAAAACGAACACTGATTGATTCTTCCACAATCTGTGTTTCTGTATTGTATACTCTGTACCCTCTTGAGCGTTCAGAGTATCCTAACATAATACACTTCTGTGCCTTAGAATCAAACTTGTTCAAATAATTCTTAGTATTTAACATATAGCAAGTACATCCAAATGGATGAAAATACGAAATGTTGGGCTTTCTGTTCTTCCACAATTCATATGGAGTCTTTTCCAGAATAGGTCTTATTGAGATTCTATTCTGAATGTAGCACGCTGTGTTTATTGCCTCTGCCCAGAAAGTCTTAGCAACGTTTGTCTCGTTGATCATGGTTCTGGCCATTTCTTGCAATGTTCTGTTCTTTCGTTCTACAACTCCATTTTGTTGGGGAGTTCTAGGACAAGAGAAATCATGCAGAATGCCTTTGTCATTAAAGAATGACTCAAAATCTTTATTTTCAAATTCTCCACCATGATCACTTCTGACTTTAACGATTCTAAGATCTTTTTCATTCTGAACTTGGTTACAGAAGGTAACAAACACAGAGTGTGACTCGTCCTTGTGTCTTAAGAACTTTACCCATGTCCATCTGCTATAGTCATCTACGATTACTAACCCATACTTCTTGCCACTGACAGAAGCAGTCTTAACTGGTCCAAATAAGTCAATGTGCAGAAGTTCTAATGGCTTAGAGGTAGAAACAACATTTTTGGATTTAAAAGATGGTTTTGCAAATTTGCCTTTCTGACATGCTTCACACAGAGCATCTGAATTGAACTTCAAATTTGGAAGTCCTCTGACCAGATTGAGTTTGTTAATCTGAGATATTCTTCTCATACTAACATGCCCCAATCTTCTGTGCCAGATCCACTGCTCGTTGTTAACAGACAGAAGACATTTTACGTTCTGACTCTTAAGTTCAGAAAGTTTGATTTTGTAAATGTTCTTTTTCCTCTTACCATTAAATAGGATAGTCCCATCTTTCTGACTAACAGCTTTACATGATTTTTGATTAAAGATTATATCATAACCGTTATCACTTAATTGACTTATGGATAACAAGTTATGCATCAATCCATCAACAAGCAGAACATTATTAATAGAGGGAAGATTTCCGTTACCTACAGTTCCAGAGCCAATTATCTTTCCCCTCTGATTGCCTCCAAAGCCAACGTGGCCTCCAGGCTTAAGTTCCAGGCTTTGGAACATATGCCTTCTTCCCGTCATGTGACGTGAGCAGCCAGAGTCCAGGTACCATGACTGGTGTTTCTGACTTGCTGCTAAAGATATCTGCAACATGTATTATTTTATCCTTAGGTACCCAGATCTTCTTGGGTCCTGTTTTGTTAGTTTTACCAAAACTCTGATTGAATTTTGGTTTCACAAAGTGATTACTACTAGTATATTTGATGTCATGTGTGTGACCATACACAAAGTGTGAATTTAGAGGAGTGTACTTAATTGTTAAATCCATGACATTTTTAGGTGTAGGATTCTTACCTAGGTATCCTATTCCTTTCCTGCCGTTTCTGCTAACTCCATAGATCATTGAAGCCATTTTGCTTCTATCTATGCTTTTAGCAAGGAACTTCTGGAAACTATGATCATACTCCTTGATGATCTCATCAGCGTTGCTGGGAGTTTCAGCAATTGGTTCCTTCTGAGAGTTTTGTAAAGAGTTTTCTAATTTTAAAATTTTATCTCTCAGCTCAGAGTTTTCCAATCTGAGACTCTCAGACTTATTAGAGTCAGATTCAAGAGTCCTTTTCAGGTCTCTGAATTTAGCTCTAATCTGCTGATAACGTTCCAGAATTTCATTTAGGCTTTCAGCAAGTTCAGCCTTTGTAAAATTAACAGCGAAGTTAGGGAATACCTCTTCTGTGTCTGATTCTGAGTCTGAGTCAGAAGCTTCACTGTCATCTTGAATGTTAGCCATAAGCGCTAGGTTCGCCCTTTCATCATCTGATTCTGAGTCAGCTTCAGACGAGTCAGAGTCATCCCATGTGGCCATGAGACTTTTCTTCTTCTCTCTTCCAAACTTCCTTTTTGGCTTTTCCCTCTGAAGCTTTGGACAGTCACTCTTGTAGTGACCTTGCTCATTGCACTCGTAGCAGATGATGTCTTTTGTATTTGGCTTCTTGCTACCTGAGGAGCCTTCAGATCTTCTGTATCCAGAGGAAGAATCTGTCCTTCTGTGTCTGGAAGAAGACTCGTTATGATCAGATCTTCTGGGATTCCTGAACTTCTTTTGTCTTTGCTTCCACAGTTGATTTACTCTTCTGGAGAGGAGAGAAAGCTCGTCTTCTTCTGATGAGGATCCATCAGATGTTTCTTCAACTGCCTGCAAAACTTTAGATTCAGATTTTCTGTTAGATTTCAAAGCTATAGGCTTACCTTGCTTCTGAGGCTCGTCAGCTTCCAGCTCTATCTCATGACTTCTGAGGGAGCTTATAAGTTCCTCCAGAGTGATTTTGTTGAGATCTTTCGCCAGCTTCAGAGCAGTAACCATAGGCCTCCACTGCTTGGGTAAACTTCTGATTATCTTCTTGACATGGTCAGCAGTAGAGTACCCCTTGTCCAGAACTTTGAGACCAGCTACCAGAATCTGGAATCTAGAGAACATAGTTTCAATGGATTCAGATTCTTCCATTTTAAACGCCTCATACTTCTGAATGAGCGCCAGAGCCTTTGTTTCCTTGACTTGAACGTTGCCATCATGCGTCATTCTGAGAGAATCAAAGATGTTCTTGGCTGTGTCTCTGTTGGAGATCTTCTCATACTCAGTATAGGAGATAGCACTGAGAAGGATGGTTCTGGCCTTATGGTGATTCTTGAAATCACGCTTTTGTTGATCAGTCATTGATTTTCTATCAATCTTCTGACCAGTTGCATTAACAGGGTGCGTGTATCCATCTGTCACCATATCCCACAGATCAGCATCATGTGCTAGAAAGAAGCTTTCAATTCTGTCTTTCCAGTAGTCAAAGTTTTCTCCATCAAAGACTGGAGGTTTGCCGCTGAATCTGTCTCTATCCTCATTGTTGTCATTGCTGAAATGAGAGTTGTTTCCTGCCATAGTGTTTTTCTGATGCTGGATCTTTTACTGACACGGTTAAGTGTTTTAGCTCAGAACCAGGCGCTCTGATGCCAATTGAAGGGGTGAAAAACACAAGAAGGGGGGGGTTGAATTGTAAAACTGGAAACTTAAAGCAAATGACAAGGTATTTTTATCCTGGTTCGTTTGATCTCAAACTACTCCAGTCCACCCGTTCAAGGTGATTTCGCCTCTCTCCAACGAGGTCTTAATTCACTATATTCAACTGAATACAAATCTGCTTTAGCAACTGCTAAAACCTTCTTGATTCAAACCACAATCCGGTTTGTCAAGGCAACACTTTCTTACAAAGGAATAATCAAATGTGTGTGAATGTTTCTACAAAAACTATATCACAACTGTGATGTTTACACAAATGAAGCTTAGAATACTAAGTTGCTAAACGCTAATAGAGTATCAGAGTTTGGTGGTTTAGCAAAACTTGTAGTGTGAAGATTATTGATCAGCGTTGTACGTGTAGAGAGTTTGGAAGCATTAGCCGTGATAATCTTCAAAGCTTGGTTTATATAGCACTTTGAGAAGATGAACGTTGAAGCAAATATTCTTGATTCAATGCTATTTACAAGCTTTCCTTTCTGAGCAGATCTTGTCTAGAATGATGCCATTGGTATTGATTAGCTTTCAATGCACAGTACCGTTGCTTCTTCAATGCACGATCTGGCTTGGCTCATTCTGATTCTGCTTTGCTGCTGATGAACTGATTTGATTCTGTATCAGAGTATTTTACGCGCAGTTCTGTTCATCAAGCTTCAGCATGTGCAAGCGTTGATCTTCTGATCTTGACGTTCTGATTCAGCAACTTCTGATGCTGGTGTGCAAACTCATATTCTGATGCTGAGAACGTGATCTTGCTTATTTTAATCAGCATATCTGCAAGTCAGAGCATAGTAATTTTAAGTAGCATATAATTCAATCATGAAATATTTAACTACTATATCTTTTCACTTTGTTATCATCAAAACTTAATTATAGGGTACTAGATTCAAACATTGTTCTAACACTAGTGTGTGACCTTGTTGTGATTTAATTGATATGATACGATGAAGGATATTAGGGGGGAAAATTGGGGTACAACAACAACCAATAATTATATTATAAACTTGTTCCTGGAAATTTGAAAATGGCCTCATCTTCTTCTTCCTCGTGCCAGCAATCAAAAACCATTTTTGAAATTTGTAACTTCTTCATTTCTCAACCATTTTCAAAAATATAAACGTGAAAGTTGTGTATTTTTTCACCAAGAATCCAACCATGTAACTAACTTAAGCTAACACTCAAAGATTAAGGTGAGTTTTTGTTGGTACCAAACTGAACCCTAATATTTCAGAAATTTCAACTTCAAAATTCTCAACACACAATCAATATAAATGAAAACTATGGACATGGTTAGCTTTAGGGAAATGATATCTACATTTTTACTTCATAATGTATGTACTAAAGATGCTTGTATCAAGATATAATAGTTTAGCAAACTTACCTTTAAAGTGAGAATCATGTCTGGAGTTTGAGCAACCTTGGAGGTGTCAAAATGATCTTGTTAGCTTGCTTGGACCTTGGTGAGTGTTTTGCAACCCTTGCTTTGCCTCGAGAGTACCTGGATCTCCTTGCTCAAGTCAAGCTGCAATGGTTGATGTTGAAAATGGTGGATAATGAAGATGGAGTTACAGTGATGAAACAAGTGTTGGGATCACTTGTGTATGAGATATATTGAGTGTGTGGATGATTAAAAATGAAAATGCACGAGTAGATTTGATGTTTGGTGTTTGAAGCTCAGGAAATGATGTTTTGTGCCATTTATGACTTGTGAGAGTTTGAGAGGGTTAGAGGGCTTGTAAACCCGTGGGTTAGCTTGAAAATGACTTCTATAATTATAGGTAAAAATTCTTAGGGTTTGAAATAATCAGATTTGTGAGATATAGGGTTAGGGCTTTGTTGCTTGGTTTTGAAGTAAAGTGGAAAACAAAGTTCCAATGCATTGTACCATGCTTCATAGAGTTGTTGGGAACTTTAAACATGCTTCTCTGAATTTCCAGGATGAGTGTGTGCAGAAGAAGCAATTGAGAGGCTCAAGGAGAGTTGACATTATGCATAAAGCTTGCTTTACTAGAATGGAAGTGGTGCCTTTGTGCCATAAATGGAAAAGTCAATTGGACAATGGCTCAAACACTTGGATAATGGTTCAATCAATTGTGTAATCTTCTGATTATGGATAGATTTGGAGGTTTAGAGGCCTGCAAAGAAAGATTATGCAGCATGGCCATATGATTTGGTTATGTGTTCATCACAAACATGACTTGAATTCAAGAATGGATGCCTAACTTCATGCCTTCGAATCTCCTAGGTCAAAAATGATCTCTTCAAGTTCTCTGACATTTTGGAAGTTTGAAACGTTATTGTTGTACCCCAAAATTTGCCCTCCCTTTCTTCAGGAAACCATCTTGGATTTTTCAAAGTCCCCCTGAAACAAATCTGAGTCCTGAGTTATCCTTTTTTGCCCAAGCAAGCCACTTACAAGAGCAAGATGATCTCACGACCTCCAGAAACAACGCTTTTATCTTGAAAGAAAAATCAAATCAATCAAATTCTAAGTACTTAGAATGCTTCTCTAAAAATAAGTGTTTTTAGAAAAATCAGCGCTTCAGAACTTCTGGACCCATTCCAGATGAAGATGGTCAGAAGTTGCAAGCTTGGCTCAGCGTGGTCGGAAGTTGGCTCTTCAGCAGCTACATCAGTTCAATCAGAAGTTGTAAACGTGGTTCAGAATGTAAGCCTCAAACAGAACATGCCCCTTCAGCAGTTACACAAGCTCAGTCAGAATTTGCTAAAGGAATGCAAGAGAAGCAGGAAAGTCTGAAGGCTCCTTCAGAACAGGATGAAATCAGAAGATGAAAGGTCAGAAGAATGGGTGTTACACTGATACAGAATCTCTAAGTCCAGATTGTCCAGAAGCAAATCCAAGAAACGTACCAGAAAACCAGGAGAATCTCCAGAGCTTACTAAGACAACAGGTAGCCAAGGCCAGAGCATGGTTTACGCTGCTGATTCAACGCTGGTTTCCATTACCAGAATGTTGGTATTGACAGGTATTGTCACCATTTAATGCCCATTAATGCTTCCAACCACTCCTGAGCATTCACGTGTGGCTTGGAAAACGCTTTTGCACAGATTCTGGCATGGGTCTTCACGCCACCGCCCACTTCAGAGGTCATTTCTCCCCAATCTACGCCTGCTGCTGCAACCTAGGATGAAAGATAGCTGTTATCACAACTTCCCAGGAATTTCTGTCAAAGAACAAATTCAAACTCTATTGGCGCCTTAAATGTTCAAGGCATCCACAAGAACTTTTCCTATAAATAGAGAGGCTTCACCACTGCAGAAAAAGCATTCAAGAAAAGAAACAGAAAAATTGCTAAGAGAGAAACAGAACTCCTAGCAACACCATTCTGAAACTCTGCCAAAATCTCCAGCTTTGTTTCATAACTTTGAGTTTCTCACCTTTAACTTCATCAAATATCCAGTTCTTTTCTGTAAACCAAAAACACTCTTTCCAAACTTCTGACCTTACACACGTATACACCTTTACTTCCCCTTTTCCAAATCTGTCCAGAACACCACCAGAACCAGAACCAAAAGCTAAACTTTCACTCACCAACTTTTCCAAACAGTCAGGTAAGCACCTGCTGACCCTCATCACACTGTTAAGCATCATCAACTGTGCATATTCAAGTAACATAATGTAAATATTCATGTTATTGCTGTTTATGTTCTGAGGATTTTCATACCTTAGAACATTCTGAGCCAGTATAAGGATTTGCCTGTGACCTTGGTGATTCTGACCTCTGAAACATTTTTGTATTTGCTGGATCTGTTCCAAGTATGTTTCCTGTTTTGTGGAGTAACAACAGGATTGCAGATGTTCTGATTAGTACAGGAAAAAGTCAAGTGCTGACTTTGACGTTAGCACATCTGAAGCCTGTTTTGCTGTCAATGATATCAGAATCTCTGAGAGTTATTCCCTTTTCAGCAGAATCAGAACTTCTGGTTTCTCCACTAACAAACTTCTGTCTTGCAGCGCAGGGAAATCAGAACTTCTGATTTCCCCACTAACAAGGTTCTGTTTTGCAGGTGCTAGAGTCAGAAGTTCTGACTCATCCAGTTTCACTAACAGGTTGATCATCTGGCAGCGGAGCTGAGTCAGAACTTCTGATGACCTCCCAGCAGCGCGCGGGCTCCCTCTCTCTCTCTCTATATATATATATCTTGTTTTTTGCTATTTTCTTTTTTGTCTATTTTTCTCGTTGAACCCCCCATGTACAAATGTGTATCCCCCTCCCCTAATTGTTGTAATAGCGTAGGATTTTACATTTCCGCTTCTTATTGCTAGTAATTAGGACGTGTATGGCAAGATAAAATCAATGAAGTAGAAAAACCTAATTCAAAGAAAAACTCTTGTATGCAATAAAACACACTTGCACGCTGACACCCCTAGGGTTACATCCACTTGTTGCCTTTCAAAAATTGGGCCATATTGCATGCTAGGTCTCTTTGGGCAAAACAAATAACTCAAATGATCATAGTCCCTCGATAACGTTTTTTTGCCTAAAATGATCAAAGTCCCTTAAAGAAAAATTGCCCAAAGATACTTGGCACCATTGCAATTATGGTCTAAACGACGACCCACGCCCGTCCCTTTAACATCCTAAACACAAGATTGGCCACCAAATACAATGGTGGAACAAAATTGTTAAAAGGGTTAAAAACATAGCAACGATCTTTGAGAAATTTAGGGTAGATAGCTCTTGATTACTTGCCAATTTGCAAAACACTTGCCTATTTTTCAAAACCACACATCAATACACTTTCAAAACAACTTTCAAAAACATTGAAAACCTTTTCAAAAGACATACACCTTTGTATACATCCCAACATGGATCATTACAAAGGTTTCCACCACATTGGCCTCTTTTCAAAACATTTTCAAATCCACACACACACACACAAAGCACCATTTCAAACAATTGGAAAAAGGCAAGTGATCTAAGCAAGTAACTAAGAGCCCATGGATAACCATGGATAGAAAGGGTGCTAATACCTTCCCTTTCTATAATCTACTCCCCGAACCCAAGAAAACATCTCAAAGGTTTTTGCTGTGCTTTTTAAACCTTTCCTTAGGATAAAATAAAAAGTCGGTGGCGACTCTTGCTCAACCGAAACATTTGCGAATACAAACGCAAAACCACAGTCAGTTCTCCCACCGTATCACAGAACTGGCGACTCTGCTGGGGATATTTTAAAAGTGGAGTAACCTTAGGGCTTAGATCACCCTCTTGCATGACTAATTGTTTGATTTGTTTGCTTTATACTTTGGCTCTATTGTTTGGGTTTGCAATCCTACACCCGGATTTTGGGAAACATTCATAGATAGCAATACGTTGTGGAAACTGTGCGGGGTATACCGACACGGTCGAAGCAATAGCTATATTAGTGCGACATATTTGTGAGTACCGGTAACCCTTGAGTTCAATCAAGGAGAGTACGGGGCCGCTGAGTGATGTCACTAAGCACTAATGACCTAGAACCTTACTTGACCATCTTGGCCTTTTATTAGGGGTAGTGAGATGACCGGCTTTGGTGCAGTCCGAAGTTGGTAGATACTCGATACTACACTCATTGAGGGTTGTTTTCTTGGAATATTTTGGTCGCTAGTTAAGTGGCTAAACCAAAACAATGAACAATGAAAACAATTCAATGATATTGAGCTCCTTAGAACCCGATTACTATTTATAGGACAGGTTTTTAAGCCAACTACACTCAAGAGGGTACTTACCTATGAAACCTCATGCAAGCCTGAAACTAGGGTTTGGTGTGAATTGCTTGTACATGTGTGTTGTGCATACATCATAAACATCATGAAGCATCATATGCATTTACTAACCATTTCAAGGGTTTGGATCTTCATCTTTGTTCCTGTTTTGTAGGTCATGGAAGTTCCTCGCAGAAATACCATTCAAGTCAACCTTGTGAGAATCTCTCCTCAACTCAAGGAGCTCACCTCAAGAATTCCGGAAAATTCATCCTTCAGTGAAAGACATGGTAGACTGCTCAGCCTAGTCAACACCAACATTGAAGATGACATGATAAAAGTGCTATTCCAGTTCTTTGACCCTCTTCACCATTGTTTCACTTTCCCCGATTACCAGTTGGTGCCCACTTTGGAGGAGTTTTCTCAACTCCTAAGAATCCCTATCCTTAATCAACTACCCTTCAACGGTACGGAAAAGGAACCAAAGCCAGAAGATGTTGCTCGAGCATTACATCTACAACCATCCGACATCAAGGGGCATTGGGAAACCAGAAGCGGCGCCAAAGGATTCTTAGCAAAATTCTTGTTTGAGAAGGCACAAGAATGTTGGAACTCATTGGACCTACAAGCCTTTGAAGAAATTGTGGCACTCCTTATCTATGGGTTGGTCTTGTTCCCAAATCCCGACCAATTGGTAGATGTCAACGCCGTCAAAATCTTCTTGTCCAGGAATCCAATACCAACATTGCTTGGGGACATCCTTCACTCATTTTACACACGAACAATGAGAAAGAGGGGTGTTCTCATGTGCTGTACTCCTCTCCTTGCAAGGTGGTTTATTTCGCACCTTCCCCAATCTGTCTTGAAGAACGACCAAGGCTCAAGGTGGTCCCAACGGTTGATGACTCTTACTCACTCTGATGTACATTGGTGTTCTCGGTCCAGAGAAAATGTCATCATCGTCGATCGTTGCGGAGAATTTCCTAATGTTCCTTTACTTGGAATTAGAGGAGGTATCACCTACAACCCTTGCCTAGCTCTAAGACAGTTTGGATATGCACGGAGGGATGGTCCTCATGACATGTTAATTCCTGACATAGTTTTTGACTTCGACAACGATGCACAAGGACTTCGCCAAAGATTCATCAGAGCTTGGGGAAAACTCAACAAGGTTGACAGCAAGACTCTGGGACACAAGAATTCCATCCCTCTTGAGCCTTATCTCAAGTGGGTACGAGCCCGAGCCCAAAGTTTGATGATGCCTTATCCTCATATTCTCCCTGTGATTAAAGAGCCCGTCAATGAAGGAGAGGTTCCCTACACCATCCTACATCCAGACATGCCTACATCATGGGAGGAAATGCAGAAAAGTTGGATTCAGCTCAAGGAGGAACGGAATACTTTTGAAGCTAGCTTCTACGCCAGTGAGAAGAAGGTTCTAGAGCTTACCCACCGACTCCATGAGTAAGAGGCCCTCAACACCTACATCGCACCAAAGAGGATGCGCAATGTCTTTTTACCTTGAGAAGTTATTTTGTAATATTTGGCCCATGGGGCATTTATGTACTAACAAATTTCTTCTTATTAATATGACGTGCGTTCTTCTTTGTCTGAAACAATTTTGAATGTCCTAAATCCTTGAATGCATTGCATACATAAGCATACCATTCATCATGTGCATAAGCAGGTCTCACTCCAAGTTTCCTTATCTATCTGCTGTTTATGTCAGTAGGATGGATCTCGAGCAAACAGTCAAAGACCTACAAGCTCAGAATGCACAGTTCCAGCAACTCCTGATGACCTTGGCTAAGGGTCAGGAGGATATCAAGACTCAATTGGGGAACAAAGACCCAGTGAAAAAGAAGAAAAAGAGAATCGGGGTGGCTACTTTGGGGAGAAGATTTGACGGAGAAGCTCGGAGAGTGCTTGAATTTCCTCCTATCTCTGATGAAGGAACCAACAAAGGAGGTGGGGCTGCGGTACCTTCCGAGTCTGATGCGGAAGAGGAGGAGGTCGAAGAGGATGAAGATTATACCGATCAACAATACCCTCCAGCTGATGATAGATACAAAGGGCTAGAAGACAGGTTGGCCGCCATGGAGCTACAAAGAGTACCGGGTTTGGATTTTGAAGACTTGGGTTTGGTTGCCGGGATTGTGATTCCCCCAAAATTCAAAGTGCCAGTGTTTGTGAGGTATGATGGGCTGTCCTGTCCCAAAATACATCTCAGGTCCTACGTAAGAAAGATTCAACCCTATACGGCAGATAAGAATCTTTGGATTCATTTCTTTCAAGACAGCCTTTCGGGAGCTCAGTTGGAGTGGTTTTATCAGCTAGAAGGAACCAGTGTCAGAAATTGGGAGGATTTGGCCACCACTTTTTACAAACAATACCAATATAATTCTGATCTTGCTCCTACTCGTACCCAACTTCAGGGTATGTCACTAGGAACAAGTGAGGGATTCAAAGAATATGCACAAAAATGGAGGGATTTGGCTGGCAGGGTGCAGCCTCCTTTAACCGATCGTGAGCTCGTTGATATGTTTCTTGGGACCCTATCTAGGCCATTTTTCAATCATCTAATTGGTAACTCTTCCGCGGGGTTTACCGATTTGATCTGAACAGGCGAAAGAATAGAAGCTGGCATCAAGTCAGGAAAGATTCAGAAGGGTGTTGTTGCAAGTACTGAGAAGAGGCCTTTTAAGAAGGAAGCAAGTGTCGTCTATGGTCCTAGAAGACAAGTCAAGCCAGAAAGTTGCCAAGCCGTCAATGCTCTGGTCATTTCAAAACCTGTTGCTGCTCCTTGTAACACCCTCTAAAACCCGCATATAATTTTCGCAAATATTAAAAATTATAACTCAGAGTACATGTAATAATCGAGGAATGCTACAATTCTCTTTTAATAAAATAATTCCTGTCATGCATAATCTTAGTGGTAACTCATACATGTTTACACAGCGGAAAATTTTAATTAATAAAATCAAACGTTATAATATTTTCCAAAATCATCAGGGATTAACACCTGGAAAGTCAACACCTTATTATAACAATTAAAAGAAAATAAACGAGTCTGACTAAAGCAGCTCGACAACCAAACGTTCCCGGAGTTACAACTATCAGAGCATGACCCGGACATACTAGAATAAAACTAAACTAGACACGATAAGCCTTCGCCAAGCACCTGAGCGAAGCTCCTCAATCTGAAATATTCAACAGTAAGGGTGAGCTTCTCAAATATACATTTGGTTATACATTCATAACAATCAATTCACGAAATCATAAGCATCACCCAATAAATTAACATATTTCATAGTTTACAAAACCTTTACAAATCATATATCCATGACATATTGCTTTTCATATTTACAAATACCCATCAACATCATCAACCATATATCAATCACACGTGCATACAAACAATCAAATATAACATTGGAAAAATCATCCATTCATGTTATATTCGAGTAATGCAACACACCCATGCATGTGGTACCACTACACCGCCCCATTATATCGCGGGTCACGGATAACTCACCGTTCCATTATATCGCGGACACGGCTACCACCTCAACGTTCCATTAAATCGCGGACACGTATATTGGCCACCATGTTAATTCCACACAATGGGAATTAACAAATGCAACATGATATGTAAGTATGTAACACTCAGCATACTATGAACATCATTCAACATATCATGCACATCAACAATATCAAACATAACAGGATATGAATAGTATGTAACCACTCAGCATACTATTTAAACATCAATCATATCAAGTTACAAATAGCATGTAATCACTCAGCATACTATTCAAACATCAACCAATCACATCAATTATATCATAACTCATGCTCGAGAACATATCTAAAAGCATGGCAATAAAAATCCAACATCAAAACACTGAAATCAAAATTCAGAAAATTCAGAAATTCAACACAGTAGCATCAACACGGGTGCCCGTGTTAAACAACACGGCCGTGTTGAAATATGCCCAGAAAACGCATTTTTTTAACAAAACAGGGGATCAACACGGGTGCCCGTGTTAAACAACACGGCCCGTGTTGAATTGTGTCTGGAAAACACAATTTTTGGCAACACAGTGCATCAACACGGGTGCCCGTGTTAAACAACACGGCCGTGTTGATGAGCGCGGGTCAGATTTTTCTGAACCTGCAGTGGCTCACAACAGCCGTCCAAACGCGGAAAAATGTCGGCCAAAACGCGTATTTCAGTACCTAACGCATCGAGCTTGTACAATCCACAACAATACCACAATATCCAATTTACTAATAATCATTATAATAACCTTAACCGGGGATTAACCGTAACTTTGGGGAATTCTACCGACACTGAGGTCGTCCCTACAATTTCCAAGGTAAATTCACGATCATTAGACATACGCCCAATTCACCATTTGGGACCTAAATTCTTAATCGATTCATGAGAATTGGGAATCCTAATCCTTTTCTAACAAAGTTCAGTCCTACGGTTATCGATCCCTAGAAACATCTAACAATTGGGATTTTCCTACCATTACCCGAATCAACCGTACATAAACCCATAAACAAAGGTAAATCGAGTATAAACCCCCCTTACCTTATCAATTAGCAGCTTTGAATTCTTGAGCGAAGTTCTCCGTTCTTCGTTCCTCGTACCTTCAGAGCTCTATTTCCCCAATTCTAACTTCTGTTTATCGTGAAAACCAAAATGAGGAATAACTTGAGTTCCAACACATAACTTTACTTCTTTTTCACCCCCACTCTTTACTAACAGCATCTAAGCCCAAAACATAAAAATCCCTATATTTCTTATTTCTTCGAATATTCCAAATAAATAATTCTTTTTATTTTATTAATTCTAATAAAATAAATTCCCAAATTTAAATAATTCAATTAATTGAAAACGGGGTGTTACAACTCTCCCCCACTAAAAGAGTTTTCGTCCTCGAAAACATACCTTAGACGAACAGCTCCGGATAAGCCTCTTTCATCTGGCTCTCCAGCTCCCAAGTGATATTTCCATCTGCTGGACCTCCCCAAGCAACCTTCACTAATGCTATCTCTTTACCTCTTAACTGTTTCACTTCCCGATCTTCTATCCTCATAGGCAATGTTTCTACTGTCAGGTTATCTCTTACCTGTACATCATCTATTTGGATTACATGAGATGGGTCTGGAATATATCTCCTCAACTGAGAAACATGAAAAACATCGTGCAAATTCGCAAGTCTCGGAGGTAAAGCAATGCGATAAGCAACTTCTCCAACTCTTTCCGTAATCTGAAACGGACCAATAAAACGCGGAGTCAACTTCTTAGACTTCAACGCCCGACCAATACCCGTCATCGGAGTAACTCTCATAAACACATGATCTCCAGCACTGAATTCTAAATTCTTTCTCCTCTTATCATGATAACTTTTCTGACGACTCTGAGAAGCTCTCATCTTCTCTTGAATCAATTTGATCTTTTCTGTAGTCTGCTGAACAATCTCTGGCCCAATTACCGAACTCTCTCCAGATTCATACCAACACAAAGGCGTCCTACACCGTCTACCATACAATGCCTCAAACGGAGCCATACCAATACTCGAATGGTAACTATTGTTATAAGTAAACTCAATCAATGGCAAATAGCTATCCCAAGTTCCACCTTTCTCTAAAACACAAGCACGCAATAAATCTTCCAACGATTGAATCGTCCTCTCCGTCTGTCCATCAGTCTGAGGATGGTAAGCTGAACTCAATCTCAACTTAGTACCCAAAGCCTTCTGCAATCCTTCCCAAAATTTCGAAGTGAACCTCGGATCTCTATCTGACACAATACTAGAAGGAACTCCATGCAAACTCACTATTTTCTCAATATACAACTGTGCCAATCTCTCCATCGAGTAATCCATTCGCACCGGTATAAAATGAGCAGACTTAGTCAACCTATCCACAACGACCCATATCGCTTCACAATTCATAGGAGTCCTCGGCAACCCAGATACGAAATCCATAGAAATGCTATCCCACTTCCATTCTGGAATAAACATCGGTTGCATAAACCCAGACGGCTTCTGATGCTCAATCTTCGATTTTTGACAGATTAAACATGCATACACAAATTCAGCTATTTCCTTTTTCATTCCCGGCCACCAAAACAATTTCTTCAAATCATGATACATTTTCGTGGCACCCGGATGAATGCTCATTCCACTGCGATGTCCTTCTTCTAATATACTTTTCTTGATTTCTGCGACATCAGGAACACAAACTCTATCGCCAAATCTCATAACATCATTTTCATCAATTCTAAACTCACCACCTTGACCTTGGTTGATCAATGTCAATTTATCAACTAAATTAACATCGGATTTCTGCCCGATCCTGATCTCTTCTAGAATACCACTAGTAAGTTTCAACATACCCAAACGAACACACTTCGGAGTACTTTCACAAACCAAACTCAAATCTCGGAATTGCTCAATTAAATCCAATTCACGAACCATCATCATAGACATATGCAAGGACTTCCTGCTCAAAGCATCTGCAACTACATTTGCCTTACCAGGATGGTAATTCAAACCAAAATCATAATCTTTGAGGAATTCTAACCACCTTCTTTGCCTCATATTGAGCTCTTTCTGATCGAAAAGATACTTCAAACTCTTATGATCACTATACACTTCAAACCTCGAACCATACAGATAATGTCTCCACAATTTCAAGACAAACACAACTGCTGCCAACTCTAAGTCATGAGTAGGATAGTTCCTTTCATGAACCTTCAACTGTCTCGAAGCATACGCAACTACCTGCTGATTCTGCATTAAAACACCACCTAAACCCAACAGAGATGCATCACAATAGACCACAAAAGATTCCACCGGATTCGGCAAAATCAGAATAGGAGCACTTGTCAATCTCCGCTTCAATTCTTGGAAACCTTTCTCACAATCAGAATCCCAAATAAACGCTTGTCCTTTACGAGTCAACTTCGTCAACGGCAATGCTAACTTTGAGAATCCTTCGATAAACTTTCTGTAATAACCTGCAAGACCAAGAAAACTTCTGATTTCCGAAACAGTCTTCGGCGCTTCCCACTGAGATACCGCTTCTACTTTCGTAGGATCCACTGCAATACCATTCTTAGAAATCGCATGTCCAAGGAAACTAACTTCATTCAGCCAGAACTCACATTTGGACAACTTTGCATACAACTTCTTATCTTTCAACAACTCTAACACAATTCTGAGATGTTCCGCATGATCTTCGTCATTCTCGGAATAAATCAGAATGTCATCAATAAAAACCACAACAAACTTATCCAGATACGGGTGAAAAATCCTATTCATATATTCCATGAAAACACCAGGTGCATTAGTAACTCCGAACGGCATAACAGAATATTCATAATGCCCATACCTCGTTCGAAAAGCAGTCTTTTGAATATCTTCCGCTTTCACACGAATCTGATGATATCCAGATCTCAAATCAATCTTACTGAATACACTGGCTCCAATTAACTGATCCATTAAATCATCAATCCTCGGTAACGGATACCGATTCTTAATGGTTACCTTGTTCAATTGCCTGTAATCAACACACAGTCTCATAGAACCTTCTTTCTTCTTAACCAACAATACCGGAGCACCCCAAGGCGAAACACTTGGACGAATAAACTTCTTCTCCAGTAAATCTTCCAACTGACTCTTCAATTCCGTCAACTCAGACGCAGACATACGATATGGCGCCATCGACACCGGTCTCGTACCAGGAATTAAATCTATAGAAAATTCCACTTCTCTCTCAGGAGGTAACTCGCCAACATCATCAGGAAAGACTTCTGGAAATTCACACACCACTGGCAATTCACTACTCCTGACCTTTCCTGTTGCATCTAACGAAGCAAGTAACATAAACACATTAGCACCATCTTCCATTGCTTCTTGTACCTGCCTAGCAGTCATAGTCAAATTCTCGACACCAACTGCTTCTGGGAAAATCACCGTCTTAGCAAAGCAGTTCAGATGAACCCGGTTGAATTCCAACCAGTTCATCCCAAGGATAATATCAATTTGTTCAAGCGGTAGGCACACTAAATCCATACCGAAACTTCTACCAAAAATCTCAATAGGACAATTCCTACATACGAGTGAAGTTGTCACTGAACCCGATGCAGGAGTATCAACAACCATGCTACCTCGCATACCAGATATGTCCAGTTTCAACCTCTCAGCACAATCCAAAGAAATGAAAGAATGAGTTGCACCAGTATCAATAATTGCAACTAAAGGTGTGCCATGAATAAAACACGTACCTTTAATCAATCGATCCTCTGGAGTAGTCTCAGATCCAGACAAAGCAAACACTTTTCCACCTGACTGATCCTTCCTAGGCTTAGGACACTGCGGACGAATGTGACCTTCTTCGCCACAATTGTAACAAGTAACAGACTTCCCTTTGCAATCAATAGACAAATGACCAGCCTTTCCACATTTATAGCACTTCTTCTCATCACTCTTGCAATCTCGAATGTGATGACCAGACTCACCACACTTGTAGCATCTGATAGGAGCCTTAGAATCTCCCCCACTAGGCCTTTTCCAACCGCCTGATCTCTGGTTATCTCTACCATATGGCTTGCCACGGTCCATATGTTGCTTCCCTCTTTTATCAACAGCCCCACGAGAGTGAGACGACCGATTCTTGGTAATATCTTCTTCCAAGATTCTGCTACAATCAACCAGATCAGAAAATCTACGAATACGCTGGTACCTGATTCCCTGCTTAATCTCATCTCGGAGACCATTCTCAAATTTGATACATTTAGAGAATTCTCCAGCCTCATCATTGTTGTAGTGAGCATAATACTTTGCCAGCTCAGTAAACTTAGTAGCATACTCACTAACAGTCAGATTGCCCTGCTTAAGCTCCAAAAATTCAATTTCCTTTCTTCCCCGAACATCTTCAGGAAAGTACCTCCTCAGAAAAGCCCTTCTGAAGTTAGCCCAAGTCAGTGCCTCTCCATCCTGAACCATTTCAGTCCTTGTGGCAACCCACCAGTCGTCGGCCTCTTCTGCCAACATATGCGTACCATATCTGACTTTCAGATCTTCAGCACAATCGATCACACGGAAAATCCTTTCGATTTCCTTCAGCCACTTCTGAGCACCTTCGGGGTCATGTGTACCTTTGAACAACGGAGGATTGTTCCTCTGGAAATTTCCCAATTGTCTATCAGCACCAATCACGCCTCCAGTTGGGTTTCCAGCAAGTACACCAGCTAACATCCCCAAAGCCTCAGCTAGTGCAGCATCATTTCGTCCATTACCTCTTCCAGCCATATTCCTGAGAATTAAAACATACTCCACATCAGAATATAGTATCGACAGTGTTACCTTGCACTAGTCGCATACGAAAAGGAATGACTGACTCAAGACTCTGGTCACAACGACCGACTATGCTCTGATACCACTATTGTAACACCCTCTAAAACCCGCATATAATTTTCGCAAATATTAAAAATTATAACTCAGAGTACATGTAATAATCGAGGAATGCTACAATTCTCTTTTAATAAAATAATTCCTGTCATGCATAATCTTAGTGGTAACTCATACATGTTTACACAGCGGAAAATTTTAATTAATAAAATCAAACGTTATAATATTTTCCAAAATCATCAGGGATTAACACCTGGAAAGTCAACACCTTATTATAACAATTAAAAGAAAATAAACGAGTCTGACTAAAGCAGCTCGACAACCAAACGTTCCCGGAGTTACAACTATCAGAGCATGACCCGGACATACTAGAATAAAACTAAACTAGACACGATAAGCCTTCGCCAAGCACCTGAGCGAAGCTCCTCAATCTGAAATATTCAACAGTAAGGGTGAGCTTCTCAAATATACATTTGGTTATACATTCATAACAATCAATTCACGAAATCATAAGCATCACCCAATAAATTAACATATTTCATAGTTTACAAAACCTTTACAAATCATATATCCATGACATATTGCTTTTCATATTTACAAATACCCATCAACATCATCAACCATATATCAATCACACGTGCATACAAACAATCAAATATAACATTGGAAAAATCATCCATTCATGTTATATTCGAGTAATGCAACACACCCATGCATGTGGTACCACTACACCGCCCCATTATATCGCGGGTCACGGATAACTCACCGTTCCATTATATCGCGGACACGGCTACCACCTCAACGTTCCATTAAATCGCGGACACGTATATTGGCCACCATGTTAATTCCACACAATGGGAATTAACAAATGCAACATGATATGTAAGTATGTAACACTCAGCATACTATGAACATCATTCAACATATCATGCACATCAACAATATCAAACATAACAGGATATGAATAGTATGTAACCACTCAGCATACTATTTAAACATCAATCATATCAAGTTACAAATAGCATGTAATCACTCAGCATACTATTCAAACATCAACCAATCACATCAATTATATCATAACTCATGCTCGAGAACATATCTAAAAGCATGGCAATAAAAATCCAACATCAAAACACTGAAATCAAAATTCAGAAAATTCAGAAATTCAACACAGTAGCATCAACACGGGTGCCCGTGTTAAACAACACGGCCGTGTTGAAATATGCCCAGAAAACGCATTTTTTTAACAAAACAGGGGATCAACATGGGTGCCCGTGTTAAACAACACGGCCCGTGTTGAATTGTGTCTGGAAAACACAATTTTTGGCAACACAGTGCATCAACACGGGTGCCCGTGTTAAACAACACGGCCGTGTTGATGAGCGCGGGTCAGATTTTTCTGAACCTGCAGTGGCTCACAACAGCCGTCCAAACGCGGAAAAATGTCGGCCAAAACGCGTATTTCAGTACCTAACGCATCGAGCTTGTACAATCCACAACAATACCACAATATCCAATTTACTAATAATCATTATAATAACCTTAACCGGGGATTAACCGTAACTTTGGGGAATTCTACCGACACTGAGGTCGTCCCTACAATTTCCAAGGTAAATTCACGATCATTAGACATACGCCCAATTCACCATTTGGGACCTAAATTCTTAATCGATTCATGAGAATTGGGAATCCTAATCCTTTTCTAACAAAGTTCAGTCCTACGGTTATCGATCCCTAGAAACATCTAACAATTGGGATTTTCCTACCATTACCCGAATCAACCGTACATAAACCCATAAACAAAGGTAAATCGAGTATAAACCCCCCTTACCTTATCAATTAGCAGCTTTGAATTCTTGAGCGAAGTTCTCCGTTCTTCGTTCCTCGTACCTTCAGAGCTCTATTTCCCCAATTCTAACTTCTGTTTATCGTGAAAACCAAAATGAGGAATAACTTGAGTTCCAACACATAACTTTACTTCTTTTTCACCCCCACTCTTTACTAACAGCATCTAAGTCCAAAACATAAAAATCCCTATATTTCTTATTTCTTCGAATATTCCAAATAAATAATTCTTTTTATTTTATTAATTCTAATAAAATAAATTCCCAAATTTAAATAATTCAATTAATTGAAAACGGGGTGTTACACTCCTCAGCAGTACAATCAACAAAGAGGTGAAAGACCCAAGAGACAGTATACTCGGTTGAGTATGACCTTGTCACAAATTTTACCCCAACTGTTATCAACCAACCTGGTGACCACCAAAGAAGCCCCTAAAGTCGTGAATACTGCATCTCCTAAGTATAATCCAAATGCCCGTTGTGCTTATCATTCTGATGGCCCCGGGCATACTACTGATGATTGCTGGGCCTTGAGAAACAAAGTGCAAGATCTTATCGACGCAAAGGAAATTCAGTTTGAAGCGCCTGAAAAACCGAATGTTGTAACTGCTCTTATGCCCCAGCATAGAGTAAATGCCATTAAAGAAGAGTTGTATGCTGTTTCAGTGAATGGTGTTGCTACCCCTCTGTTGACTGTTAAGAGGGACTTGCTACTAGCCGGTTTATTTCCGGGTTGTAGTAAGGGTTGCCTCCTGTGTGCTGTTATCCCTACCAGTTGTCCACTGCTGAAATCAGGCATCCAAAGCCTGATGGATGGCAAGGAAATTCTGTTCAAGAAAGCTGTTGTTCCGTTTGTTTCCGTTGAAGAAATATCTGTTGTCACAATTTACAATCCTGCCAAAGCTCCCGTGAAGAAACCAGTCTGAATTATGTCTGTTGCACCCATTACTATTACTGTTCCGGGACCTCTCCCCTATGAGTCTGATAAAGCGGTCCCATGGCATTATGGAGCCGACGTGTATATGCTTGGGGTGAAGCAGAAGTTCAGCACCAATACCAGTATCAGTAACATCACTGGTCCCGCCAAGATTACTCGCAGTGGCAGGCTCTTCTCGCCTGACATTGCACCGCCGGTTATTCGAAAACCTCTTACCATCACACCCGCAAGTGTGCATGTTCCAGTTCAAGTTCCTGTGTCTACTACTGTCGCCAGGTCCTCTGATACTCGGGGCAAAGAAGTTGCTACCGATTTGCCTGCCAGGACAGAGGCACCAAAAAAGACTGCTGTAGAAGCCTCCCAACAAGAAATGGAGGAAATTCTTAAAATCATCAAAAAGAGTGACTTTAACGTTGTTGAACAGTTGGGGCATACTCCCTCCAAAATCTCTATGCTATCATTGCTGCTATGCTCAGAGGCTCATGCAAAAGCCCTGGTTTCATTTCTGAAAACGGCCCATGTGCCGCAAGAGACCTTCGCGGATCAATTCACTGATTGTGTGGCTAATCTGACAGCTGACAATGGATTGGGGTTCTCGGATGCTGACCTCACCCCCAAAGGGAAAAATCACAATGATGCCCTGCATGTTTCCATAGAATGCAGGGGCACTACTCTCGCACACTGTGATCGGTGGATCTGGAACTGACTGTTTAACGTTGGTTCGCGAAATGTCGCGGAAGCATGAGTCGCCACCGTCTTTTATTTTCTCCAAATGGAAAGGACAAAAGCACAGAAAAATTCCTTATAGAGATTGCTCTCAGTTCGGGAGGTAGGTTATAGAAAGGGAAGGTGTTAGCACCCTTTCTATCCATGGTTATCCATGGGCTCTTAGATACTTGCTCACTTGTGTTTTCAAAATGGTTTGTTTGCTTTTCAATGTGGGTTTTAAAAAGTTTCTTTGAAAAATTTCAGTTCGACTCGTACGTCAGAGTGTTTGAAAAATTTGCTTTGAAAGCTTTTGAAAAGTGTCAGTGTGAAAAGTCTTTTTGAGTTTGTTTTGAGATTATAGCAAATATCCTTGAGAACCTACCTACCCTAAGGAATTCGTCTGTGTAAATGTCCTTAAAAGTAGTGTCATCCCACCATTGAGAGGTAGGTAGCACCACCGTTGGAGGTGTTCGGGTCAATTCGAGTTTGTAGGGACATGGTGATCACCAGAGCAATGGGAAGACACCTTAGAAGCTACCCTCATGCCAGGTTCCCGGATCATGAGGACTTACTAAGACATCCTCTACTCGACGATCACCTTTCGAGGCAAGGCAACAGTGAGGCGTACCCTAGGGGTGGTGTGTGCGAATTGTGTGTCATGTTTCAGTTATTTGTCTTGTCATGTTTACTTGTGTTCTACGCTTGATTTTAATTAAGACCATTCATTCTTGCATGCATATTATTAACAGTTAAATATTTGCGAGGAAAATAAATCTAAGGCTATTACAAAGGCGCGGGTCCACATCGCCAAAATTAAACCGGACCCGATTTAGCGGAAAATAAATGAAGCGATAAATAAAAGTGCGAGAAATAAATGACAGTGCTTTGGGAGAGATACGAAATTATAATAAATGATATAAAATAAATGCGCAAATTAAATAATTAAAAACAATGGGCGTTGGACCCTTTCATAAGAAGTTAAAGTTAATGAGAATTAATTAGTTAGAATTAAATGTTTTTTTTGGTATTTTTGGTTATCAAGATTTAAAAGAAAAAGAATTTATTGAAATTAAAAATAAAATGCTAAACCCTAGTTCTAATGTTTTTTTAAGTTTATTGCGAAAATATTAAATTTTTGACCTAATTTAAATCTAAGCTAATTTACATGCAAAATTTAATTATAGAAAATAAATAAAAATAAGCAATATTATTGTAAAAAGGGAAATTAAGAAGAATAAAAATTAACCTAATTCTATTTTTGGATTTTTATTATTAAAAAGAATTAAATTTGTAACCTAATTAGAACTAAATAATTACAAGCATTTTTTATGAAAATAATTATAATATAAATATTTATTAATTTTTTGGTCTTTTTTGATTTTTGAATGTTTTTATATTTCTTTTTGTAAAAATAAATTAATTAAATTAAACAATCAAGAAAACAAAATAATAATTTAAATAAAATATAAGAAAAATAAAAGGAGGGCAAACCAGGGGGGGGTAGCCCCAATTTAGGAGGTTCAGGCCTGGAATTTTGGCCCATTAAGCTTGAATTTCGTTGACTTTTGGAAGCACGTATGACACGTTTGACTAAGGCGTAGCATGTTCTTCAATCCTGGCCTTTGATGTGGAGGTTTTGGGACGCGTGGAGGTTGATTTCTGATGGAATATGGTGAGTCTGAATGTTATGTATGCATGTAATTACTAAGAGAAAAATAATATGGAAATTATCCAGACCTGGGACTCGAACCCAGGTCTTGTGCCTTGCAAGCGCTTCCACCTGCCACTGAACCACTTTGATTTCAATTAATATATAATGGTCAATAAATATTATAAAAGAAAAAGGTTAGTGCCCTTTAAAACGCGCGCGAGATTTTGAATTGGCCTGTCCCCGTGTGACACGACATCATCGTCTTCGTCCCCCTGAAACACAAAACGCATTGGCCACGGTTTTCATTGTGTTTTCTTAGGCTAGCTACAGAAAAATAGCGATTAGCCTATTTCCAAACATAAATTAGGCGCGAGTATATGGATCTTTTCGTCCAGATGCGTTGAGTGCGATGGTGTTGCTCTGAAATTCTAATTTTACCTGGGGTAGAAAACCCCAATTTTGCAGACCTGTAACCCTAAATTTTGATCATGGTGAAATCCCATACACGATGCAAAAATCAAATTGAATATAAAGGTTAGCTTTGAAACATCACATGGAACAAGAGTATACGATTGAAATGCAATGAAGATGCTTAGAATTGAGAATACGATTTCAAACGTTTTGAGATACAGTCTGAGTATATGATACCGATTCAGGGCGTTTTGGTGGTTGTTGTTGATTGGAACGTGTTCAAGACAACCTTGGCAAGCTGTTGAGATAGTTTTGGAGGCTTGAATCGACCTCTAAGGTTGATTTCAGAATTTCAGTTTTCAAGCAATATTTCAAGTTTTGTATATTGGCCTTCTGCGCAGCTTAGTCTCCAAAAACATTAGGTTTGCATTCCTGATCATATAGTGAATGTGTTAGGGCAACAAAACTAGAGCAAATCCATGGCATTGATGATTTTTGAATATTTGATTTCAAGGATCTTTTCCATATCTTTTCATGTGCATTTTGTGTCAACTTGCATCCAATTAGTCCAAATCTTTCCCTATGAGCATGTACACGAAATATTGAGTCCAAATCATGCATAAAAAGATTTTTTAGGTCAAGCTTTATATTTTTCATGTATCTAAGTAATTTAAATGAATTAATATTAATATAAATTCAAATAAATAATTAAAAATTGAGAAAATAATTCCCCTTGGGTTTAATGGTCGTGCATAGGCTTGGCATGAAGAAACTTGGAAGAAAAATGGGCCCATTAGCATTTTTGGATCATTTGAAGTAAAGTTGACTTTCAAAAATTTCCAAAAATTTCCCAACTTCCACAAGGCATAACTTGCTCAATTTTTAAGCTTTTCACATGTTCTTGGACATTTTGGAAAGGTCTTTGAGTCCTTTAACCAATGCCTTTGGTCCCATGTCATTTTGATTTACCAATATCAAGTTATGGCCTTTGACTTAAAGTCCCTTTTTGTTGACTTTTGAAAATGACCTATAATGTTGAAATTGATAACTTTTTGTGAGAGCATTTCTTGGACTTGGAATATGAAGATGAGTTGTAGGAAATGTCTTTCTCTTCAAAATGAGCTTTGGATGGAATTTTTCTGATAATCCATGTGAAAGTTATGCCCTGGTCAATTTCAGTTGACTTTTTTCAGCTGTCCAAATATAGCAACTTTTGCATCTTTGATGATTTCTGAGCCAAATCTTGAAAATCATGATCAAGCATTGATCAAATTATGTTTGTGGCTTCAAAATGATATGTTGACCAAAAATTTGAACTTTTAACTGTCAAATGACCATTTTGCCCCTACAGTTGACTGTAGTGCAATCTAGGGTTTTGACTGTGCAATTTTGAGCTGAATGCCTTGAAACTTGATATGAGGATGCTTGACCACATTTGTAGGCATGTGAGACTTGATTGGGCCTCTGAAAACTTCATTCTCTTGATCAGAATCCAAACCCTAGTTTTGACTGCATAGGAGACAGTTGAACTGCACAACCCTTGGGGCATTTTGTGACCTTGACTTGACAAATCTTTGGAGAATATGGGAGGGCAAATTTTGGGGTACAACAGTTGCCCCTGTTCAATCTTCTTAGACCTGAGGATGCAGATTGGCTGACATGCCTTTCGTAATCCGAGGGTAGAAGATGATTGGACACTAAAGTGCCCAGAAATTTGCGCTCACATAGTAACAGTGATGGGGGAATGGGCTTACAGATGCCATTTGGTGATTGTTGGATAGGGTGATGGGCTTATAGATGCCATCTGGATGTTGATCGCGTAGGAGATTCCTTAGCGAGAACCTGTATACCTACAAAACAGAAAAATGAGTACCTGACACGTTGCAGGAGCTGATTTTGGATGCTTGGTATAGATATGTCCTGACTGGTTACAGGAGCTAAGTTTGGAGCTTCAAACGTTGATGAAAGAACCAGGGATGGTTACTGCCTTAGCCTGAATGATAAGAGAACCTTGGGTGACTTTAATCTCAACAACGCTCGTCGAGAAAACTCTTGATGGGAATTATTATCATTTTTGCAATATTGGGCAGAGAACCATAGGCAATTTATAATCTGAAAGGAATGATCACCTCACACTCATCGTCGGAGAGGGAAACATTTAAAAAGGGCTTACCACCTCACACACCGTTGGAGAGGGAACCATAGGAGAATATCACCTCACACTCATCGTCGGAGAGGGAAACATCTAGAAAGGGGATTACTACCTCACACACCGTTGGAGAGGGAACCATAGGAGAATATCACCTCACACTCATCGTCGGAGAGGGAAACATCTAAAAAAAGGGCTTCTGGAAGCAGTATCAGAACGTCACCATATCTGGTTTACATCTGAAACTATATCTGGAAGGAAATCTGGAAGCAGTATCAGAACGTCACCATCGCTGGGTTTACATCTGAAACTATATCTAGAAGGAATTCTGGAAGCAGTATCAGAACGTCACCATCGCTGGGTTTACATCTGAAACTATATCTAGAAGGGAATCTGGAAGCAGCATCAGAACGTCACCATCGCTGGGTTTACATCTGAAACTATATCTAGAAGGAAATCTGGAAGCAGTATCAGAACGTCACCATCGCTGGGTTTACATCTGAAACTATATCTAGAAGGAAATCTGGAAGCAGTATCAGAACGTCACCATCGCTGGGTGTACATCTGAAACTATATCTAGAAGGAAATCTGGAAGCAGTATCAGAACGTCACCATCGCTGGGTGTACATCTGAAACTATATCTGGAAGGAATTCTGGAAGCAGTATCAGAACGTCACCATCGCTGGGTTTACATCTGAAACTATATTTGGAAGGAATCTGGAAGCAGTATCAGAACGTCACCATATCTGGATCATATCCGAAACTATATCAAGAATGAATTGCGATAGTTGATAGTAGTCATTTTTGTATTGATCTTTTTCCTGAAACGGCGAGACATAATTGGATGCAAAATCATAGTGCATGAACTGTATGTCTTCAAAATCAATGAGATTCGTGTAGTATGATGCATATGCATGCTATAATGATGCATGTGACGTTTTATGAATGTATGTTTGTCTAAGAAAATAAATCCTTGATGGGTGCCGGGAAGTCGTATCCTGGGCTGATGTGGAAGAATAGCTTTTGATTCCGCTGGGGTTGATAGTTGCAAGCATACCGGTAGGAGAAGATAACTCCGTTGGGAAATAATCTTGGCGAATGGAAGATTCTGCGGGGAGAAAAGATATTCTAGCGACCATGCTGGGAAGAAATACTCTGTGGGGAGATGCTTTTGCTGAATTGTTGAGGATGACTCGTTGAGGATACCTTGCTGTATTGGAAGTATGAATAGACTTCGCTGGGGATAAGAAGATTATGTCGACGACGCTCTTTCCGTGGCTTTTGGCTGAGGATAACCCAGTTATATCCTGTTAAGGAAATAACTCTTTAAATCAAGCCGGACGACGCGTTCTTGCCCTGCTAGGGGATAAGCTTCCAGAATCTACTGGGGGTACGCTTATTGCTTGGGGAGATAGATTCCAACCTTCCTGGGGAACTGGATTGGACTCTCCTGGGGAAGTTTTGAACTGCGTTAGCTATGTTCTTCAACGGAGCTTACCCTGATACCTTGGAGGATAGAACAATCAGACTGCTCAGACCAACCTTTATTGCCCCTGTTTCTTGTGGGGTGCTAATAGTTGTGGATGGACAAACCTTCTTCTGGTAGACAGATGGCAGGACATAGTCGTACGCTTTAATCCCTAACTTTTTCCTGGACCGCCCCTTCGGGTTTTCAGTCCACCGGGATACCCATTTTTGCCCAAGCCGCCTTTTCAGGTTTTCGACTTGTCGGGTGTACAGATTTTTTTTATTTCATCCCTTCATTTTGCCCGAACCCTTTTGGTTCGCCGGGAAGCCCTTATTTTTGCCTAGGTGCGTCAACCTAGCGGGTCTTTGACTTTGCGTAGTATTTTTCGACTATGTCCACGCTCTCAGAATGTAGGGAGTTGCCCCCGTTAGAAGTGTTTTGTCACCAGAAGATGTTTGATCAGGCGAGGTTTGTTGTTGAAATGCCCCTAAGTGACTCAGGTGGAGATTTGCCCCAGGCTGGTTGGCCTTTTGAGAGATTCTCCGAATCTTGATTGAATTGCCCCAGATGATGGACAATGATCTTGTCTGCCCCTTGATTGGAAGTACTTTTGTTCACTAGGTATTCATCGTGCGAATTTCCCTGTTGTTCAAACAAAAAGTCATATGCAAACAAAGTTATGTTAAAAACGCAAAGCTTATGTCTGTCTCGAAGATTTTTGAAAATGCATCTTTTCATAAAACCAGTGAATGTTTGTAAAAACATGATGTCGACTCGTTATTTTACCGTAAGCCTTCAGGAGTCAGGATACCTTTCGTGACAGTATGCTTTCGAACTAACCCATGCTTCAGCTAGGACTTTTAAGGGTTATAACGTGGCTTGGTTCACGGTTTAAGAAACAAAGGATAAAGGCTCAAATTTATTTGTACCCACCCGCTCTTCGTGATGTTCTCCAAACCTAAACTCAGTTGATCGTGCGTTAGACCTTGCTTGAGTCTTTGCTTTGATGTTCCAATAATGGTTCAGATGTTGATGATTTATTCTGAATAGGCAGTCATTTTTTGTCGAGGGTTTATGTGACCTCTTTTTTTTTATTTTATTATCCCTATTTTTTTTGCCTGAACTGTTTCCTTTTTTGGAATTACAGTCAGCGGGATGCCCCAGTTTCATAAGTCCCCTTTGTAGGTTTAGACTTTTTTCTTTGGGCTTTTCATTTATGAATTTTGATGATGACTGCCTGTCCTTTTGATTGTTCTGAACCATCACTGTCTTTGTTCATTTTGTAAAGATCTCTTCGGTGCCATTCGTTATGCACTTGGATCAACTGAGAGAACTACCCTGCCCCAGGTTATGATTAAGGGTTTTGATTTTCGAAAATAAAAACTCCTACTTCTTTGGCTCTGATGGGTTGACGAGGGATTATCATCCTTATAACTCCAGTGTTTAGGGATTGAAACAATGCCTGTACCTCATCAGCGGAGTCTGTTCAAAAGCATACTGTAAAGATCGTGGTATCATTTTCGTCATCCTCCCTCAAGAGGCTTAGAATTTTAGATCCAGAGTTGACATCAGAAAAAATATGAAAAGAATTTTGAATATAATGAAAACAATTGTATTAATTCCCAAAACAGACATATGCGATGCATTGATAGAATAAAAGAGTTTGCTATGACATTAATTGTTTGTATAAGCAAAGAAAAATACAAATAAAAAATTCAAATAAACAAAAGTCTTCAATGATTGGGCAATGGAGCAGTGATTATGTTCGGAGTCTCTGGCACTTCAAACTGAATCTCTCCAGCGTCAATCATATCTTGAATCTTATTCTTGAGAGGCCAGCAATTGTCTGTAGTATGCCCCGGGCTATCTGAATGATATGCGCACCTATCGTTGGGATGATAGTTGGGTGCAGAAGTATTCGGATTCCGGAGAGGAGCCCGTAAGGTGATCAACCCTGCCTTCAACATTTGTTGCAGTGCTTGATCCAACGACATGTTGAGTTTGGTGTACTGCCGTTTCTCCTTGCGCTGCTGCCCCTGTCCTTGTTGAGCAGGTCCAGGGTTGGAGATCTGGATTTCCCCTGCCTCATGACGGCTCTTTTTACCGTGCACGGCATTGGATTCTTTCTTTCCATGATGAGGCTTTTTATCGGTAAGTGCAGCCTCTTGAATTTTCCCAGACCGGATACCAGCTTCTATTCGCTCCCCAGTCAAGATAAGATCTGTGAATCCAGCAGACGAATTCCCAATCAGGTGGTTATAAAATGGACCAGACAAGGTCCCCAAGAACATGTCCACAAGTTCCCGATCAGTCAGAGGTGGTTGTACCCTTCCAGCAAGATCCCTCCATTTCTGCGCATATTCTTTAAAACCTTCACTTGATCCTAACGACATACCCTGGAGTTGGGTACGCGTAGGGGCAAGGTCGGCATTATATTGATATTGCTTATAGAAAGCAGTAGCCAACTCCTCCCAGTTACGAACTTTGGTCCCATCTAG
Organism: Vicia faba; assembly: GCA_948472305.1. Taxonomy (NCBI): domain Eukaryota; kingdom Viridiplantae; phylum Streptophyta; class Magnoliopsida; order Fabales; family Fabaceae; genus Vicia; species Vicia faba. Next base: position 383,261,544 of record OX451739.1, on the reverse strand, counting down.
CTGATAGAACCATTCGAGGTGAGTCCCTGAAAGACTCTCCTGGAAGAAGTGGATCCATAAATTCTTATCCACCGTATATGGCTGAATCTTCCGAACGTAGGACCTTAGGTGCAGCTTGGGACAGGACGCCCCGTCATATTTAGAGAAGGATGGTGCTTTGAACTTATGCGGGATAATCACACCGGTTGACAAACCCAGATCTCCGAAATCCAGCCCAGGTACCTGTTGAACTTCCATAGCCTTCATCCTATCCTCCAACTGTTTGTACTTGTCCTCAGCCGGAGGGTACTGTTCGTCGTCGAAATCTGTTTCATTGTCAGAGACCACTGGACTGGGCACCTCCCTCTCATGGTGACTGCTTTCCCTCACAGATGGGATAGTCCTCTCAGTTTCAGTCTGTGGTGTATTCCCAGATCTGCGTCTAGGGCTGAACAAAACAGTCCTCTTCTTTTTCTTGTCCTTCTTCAAGAGCAGAGCCTTCAGATCTTGCTGCCCCTGGGTCAGATTCATGATCAGCTCTTGGAACTGGGCGTTCTGAGCCTGGAGGTCCTTGATAGTCTGCTCGGCTGATGATTCAGGATTCATGACGACCGGCTGAAATAAACAGCGATGAAGGGTAAGCAACCTGTCAAAGGGATACCTGAAATGCAATGAGATGTATGACATGCATGTAATGTTTTCAAGGACCTCGCGGGGTAAACAGAGAAACTTTGTTAGTATTTGGAACCGGTAGCTTGACTGAAGGCACTGCATATTGTTGAGAGTCCTTCTTCAAGGGTCAAAGGCTCACCATATCCAGTGGGTCATAGCCCCTGACAACCTTGGCTAGAGGAAAATAAATCCTCTTTGCCCTTTGCTAGATGTTTGATTCATCCTGACCTGCATCACAAGCCCTTGAGATCCTTGAAATGGGTTAGGATGTATGCAATGGTATGATGTCATGCTATGCATGGGGTAATGTGAGTAACCCTGTTATGAGTCCTAATTAAGGACTATAAACAGACCCTGCAAGAAATTCAGTATACTTTGTTATGAGTCCCAATTAAGGACTATAAACAAAACCTGCAAGAGATTCAGTATACTTTGTTATGAGTCCCAGTTAAGGACTATAAACAACACCTGCAAGAAATTTGGTAAACCCTGTCATGAGTCCTAGTTAAGGACTATAAACAACACCTGCAAGAAATTTGGTAAACCTTGTTATGAGTCCCAATTAAGGACTATAAACAACACCTGCAAGAAATTTGGTAAACCCTGTCATGAGTCCTAGTTAAGGACTATAAACAAGACCTGCAAGAGACTTAGTACCCTGTTATGAGTCCCAATTAAGGACTATAAACAAGACCTGCAAGAAACAAGTGTTAGGTAACAAGCACGCAGATAGTCAAGTACGAAGGCACACAAGTCACACAAGAGAAACCCTTAGGGTTTAGGCCAGCATGGGGTCTGGGTAGTACCCTCTTGAAGTTTGTTGGTTAAGACCTGTCCTATCAGAAGTAACCGGGTTCTAGAGGATCCCAATATCACTGACTACCCTCAATCGGTCATAACTCCAGCATCGCAATCTTTTCTTGCGGCCAGAACCATCACGAGAGTTTAGCCTCAATGGGCGTAGCATACTGCTACTGTTTCTATTGGCCAAGTTGGGTCGTTTAAGGTTCTAAGGTCTGTTGGTGCTTAATGACTCCTTAGAAGACCCATATTCTCCCCGTTTCAACACGAGGGATATCGGTACAGACCAAGGCGCCACACCAACGTAGCCACTGCTTCACCCATGTCGGTATACGCCGGACAGGTCCCTCACAGCTTATGCTACCTAAACAGGGTATCCCCAGATCCGGGTTAGGATCTATGTAACTCCGATACAACCCACAATAGTAAAGCAAGCAAAGAAGACAATTGAAAACACAGTGATCTTAATCCTAAGGTACACCTCACTTTATAAGATTTTCCCCAGCAGAGTCGCCAGTTCTGTGATCGGTGGATCTGGAACTGACTGTTTAACGCTGGTTCGCGAAATGTCGCAGAAGCATGAGTCGCCACCGTCTTTTATTTTCTCCAAATGGAAAGGACAAAAGCACAGAAAAATTCCTTATAGAGATTGCTCTCAGTTCGGGAGGTAGGTTATAGAAAGGGAAGGTGTTAGCACCCTTTCTATCCATGGTTATCCATGGGCTCTTAGATACTTGCTCACTTGTGTTTTCAAAATGGTTTGTTTGCTTTTCAATGTGGGTTTTAAAAAGTTTCTTTGAAAAATTTCAGTTCGACTCGTACGTCAGAGTGTTTGAAAAATTTGCTTTGAAAGCTTTTGAAAAGTGTCAGTGTGAAAAGTCTTTTTGAGTTTGTTTTGAGATTAGAGCAAATATCCTTGAGAACCTACCTACCCTAAGGAATTCGTCTGTGTAAATGTCCTTAAAAGTAGTGCCATCCCACCATTGAGAGGTAGGTAGCACCACCGTTGGAGGTGTTCGGGTCAATTCGAGTTTGTAGGGACATGGTGATCACCAGAGCAATGGGAAGACACCTTAGAAGCTACCCTCATGCCAGGTTCCCGGATCATGAGGACTTACTAAGACATCCTCTACTCGACGATCACCTTTCGAGGCAAGGCAACAGTGAGGCGTACCCTAGGGGTGGTGTGTGCGAATTGTGTGTCATGTTTCAGTTATTTGTCTTGTCATGTTTACTTGTGTTCTACGCTTGATTTTAATTAAGACCATTCATTCTTGCATGCATATTATTAACAGTTAAATATTTGCGAGGAAAATAAATCTAAGGCTATTACAAAGGCGCGGGTCCACATCGCCAAAATTAAACCGGACCCGATTTAGCGGAAAATAAATGAAGCGATAAATAAAAGTGCGAGAAATAAATGACAGTGCTTTGGGAGAGATACGAAATTATAATAAATGATATAAAATAAATGCGCAAATTAAATAATTAAAAACAATGGGCGTTGGACCCTTTCATAAGAAGTTAAAGTTAATGAGAATTAATTAGTTAGAATTAAATGTTTTTTTTGGTATTTTTGGTTATCAAGATTTAAAAGAAAAAGAATTTATTGAAATTAAAAATAAAATGCTAAACCCTAGTTCTAATGTTTTTTTAAGTTTATTGCGAAAATATTAAATTTTTGACCTAATTTAAATCTAAGCTAATTTACATGCAAAATTTAATTATAGAAAATAAATAAAAATAAGCAATATTATTGTAAAAAGGGAAATTAAGAAGAATAAAAATTAACCTAATTCTATTTTTGGATTTTTATTATTAAAAAGAATTAAATTTGTAACCTAATTAGAACTAAATAATTACAAGCATTTTTTATGAAAATAATTATAATATAAATATTTATTAATTTTTTGGTCTTTTTTGATTTTTGAATGTTTTTATATTTCTTTTTGTAAAAATAAATTAATTAAATTAAACAATCAAGAAAACAAAATAATAATTTAAATAAAATATAAGAAAAATAAAAGGAGGGCAAACCAGGGGGGGGGGGGGGTAGCCCCAATTTAGGAGGTTCAGGCCTGGAATTTTGGCCCATTAAGCTTGAATTTCGTTGACTTTTGGAAGCACGTATGACACGTTTGACTAAGGCGTAGCATGTTCTTCAATCCTGGCCTTTGATGTGGAGGTTTTGGGACGCGTGGAGGTTGATTTCTGATGGAATATGGTGAGTCTGAATGTTATGTCTGCATGTAATTACTAAGAGAAAAATAATATGGAAATTATCCAGACCTGGGACTCGAACCCAGGTCTTGTGCCTTGCAAGCGCTTCCACCTGCCACTGAACCACTTTGATTTCAATTAATATATAATGGTCAATAAATATTATAAAAGAAAAAGGTTAGTGCCCTTTAAAACGCGCGCGAGATTTTGAATTGGCTTGTCCCCGTGTGACACGACATCATCGTCTTCGTCCCCCTGAAACACAAAACGCATTGGCCACGGTTTTCATTGTGTTTTCTTAGGCTAGCTACAGAAAAATAGCGATTAGCCTATTTCCAAACATAAATTAGGCGCGAGTATATGGATCTTTTCGTCCAGATGCGTTGAGTGCGATGGTGTTGCTCTGAAATTCTAATTTTACCTGGGGTAGAAAACCCCAATTTTGCAGACCTGTAACCCTAAATTTTGATCATGGTGAAATCCCATACACGATGCAAAAATCAAATTGAATATAAAGGTTAGCTTTGAAACATCACATGGAACAAGAGTATACGATTGAAATGCAATGAAGATGCTTAGAATTGAGAATACGATTTCAAACGTTTTGAGATACAGTCTGAGTATATGATACCGATTCAGGGCGTTTTGGTGGTTGTTGTTGATTGGAACGTGTTCAAGACAACCTTGGCAAGCTGTTGAGATAGTTTTGGAGGCTTGAATCGACCTCTAAGGTTGATTTCAGAATTTCAGTTTTCAAGCAATATTTCAAGTTTTGTATATTGGCCTTCTGCGCAGCTTAGTCTCCAAAAACATTAGGTTTGCATTCCTGATCATATAGTGAATGTGTTAGGGCAACAAAACTAGAGCAAATCCATGGCATTGATGATTTTTGAATATTTGATTTCAAGGATCTTTTCCATATCTTTTCATGTGCATTTTGTGTCAACTTGCATCCAATTAGTCCAAATCTTTCCCTATGAGCATGTACACGAAATATTGAGTCCAAATCATGCATAAAAAGATTTTTTAGGTCAAGCTTTATATTTTTCATGTATTTAAGTAATTTAAATGAATTAATATTAATATAAATTCAAATAAATAATTAAAAATTGAGAAAATACTTCCCCTTGGGTTTAATGGTCGTGCATAGGCTTGGCATGAAGAAACTTGGAAGAAAAATGGGCCCATTAGCATTTTTGGATCATTTGAAGTAAAGTTGACTTTCAAAAATTTCCAAAAATTTCCCAACTTCCACAAGGCATAACTTGCTCAATTTTTAAGCTTTTCACATGTTCTTGGACATTTTGGAAAGGTCTTTGAGTCCTTTAACCAATGCCTTTTGTCCCATGTCATTTTGATTTACCAATCTCAAGTTATGGCCTTTGACTTAAAGTCCCTTTTTGTTGACTTTTGAAAATGACCTATAATGTTGAAATTGATAACTTTTTGTGAGAGCATTTCTTGGACTTGGAATATGAAGATGAGTTGTAGGAAATGTCTTTCTCTTCAAAATTAGCTTTGGATGGAATTTTTCTGATAATCCATGTGAAAGTTATGCCCTGGTCAATTTCAGTTGACTTTTTTCAGCTGTCCAAATATAGCAACTTTTGCATCTTTGATGATTTCTGAGCCAAATCTTGAAAATCATGATCAAGCATTGATCAAATGATGTTTGTGGCTTCAAAATGATATGTTGACCAAAAATTTGAACTTTTGACTGTCAAATGACCATTTTGCCCCTACAGTTGACTGTAGTGCAATCTAGGGTTTTGACTGTGCAATTTTGAGCTGAATGCCTTGAAACTTGATATGAGGATGCTTGACCACATTTGTAGGCATGTGAGACTTGATTGGGCCTCTGAAAACTTCATTCTCTTGATCAGAATCCAAACCCTAGTTTTGACTGCATGGGAGACAGTTGAACTGCACAACCCTTGGGGCATTTTGTGACCTTGACTTGACAAATCTTTGGAGAATATGGGAGGGCAAATTTTGGGGTACAACACACACGTATTAGTGGATACCGGCTCTTCCCTGAATGTTTTGCCTAAGAAGGCATTGGATCGCTTGGATTCTGAAGGTTTGGAATTGAAACCTAGCAACATCATTGTTAGAGCCTTCGACGGCTCTAAGAGGATGGTGCACGGTGAAGTAAACATTCCTATTCGTGTGGGTTCCCAAGTCTTCGAATCAACGTTCTTTGTAATGGATATTCGTCCATCTTACTCCTGCTTATTGGGTCGACCCTGGATTCACAAGGCTGGGGCAGTAACCTCCACTCTACACCAAAAGCTCAAATATCCTGTCAAAGGGAAGATTGTTACCGTGCAGGGTGAGGAGGAATACATGGTTAGTCACTTGAATTCATTCCGGTATATCGAGATGGACGGGGAGTTTATTGAAACCCCCTTTCAGCATTTTGAGGAAGTACCTCCAATTTTGGCATCAGTTGAAGCAGTGGCTGAAGAAGACTTCCCGTTGAAGATGGCATCTTTGAAGGATGCCCGGGTTGTAATCGAGAAAGGCAATTGTGCGAACTGGGGTCAGCTTCCTGACTTCACTCAAAAGAACGACAAGTTCGGGCTGGGCTTTACTGCAGAGGCTCAGAGGGTTGTGCGCAAGGAAAAGATCAGAAAGGCTCTAGTGTTTATCACCAGTCCAAGGGTGAATGTTATTGAGGAGGATGTAGGGGAAGCGGAATTTGACAATTGGATCTACCCGACTACCAGCAATGGACCAAGCAACTGGACGGCAAAGGATTTTACACCTATCACATTTGTCACGCAGTAATTAACTCTTTTGATTTTCAATTTGTAACAAACAATGTGTTAAAACTTTTATTGGCTCGGTGTCCTACCCGGGGCATCGTAGCTCCATTTGTGAGGGCTTTTTGTATGACATTTCCATATATCATCATTCAAAACATTGGACGTTTGTTGCATTTCAAATCTTGTGCTCTTTTTCTCTCTGTGTTATATATTGCAAAACAGCCATATTTACACACACTCACTTATACAGGTTTCAATCCACTCTGGATCTCACTGGTAACAGCTCTGCTACCGCCAGTTATGACTTCGAGAATCCGATCAACTTGGCCGAAGACGAAGGTGAAGATGATTGCGAAGTGCCTGGTGAACTCGCAAGACTGCTACTCCAGGAAGAGAGGGCTATTCAACCACATGAAGAGCCGGTGGAAACAATTAACCTGGGTACTGAGGCAGATAGGAAAGAGATCAAGATTGGGGCTAATCTAGAGCTCAGCGTGAAGCAACGATTGATCCAGATGCTACAGGATTACATGGAGATATTTGCTTGGTCCTATGAAGACATGCCTGGTTTGGATGCCGACATTGTAGTTCATCACCTGCCAACTAAGGAAGACTGCCCTCCGGTAAAGCAAAAGGTTCGCCGCATGCGCCCAGATATGTCTGAAAAGATCAAGGCCGAGGTTATGAAGCAATTCGATGCTGGATTTCTAGCAGTAACTTCCTACCCTCAGTGGGTTGCCAATGTGGTGCCAGTACCGAAGAAGGACGGTAAAGTCAGAATGTGTGTTGACTACAGGGATTTAAACAGGGCAAGCCCAAAGGATGATTTTCCTCTACCTCACATTGATGTTCTCGTTGACAATACTGCTCAACATAAGGTTTTCTCCTTCATGGACGGTTTTTCAGGGTATAATCAGATCAAGATGGCCCCGGAAGATATGGAAAAGACTACCTTTGTGACTCAGTGGGGCACCTTCTGTTACAAAGTTATGCCATTCGGATTGAAAAACGCTGGGGAAACCTATCAACGTGCCATGGTTGCTTTATTTCGTGATATGATCCATCACGAGATTGAGGTATACGTCGATGACATGATTGCAAGGTCTCAAACTGAGGAGGAGCACCTTGATCATCTGAGGAAGCTATTTGACCGACTGAAGTTATATAAACTGAGGTTGAATCCCAACAAATGCACCTTTGGGGTGAGGTCCGGAAAATTGCTAGGTTTCATTGTAAGTGATAAAGGTATCCAGGTGGACCCTGCCAAAGTGAAAGCCATACAAGAGATGCCAACTCCAAAGACAGAGAAAGAAGTCAGAGGCTTCCTAGGACGACTGAATTACATTGCCCGATTCATCTCACATCTAACTGCTACCTGTGAGCCAATCTTCAAATTACTGAAGAAAGATCAAGTAGTACGTTGGAACGATGAATGTCAAGCTGCCTTTGAAAAGATAAAGGAATATCTCCAAGAGCCACCCATTCTTATGCCTCCAGTGGAAGGAAGACCTCTGATACTATATTTGACAGTACTTGACAATTCAATGGGGTGTGTGCTGGGATAGCATGACGAGTCTGGCCGAAAAGAGCATGTTATTTATTACTTGAGCAAAAAGTTTACCGACTGTGAGTCTCGTTACTCACTGCTTGAGAAAACTTGTTGCGCTCTAGTATGGGCTGCTCGCCGGCTGAGGCAGTATATGCTGACTCACACCACTTTGTTGATTTCAAAGATGGATCCCATCAAGTACATATTTGAAAAACCCGCTCTGTCCGGAAGAATAGCAAGATGGAAAATGATCTTAACAGAATATGATATCCAGTATACAACTCAGAAAGAAATTAAAGGAAGTGTACTGGCAGATCATTTGGCACACCAACCTGTGGACGATTACCAATCCTTGAACTTTGATTTTCCAGACGAAGACATCATGGTGGTAATTGACTGTGAAGTACCTGGACCGGATGAAGGACCTGAGGAAGGATCCCGATGGTCTATGCTTTTTGACGGAGCCTCCAATGCTTTGGGTAACGGCGTCGGTGCTGTAATCATATCTCCCAAAGGAACGCATACTCCACTCACCGCCCGATTATGTTTCAACTGCACCAACAACATGGCAGAATATGAGGCATGTATCATGGGTCTACAAGCTGCAATCGATTTAAGGATCAAATTCCTGAGTGTCTTCGGAGATTCTGCTCTCGTGATCAATCAGATCAAAGGCGAGTGGGATACGAAACACCCAAATCTTATTCCTTACAAGGAGTATGTGTCAACCTTGCTTCCCCACTTTGAAGAAATAACTTTTGAGCACTTCCCAAGAGAGGAGAATCATCTAGCGGACGCACTGGCTACGATGTCTTCAATGTTCAAAGTTAGATGCGACAATGAGGCTCCCCGGATCATCATCTGGAAGTTGGACGAACCGGCATACTGCTGCGACCTTGAGGCCGAGAAGGCAACTGAAAAACCCTGGTATCATGAGGTGAGGAGGTACTTAGAAGCTCAGGAATACCCTGAAGGTGCATCTGTCAATGACAAGTTCATGAGGAGGTTTGCGGCAAAATTCTTCCTCAGTAACGGCATCCTCTACAAACGGAACCATGATTCAACTCTACTACGTTGTGTGGATAAGGCTGAAGCAGAGAAAATCATGTTAGAACTGCATGAAGGTACATTCAGAACACATTCCAGTGGACACACCATGGCAAAGAAAATCCTTCGAGCAGGGTATTTCTGGCCCACAATGGAAGCCGATTGTTACCAACACTCTCAAACTTGTCACAAATGCCAGATCTATGCTGACAAGGTGCATATTCCTCCCGTTCCTCTGAACGTCCTGACGGCACCTTGGCCTTTTGCAATGTGGGGCATTGATATGATCGGTGAGATCCGACCGACGGCATCCAGTGGGCATCGCTTCATCTTGGTGGCAATCGATTACTTCACGAAGTGGGTTGAGGCAGCTTCCTACGCAACGGTAACCAAGAGCGTCGTGGCACGTTTTATTCGGCATAATCTGATATGTCGATACGGCGTCCCGGAAAGAATCATCACGGACAATGGTACCAACCTCAATAACAAAATGATCACTGAACTCTGCGAACAATTCAAGATACATCACCACAATTCTTCTCCCTACCGGCCAAAGATGAATGGGGCTGTAGAGGCAGCTAATAAGAATATTAAGAAAATTGTGCAGAAGATGACAGTGACCTATAAAGATTGGCACGAGATGTTACCGTTTGCTCTTCACGGGTACCGTACCTCAGCGAGGACGTCAACCGGGGCAACTCCTTTCTCCTTGGTCTGTGGCATGGAGGCAGTCTTGCCCATTGAAGTCCAGATACCTTCTCTTCGGATAATGAAAGATGCAGACTTAAATGAAGATGACTGGATCCAGACTCGACTTGATCAATTAAACCTGATTGACGAAAAGAGGCTCACAGCTATCTGTCATGGTCAGACGTATCAAAAACGAATGATCAGGACATTTAACAAGAGGGTCAGATCACAAGAGTATCAGGTCAGAGACTTGGTAATGAAGCGCATCATTCTTCCTCAAAGTGATCCCAGGGGAAAATGGACCCCTACTTACGAAGGGCCATTTGTGGTTAAACATGTTTTCTCAGGAGGAGCCATGATCCTAACCACCATGGATGGTGACTACCTTCCTCACCCCGCCAATGCAGACATAGTGAAAAGATACTACGCATGAATAAAAGACCCGCTAGGTTGACATACCTAGGCAAAAATAAGGGCTTCCCGGCGAACCAAAAGGGTTCGGGCAAAAATAAGGGATGAAATGAAAAAAATTTGTACACCCGGCAAGTCGAAAACCTGAAAAGGCGGCTTGGGCAAAAATGGGTATCCCGGTGGACTGAAAACCCGAAAGGGCGGTCCAGGCAAAAGTTAGGGATAAGGCGTAACACTATGTCTCATTGGATCACTTTGCATCCGGAATTCGGCATCAACTATCTGGCTCAGATTTCGGCATCGACCAATCAGCTTCATCTCCAACTAGGCAGCAAAATGATGAGACGCTTGAAGACATAAAGGCGATAGCAGAGTTGGAACCCAGTGGGATTGTTCACATAGCTGTTTTGTTTCCTTTTCAAAATTGTAAATTCTATATTATTCGGCGGCATTCTCTTACTAGGATGTCAGCCTCTTGTACAAAAACGCCTATTCACATGCAAAATTCAAATCAATACAAATTCACTTGTCTATACAAATTGCCATTGTTTTTCCTTTTTCTGTTTTGTCTTGCGAAGAACGTCCAATGTTCATTTTTGATATATGCATTTGACATTAAATTGTTGATTCATAAAATATTTGCATATGAAACGAAAGATTAATTACAGGTGACATCAGAAACAGGGGCAATGTGGAGTTGTCTGATGCAGTCTGGTCACTTTGTCTACCAAGGTACCAAGGTAGATTCGACTGAAGAATGTGACCAAACCATCTCAACACCCCGCAGAGTAAGACAAGATTCAGCAATACTTTCTCCAAGCGGAGTTGTCTCCCCGTCAATCCTGAAAAGGCACAACGTTCCCCGGCAGGTCTTAAAATCTTATCCCCAGTAGATTCTGGAAGCTTGTTCCCTGCAGAATACGGACGTCTCTCCCGAGCTTTGTTCAGAGTTATTCCTCACAAGGGCTTATAACTGGGTTATCCTCAGCTAATCGCCACGGAAGATCGCCCCCAACAAAGTATCTTTCAATCCCCAGCGGAGTTTATCTTTCAATCCCCAGCGGAGTTTATCTTTCAATCCCCAGCGGAGTTTATCTTTGGTATCCCCAACAGAGTTTATCATCGTTATCCCCAGCGGGATCCATCATTAAAGTCCTCAGCAGGCCTCTCATCAAAAACTTCAGCAGAATATCTCTTCCGCGAAACAATCCCCCGGCCGATTGTCAAGGATTTATTTCCTAAAACAAAAACACATTCATAAACATTTCACTTACATACATGATAAAGTACATACAACGCTGTCTCATATTAAAACATCATGCATATCATACATCATGACATTGCATACAACTTATGTTTTGCCTTTTCAGGGAAAAAGACGATCCCAAAGACAACTATCTTCAACTACAACAATTCCAGATTCGATACCTGTATCTAGCCAGGGCATATCTGTTGACCACGTTTCCAGACTCGATTCCTGTATCTAGCCAGGGCACGTCTGAAGAGTTCGAAGATTCGATTCCTGTATCCAACCAGGGCACATCTATCAACTATAACATTTCCAGATTCGATTCCTGTATCTAGCCAGGGCATATATGTTGACCACATTTCCAGACTCGATTCCTGTATCTAGCCAGGGCACGTCTGAAGAGTTCGAAGATTCGATTCCTGTATCCAGCCAGGGCATATCTATTGACGACCATTTCCAGATTCAACTCCTGTATCCAGCCAGGGCACATCTGTGAGCCACCGATTGTAGATTCGATACCTGTATCCAGCCAGGGCATATCTGCATAAGGAGATTGAAGATCAAACACCTGTAACAAGCCAGGAAAACATCTGCCTTTCTCAGATACATAAAGTTCTCGCTAAGGAATCTCTTGTGCGATCAAAACTTCCAAATGGCATCTGTAAGCCCATTCCCGACAAAGTTCTGTCACATCTCCAGATGGCATCTATAAGCCCATCTCCCTATCCACCACCTCTCCAAATGGCATCTGTAAGCCCATTCCCGCTGTCACATTCGCTGATACTCCAACATGCGAGTGCAAATTTCTGGGCACTCTGGTGTCCAATCTCCTTTTACCTTCAAGTTGCGAAAGGCAAACTTGCCAATCTAACTCTTCAGGTTCAAGAAGATTGAACAGGGGCAACTGTTGTACCCCAAAATTTGCCCTCCCTTTCTTCAGGAAACCATCTTGGATTTTTCAAAGTCCCCCTGAAACAAATCCGAGTCCTGAGTTATCCTTTTTTGCCCAAGCAAGCCACTTACAAGAGCAAGATGATCTCACGACCTCCAGAAACAACGCTTTTATCTTGAAAGAAAAATCAAATCAATCAAATTCTAAGTACTTAGAATGCTTCTCTAAAAATAAGTGTTTTTAGAAAAATCAGCGCTTCAGAACTTCTGGACCCATTCCAGATGAAGATGGTCAGAAGTTGCAAGCTTGGCTCAGCGTGGTCGGAAGTTGGCTCTTCAGCAGCTACATCAGTTCAATCAGAAGTTGTAAACGTGGTTCAGAATGTAAGCCTCAAACAGAACATGCCCCTTCAGCAGTTACACAAGCTCAGTCAGAATTTGCTAAAGGAATGCAAGAGAAGCAGGAAAGTCTGAAGGCTCCTTCAGAACAGGTTGAAATCAGAAGATGAAAGGTCAGAAGAATGGGTGTTACACTGATACAGAATCTCTAAGTCCATATTGTCCAGAAGCAAATCCAAGAAACGTACCAGAAAACCAGGAGAATCTCCAGAGCTTACTAAGACAACAGGTAGCCAAGGCCAGAGCATGGTTTACGCTGCTGATTTAACGCTGGTTTCCATTACCAGAATGTTGGTATTGACAGGTCTTGTCACCATTTAATGCCCATTAATGCTTCCAACCACTCCTGAGCATTCACGTGTGGCTTGGAAAACGCTTTTGCACAGATTCTGGCATGGGTCTTCACGCCACCGCCCACTTCAGAGGTCACTTCTCCCCAATCTACGCCTGCTGCTGCAACCTAGGCTGAAAGATAGCTGTTATCACAACTTCCCAGGAATTTCTGTCAAAGAACAAATTCAAACTCTGTTGGCGCCTTAAATGTTCAAGGCATCCACAAGAACTTTGCCTATAAATAGAGAGGCTTCACCACTGCAGAAAAAGCGTTCAAGAAAAGAAACAGAAAAATTGCTAAGAGAGAAACAGAACTCCTAGCAACACAGCATTCTGAAACTCTGCCAAAATCTCCAGCTTTGTTTCATAACTTTGAGTTTCTCACCTTCAACTTCATCAAATATCCAGTTCTTTTCTGTAAACCAAAAACACTCTTTCCAAACTTCTGACCTTACACACGTATACACCTTTACTTCCCCTTTTCCAAATTTGTCCAGAACACCACCAGAACCAGAACCAAAAGCTAAACTTTCACTCACCAACTTTTCCAAACAGTCAGGTAAGCACCTGCTGACCCTCATCACACTGTTAAGCATCATCAGCTGTGCATATTCAAGGAACATAATGTAAATATTCATGTTATTGCTGTTTATGTTCTGAGGATTTTCATACCTCAGAACGTTCTGAGCCAGTATAAGGATTTGCCCGTGACCTTGGTGATTCTGACCTCTGAAACATTTTTGTATTTGCTGGATCTGTTCCAAGTATGTTTCCTGTTTTGTGGAGTAACAACAGGATTGCAGATGTTCTGATTAGTACAGGAAAAAGCCAAGTGCTGACTTTGACGTTAGCACATCTGAAGCCTGTTTTGCTGTCAATGATATCAGAATCTATGAGAGTTATTGCCTTTTCAGCAGAATCAGAACTTCTGGTTTCTCCACTAACAAACTTCTGTCTTGCAGCGCAGGGAAATCAGAACTTCTGATTTCCCCACTAACAAGGTTCTGTTTTGCAGGTGCTAGAGTTAGAAGTTCTGACTCATCCAGTTTCACTAACAGGTTGATCATCTGGCAGCGGAGCTGAGTCAGAACTTCTGATGACCTCCCAGCAGCGCGCGGGCTCCCTCTCTCTCTATATATATCTTGTTTTTTGCTATTTTCTTTTTTGTCTATTTTTCTCGTTGAACCCCCCATGTACAAATGTGTATCCCCCTCCCCTAATTGTTGTAATAGCGTAGGATTTTACATTTCCGCTTCTTATTGCTAGTAATTAGGACGTGTATGGCAAGATAAAATCAATGAAGTAGAAAAACCTAATTCAAAGAAAAACTCTTGTATGCAATAAAACACACTTGCACGCTGACACCCCTAGGGTTACATCCACTTGTTGCCTTTCAAAAATTGGGCCATATTGCATGCTAGGTCTCTTTGGGCAAAACAAATAACTCAAATGATCATAGTCCCTCGATAACGTTTTTTTGCCTAAAATGATCAAAGTCCCTTAAAGAAAAATTGCCCAAAGATACTTGGCACCATTGCAATTATGGTCTAAACGATGACCCACGCCCGTCCCTTTAACATCCTAAACACAAGATTGGCCACCAAATACAATGGTGGAACAAAATTGTTAAAAGGGTTAAAAACATAGCAAAGATCTTTGAGAAATTTAGGGTAGATAGCTCTTGATTACTTGCCAATTTGCAAAACACTTGCCTATTTTTCAAAACCACACATCAATACACTTTCAAAACAACTTTCAAAAACATTGAAAACCTTTTCAAAAGACATACACCTTTGTATACATCCCAACATGGATCATTACAAAGGTTGCCACCACATTGGCCTCTTTTCAAAACATTTTCAAATCCACACACACACACACAAAGCACCATTTCAAACAATTGGAAAAAGGCAAGTGATCTAAGCAAGTAACTAAGATCCCATGGATAACCATGGATAGAAAGGGTGCTAATACCTTCCCTTTCTATAATCTACTCCCCGAACCCAAGAAAACATCTCAAAGGTTTTTGCTGTGCTTTTTAAACCTTTCCTTAGGATAAAATAAAAAGTCGGTGGCGACTCTTGCTCAACCGAAACATTTGCGAATACAAACGCAAAACCACATCAGTTCTCCCACCGTATCACAGTTATCTATAACTTTCATGTCGACCATTTTGACTAAATCAAATTGGAACTTGGTGAAAATTGGCCAAGAAGTTAGGTAAAAAATCTGACCAAAACTTGTCAAAAAATTTCTAAGTGTTGGGCAAAAATAATCAGAACTGCAAGAGCTTATATCTCTTAATCCAAGCATTTTTTGAGGTTCTTCCCACATTGACAAAGTTGTAGATTTCATCAATCCCTACAACTTTCATGTTGAAAGTTTTCCTTTAACCAACTTGTATCTTGATGTAACTTGCTTGTGAAGTTAGGGTTTTTTAAGCACAAAACGCTTGAAATTTTTCTAAGTATTGAAAATCTTGACTTTTTTACTTTTGTTGACTTTCTTGATTCTTGATGATCAAGTTTGATAGTTTTGAATATCTTGATGATTCTTGATAGTTTTGTTGACTGTTGACTTTTCATCAGTTGATTTTAAATTTTCAACTATCAACCACTTGTATCTTTGGAAATGTTTTTGAGCCATGTAATTAGGTCAATATGTTATGTTTGAGTCCTTGAAATCATGCTTCAATCCATTAAGTCATGAACTAGGTCAAAGGTTAATGATCAGTCATCCTTAGTCAAAACCCTAATTTGGGCATTTTGTGACCTCTGATGATTTGAGGGCTTTTCTTGAGGAATCATGATAAACCCTTGATCAAATGATGAATATCACTTGAAAATGTTGATGTTGACCAAAAATCTTGAAGTTTGACTGTATTTTGACCATAGTTGACTTTTTGCCCAATAAGTTAATTTTCAACCATCTGAGCAATTGACTGAGCAAACTTGTGATGCAAGGCTTGAAACTTGACATATGAATTATTGAGGACCTATGATAAACCATAAAATTCATTTGAGGCCTTTTCTAACCAATCATACTTGAGAAAATCCAAACCCTAGTTGAAGGCACATTGATTAGGAGGAGGTTTGACCAGTCAACTCTTGAGAACCCTTGAGCATTTGAGGATGTCTTGAAGAAAATATGGGAGGGCCAATTTTGGGGTACAACACCTACCAAAATATCCCGAAAGTCAAATCTCAATGAGCATAGCATCGAATATCAACCAACTTCAGTTTGCACCAAAGTCGTTTATCTCACTACCTTCTAATGGCCAAGATGTGTCAATTAAGGTTCTAAAGGTCAGTTAGTGCTTAATGACACTATATGGAAGCCTAATGTTATCCTTGACTAACTCAAGGAACATTAGTACAAGACAAATTGTTACACTAACGTAGCTATCATATCATCCATATTGGTCTACGCTATACAACCTTTATGATTTATTGCTACTTACCTAAGGTGTTCCCTGATTTCGGTGTAGGATCTTTGCAAGAAAATGCCCAAGCAACCCTCAAATGTAAATCAAGCAAAGAATACAATTTATACAAGTAAAGTGATCTAAACTCTTAAGGTAACCCCCCTTTTAAGTATTCACCCCATCAGAGTCGCCAGTTCTGTAATACAGTGGGAGAACTGACTTGTTTATTTATCGCAAATGTTGCGGTTAGCAAGAGTCGCCACCGACTTTTCTTTTATCCAATAAGGAAAGGGTGAAAAGAACAGGAAAGACCTTTTTTTAAGATTTTGAGTTCGGTGGGTAAGTTATGAAAAGGGAAGGTGTTAGCACCCTTTTCATTTGTAGTTATCTACGGGCTCTTAATTGCTTGCTCACTTTATTTGCTTTGTTGTGTGTGCTTCGAAAATGTTTGAAAATGCCGAATAGTAAGGCAGTTTTCTTTGTAATGATTCTTGTATCAGTCCTCAAGAATGTATACAAAGCATTTGTTTTGAAAGAACGTATTTGTTTGAAATTGTGAGGTGTGAAAAGTATTTGTTGCGAGCAAGCAATTGAAAGTATTTTACCCACTCAAGGTCATTCTTATTTTTTTCCTCCTTCTTTAGATAATGCTATCAAAACCATTAGTTAGTAGGAAGCCCTATCTTTGAATGTCAAGGGACAGGCGTAGGGTCGTCGTATGGTCATTGAAGGCAACTCGTAAGGATACCTTAGCAATTTGAAGGGGCGTCATCATATATTCGTAGGCAACTTCGAGGGACAAGATCATATACCATAGGAAACTTCGAGGGACATTGAGGGACTATGATCTTTATGATGATTTGTAACTGAAGGTCTTTGCTAATGGTATCCCTACGTTCGAGGGACGTGACAATTGTTTTTCCGAGGCAACAAGAGAGGTTACCCTAGAGGTGTGAGTGTGCGAGTGTATTGGTTTCAGTTCTTTTATCTTGAAAATTAGGGTTTGCTACGTTTGCTTTTAATCTTGCCATACACGCCTAATTACTATACAGATAATATTGTACAAATTATAAGTGCGGAAATTAAATCCTACACTATTACATCCTGCGGGCAGTTACATAATAGAAAATATACAGAAAAATAAACTAAACTATTACAAAATTTCTCATGCAACCTATACATTTTTTCTAGAACTTTAAATGGCAAATAAATAGAAAAATGATAATAAAAATGTTAGAAAAATATTTAAATGTCCTAAAACCCTAGGTATTAAGAAAATGATTTTTTTTGGTATTTTTGTAATTTGATTTTAATAATAAAACCTAAGTCTAAATTAATTACAATTAGTTATAAAATAAACATTAAAACATGACTAAACTAAATTAAATTTTCTATTAAAAATTAGTTTAATTAATCAAAACCTAAAAATCTATTTTTTTGTGACTTTATGATTAAATAATAAAATAAAAATTGATTTTAAAAAGATTAATTTAATTAAAAAAGAAATAAAATGAAATAAGAAAAAGAACTGGGCCTGCATTGAAATAAACTGGGGGGTGTGAAAGGGAATTCACACAGGCCCAATGACAAAGGCCCAGGGGCTGGGTGAAGGTCCATGTGATCCCATGCTTTGTGTTTGCTGGCTTACCATATGCGCATAGATCTGGAGCGCTGAATCTTGAGGGTGATGAGATCTGATGGTTGAGAATGGAAGGTGTGTGATAGGCGTGTTGGACCCGTCACATTGGATTTGCAGAAAAGGGAAAATGTAAAAAAAAATGCAAGACACCAGGATCGAACCCACGCCCTGGTGCATGTAAGCCTTAACACGCGCTTGCTTGCCATTGGGGTGGCTGTACATCTGGTAGCTTAATTGAAACAAAATCAACATAACATGAAATCAAGGCCTGAACTAGAGAGGCGTCAGAGCCCTAGCTCCGATCGTCTTCTCCGGCGAACTCATTTATCAACCTGCAAAACCAAGCGCTGTTAGATATTCAGAGGGGCCCTACCCCCCTATTTTGAGGGTCTTGAATCCAAATATGGACTTAGTTTTGGCTAAAAGTCTCTATATTCTGAGTTTCAAACAAAAAACCCTATCACGACTTAAAAATGGCAAATCACGATTCAGGCATTATAATCTCCATATGATGCTTTAAACCTGTTCTAATGATGCTTAGGAACATATACATACACGTCAAATTATTCAACAATGAACAAACTAAGAGTTTGAATTTCAGAATTTTACCAACAAACGGTGAACTCAAAAGTGATGGTTCATGCGTGCGTTGGGCATGCTTATGAACTTTGTTCAACTCTTGGAAGCCTCAGGGACGTGATTTGGTCCTTTGTTTGGACTAAAACAGCCTGGATCTCCTGATATACACTTGCACTATCCTTTAAATTTTTTGAATACTTTAGGGTTCTGTATGTGGCAGGTTGCGCGTGTCCTTGGGGTCTGATTTTGTTATGCTTATATAGCATATCACATTAGGGCAACATAAGGAGGAAGAATCCATGGCATTTAGTGCATGATTTGTTTCCAAAATTCACTTGAAAAACTTTCCAAATTTGTGAAAATCTTGTCTTAATGATATTTTGCTTGGATGTAACGAATTTGATAGCTTGTTATGAGCTACTTAGGCCTCTTGACTGCTCCAACACAAAGCCCACACGCCTTGGCCCATTAACTTACCATTTGTTTTGATTTTATTTGTTTTAAATTAATAAAAAAATTCAAATAAAAAGAAATAAAAATCATGAAAAATAAGGTAATTGTTTTAGATGTCCTTAAACATGTCATGAACATGTTTGAACCTCAAAAGTTAGGTCCAATAGCTTAGAATCTCAAAATTGCTCAATATAGACTTCATGCATCTTCACAAAATTGCCCAACTTGTGAACACCATAACTTGCTCAATTTTAATATTTTGAAGGTAATTTTGGGCTTTTTAGAAACCTCAAGATGTCCCCTACATCTTCACTTTTGATCATTTTTTCATTTGAATACTTTATTTTGATGTAAGTTGCCTTGACACAAAGTGTCTTTTTTGTTGACTTTTGAAATGACCTATAATGTATGGGCTTATATCTCTCAAATTGAAACATTTTTTAGACTTGAACCCACAAATACAAAGTTGTAGGGAATTGAATTTCCTTCAAAATGAGCTTTGGTTGGGGAAAAGTTGATGAAGCATATGAAAGTTATGTTTGGTCAAAGTTCAGTTGACTTCTTCTAAGGGAATGGTTAAAACCCTAATTTAGCAACTTCTGACTTTTGAGTAATCCCTTGATGAATCATGATCAACCCTTTGATCAAATGATGAATGTGACTTCAAAATGTTGATGTTGACCAAAAATCTTGAAGTTTGGATGTACATTGACAACAATTGACTTTTTCCACAACACAGTTGATTTTAAATCCTCTGAGCAATTGACTGAGCAAACTTGTGATGCAAGACATGAAACTTGGTATGAGAATTCTTTAGGACGTATTATAAACCATGGAAAACATTTTAGGCCTTTGTAATCCAAACTTCCTTTTGAAAAGTGAAACCCTAGTTGTAAGTCCATTGCTTATGAGGAGAATTTGTCTGATCAATTCTTGAGCTACCTTGGGCATTTGAGAACCCTAGGAGTATATCTTGAGTAGGATGAGAGGGAAAATTTTAGGATACAACAAATCTCATCTCTTCTTATTTTAAGAGTCACTCTAGTTATCTTCATCTTCCTCTACTTTGACCTTGAAAGTTGAGGCATTTAAGGAGATGTTCTTTTTTTATTCTTTACTCTTATCCTTGAGCTTAGCAAGTCTCTTGAACTTATGCTTATGTTAAGTGAGCTTACCGAAGATAGTTGACATGTATAATGTTTTTAGGTCATTAAATTCCTTGATAGCAGTGACTTTTGGCTGCCATTCCATGCACATTACATAGACCATAAAATTTGATTATCATAATCTTTATCATAAGTGGTCTTTCCTAAATTCTCAATTTTATTGATTATATGTGAAAATATCATCTGCATGAAGGCCACAGTTTCACTGGGTTCCATGCAGAAGAGTTTGTATTCTTTCGTTAAAGTATTGATCTTAGATTGATTAACGTCTTTGGTTCCCTGATAGAGATCTCGAAGAGAATCCCACATTTCATGATTTGTCTTATAAGGTGATATAGGAAAATATACGTTCATGCTCAATGGTGAGATGAGTATATTTCTCGCCTTCAGGTCATAAGACGCCTTTTTAATTTCAGCATCATTCCAATCCTTCTAATAGGCATAACTTTCACTAGTGGAAATCAAGGCTCTATTATATGCTCTCTTTAGATCAATTTGTGCCATATTAAATAACTTTTGAGGTTGTTAAACCTTATCGAAAGAACCAACTCTTGATGACAATTATCGGTTTGAATATGGAGTAATTTGTCAAGAAGGGCGTTGAATAGACAATTAAAAAATTCCCTTCCTTTCGATTTCAAAATCAGATTATGCAAGAGGAAGCGAATATGGTGAAAACTTTATTTTGAAATGGTTTTAAGATATTGGAAGAAGATTGGTATTGCACACACACCAAAGGTTTGTAATGAAGTAATAGACAATGTAAGGATTAATGGTTAAAGCTTCAAACAAGATGTCTAATGCCTTTACCAATTTATTACTTAGAAGCAAATATACACTACTACGAAAAACACATATAACGGCGGTTGCAAAATACCTAGAATAACGGTTGAACAAGCATTGTTAGGTAAGGCGTGGTTGTAAGTGGGTTATTTATGATCACAGTCTATTGCATGTGGTAGTAAACTTGATAGCGCACTATATAAAACCATAGTTGTATTAAACAACCAATGTTGTATGTCTTTTAGTAAAATAAATAAATGCAGCAGTAGAACAACAACAATAGTAAGAACAGAAAAAACAAGAAGAAGAACATAAAAAATAATAATAACAACAACAAGAACAACAATAACAACAACAAAAAGAACAATAGCAGTAAAAATTAAATTATTCTTGAAAAACAACTTAAATGACAACAAGAACATAATTGTTATTGTTGATTATTGAATATTTCAAAATCAAATTATGCAAAAGGAAATGAATATCGTGAAAACTTTGTGTTTGAAATAGTTTAATATATTGGAAGAAGATTGGTATTGTACACGCACCAAAGGTTTGTAATGAAGTAATAGATAATGTAAGGATTAATGGTTAAAGCTTAAAACAAGATGTCTAATGCCTTTACCAAGTGATTACTTAGAATAAAATCTACACTACTATTAAATTAACAACTTAGACTGAATATCACGCTACATACAACCATGGTTGTAAACTGGATTAACAACAACGAGAACATCAACAAGGATGACAACAATAATAACAATAACAACAACAAAACAACAATAAAACAATAATAAGAACAACAATAATAACAACAAGAACAACAAGGGCAAGAACAACAAAAATAACAAAAAAAGAACAACAAGAACAACAACAACTAGCATTGCTAACTTGAATCCATATTTTCCTTGTCTCATTCAAGTTGAAGAAGAGATGATGGAGTTCTTAAATTTGTTAATGAAAAAAATGATGTTTTCGAGTTTTTTTTATGGAAGAAATGATATTTTCGAGCTTGGTTTAGTGGAGAAATATAGTGTCATAAATGAAAGATGACGTTCGGAGGTATACGATGAAGTTCGTCTAACTTTTAGGTTTCTCACAGATCACTAATGATACTTTCTGGAGCGTTGATACTCACTAAATGGACACCAAATATTTGTTTAAGAACGGTGAAGAAACTCAATAAACACTCTTATAATAAACTCAATAAATGTATTTTAATAAAATATAAAAAATACAGGAGTAGGACAACAACGATAACAATATTTGAATTCATGATCATGCGCTACATACAACAACAGTTGTACTAAACAACCGTTGTTGAATGTCTTTTAATAAAATATTAAAAATGCAGCAGTAAAATAACAACAATAGCAAAATTCAAACTCAAGAACATGCGCCACTTTTTACCTCGGTTGGAACTTCCAACTGTGGTGAAAAGTTGCTTAAAAATGATGGGGAAAAAACGCCTAATTGAATAGATTTTACCTCAGTGGATCCTTTTACAGTGGTAACATGGGCGTTGTTGTATATCCTTTTTGTAGTAGTGATAATTATAATTCACACGGAATAATCAATAACAATATTATTTCAAAAGTAAATTATAATCAAAGCTAAACTTTTACAAATTAAGACTATGAACAAAATAAACCTAAGAATTGTGCAATTTTAAGCTATAAATATAACAGCTAAACTCAAGCATGCAATTGAATGATAAAGAAATAGAGAGAGAGTGTGAGTGAGAGTGAGAGTGAGAGTGAGTGAGAGAGAGATGGGGGGATAGAAGGAAAGAATGCACTAGAATTAGAAAATATATTAGTTATGTGAAATCGTCCTCGCAGGCACCTGTGTCTAGTCTTCGATGGTGAATCAACAAAAATTTGTTTCTTCCATTAATATGATATTTGAGTTCGGTTCATTTTACAACAATTCAGACAAGTAAAAGATAAACTATAACAATTCAATATATCTTTTTCCTTGCTTCTTAATACAACTTGTTTGCAACTAGCTACCAACACTATTATCCTTGAAATTATAAGTCTTGAATCCTTCTTTTCAACAAGTTGAAAAATCCAAACAAAAAAAATTCCATAACAATGGAGAAAAACTCCTTCTTATTTTTTTCTTCGAGGAATTTCAAACCTTTGAATTCCTTTAAGATCAAATTTATTCTTACAAGAACTACACACTTCAAATGAAATATTAGACCTCTAATGTTTCTTCACCATAAATCATCACACACAATCAATACTATGATTCTCTGTGAACATAATGAAAGTGATGATTTGAAAGAGATGAAGTTGTGTTTACAAAGTTTTTTCTCTTTGAAAAATATCTGATCTCAATTGCTCTTGAATGAGAATTTTCTCATAAAGTGATTCAATTTATAAACAAATTAGAATGAAAAAACTATTTATATGTGATCTTACCGGTTGATCAGAACCTGGAGTGGGCCAGAGACTTCGACTTCAATGTTGGAAATGAGGAGGAGGGGGTGTACCTGCAAGGCACTCTGACGATCTAGTGAGAAAGGGTGCAAAGAGATACAACAGAATATTAGAGTTTTAGGAATGAATATTGGATACCTGGCCCTCACAAGTGTGAGGGTTTATATAATGCCCTTGGCGCTTGGGCATTGGTCCCTATTTTTGGGTCTAGATATCTGGGTCGGCAAAAATAAGTAACTGCTAGAACTTGGTCAAAACGGGCAGTCGTGCCTATAACTAGCCGTTGTGTCGAGCACGGAGAAGGTTACGGGAAGACACATTATGAGCGCTTCCTGGATGGTCTACTCTACGGGTGTCGAGCAGATCCGAAGATAGTTACCAGTACGAGCAGGATGAGGACTAGCTTGTTTGAGCGGGCAGCGGTGGTCTCGTTTATTCTGGGTGGACAAACAACCACATGTCCCCGGCTGTTGGGAAACAGTGTTGTAGAGGGAAACTATGGTCTCGTTGGTCCTTCGTAGGGAAACGACCACATGTCTATGGATGAGGGGCAGAAGGTGCTTCTGGCGTGGACAGAGGTGCTGCGGAGGGCAGTTATGGTCTTGTTAGTCCTGGGTGGAAAAAAAACCACATGTCCTTGGATGTCGGGTAGAGGTTCTGCGGAGGGCAACAATGGTCTCGTTGGTCCTTCGGAGGGCAATCGACCACATGTCTCTGGCTGAGGGGCAGAAGGTGCTTTTGGTGCGGGCAGAGGTGCTACGGAGGGTAGTTGTGGTCTTGTTGGTCCTAGGGGGACAATCGACCACGTCCCAACTGATTGGGCCAAGGCTATTGGGCCATCTTAGATGCAGAAGTAGATTGGGCCATGCCTAAGCATTTGGCCAGACCAGAACAGGAGTCCCCTAAGTCGTTGATTCTAGGCATAAGAGTGACGACTTAGAGCCAGTCATCGTGCTGAGGAGGAAAGTGCGATGTTGGCGCTTATTGTTCGTGGTAGGGATGTTTCATGATTTTTATGAGGACATGCTCATACATGCTATTTTTTTATTTGTTACTTTTAATAAGATATTTGTTCGTATGCTCGTAGTTTTGAGCTATTTTTCAAGTTATTTTTTATGATTTTTTTGGGGGTTTGCTCGATAGTATCGATGTTCGACTATGTGGGGAACTAGTCAAACGACCAGGGTTATTTTCCGGGCAAGATCCGGAACTCAGGTCTCGTTTGGGGCATGAGCTCGGCGGCGTGAACTTCCCATCACGAGCTGGATGTTCTGCCATCCTAGTACGACGACGGTGGAGCTTGTTTGTGTTTTCCACGTCGGGCTAAGGATCTGCTCGTTAAAAGAGTGGAAACTTGCCTCTTCGTTTAATTTGAGGTGCCATGCTTGTACCTGAGCATGCACACGTGGTCGGGAATGTTGTGTATGTCATTTTGAAAGAGCACGCCGACTGTTTATATCCTTAATTGTAATATTGTTTCAGATTTTTGGCGTTTCATGGTCGAGCGAGTTCTTCCATGTGTAGGTTTTCGAGATTGTATGCCCCTTTTTCGTTTTTGCTCAAACGCGATACTATCTCTTGGATGACGGACTTGTCCCTCCTTTCTTCTTCATGCCCGTGAGCTTTGATGTGATGTATGCTCTGCAAGTGTGTTCACGGGGAACTTGTGTCTGCTCGGCTGGTGTGTTCGCGGGAACGTATGTATGCTAGACCATAGTGTTCGCGGAAATGGTTCGTTTATGTGCTCCACTCGTCAGGGAGGCTAGTGAGGTCATTTCTGCTGCGATGTCAAGCATAAATGGTAGTCACTTTCTCCTCATACAGGATGTACGCCTGGACTTTAAGGAGGAGGGTGTCTAGTGTGGCTGGTGTTTCTATGCCAACTGCTTCGGAAAAATTGTTGTAGGAGCTCAACCCTCTCCTGAGTAAGTACCTTTTCATATCGTCGATCATGGATACCTGAACAAATTTTTTGTTGAACCTCTCGATGTATGCTCAGAGAAATTCTTCTATTCCTTGAATAATCGCTTCTAGCAAGGCCTCTGTCTTTGGATGACGGCGAGAGGCAGTGAAGTTCCTTGAGAAAATCTTCCCCAACTACTTCCATGAGGTGACAGATTCATTGGGGAGGATTTTGTACCAACACATTGCCCCTTTCCTCAGAGTTGTTGGGAACAATCTACACTTGATGACTCCCCTAACACCTCGATAGTCTAGCAGGGCGTCAATGTTTTGGACGTGCTCGTTGGGGTCAGTTGTCCCATCATATGTTCCCAAGTTTTGGGGTTTTTCTACTCCAACGGGGAGGTGAGAATCCATGATAGCCTGAGATAATAGACCACATGGGTCCTCCTCGTCGCTCTAGCTCGGTGATGGTGGGGCAGAATAGTTGTGCTCCCCTCGTCGGGGACAATTGTCTCATCGAGGAGATGGGCTTCTCGATCTATCTTCAGTTTCTTGGCCATCGGGGAGAGGTGGTCTCTCCGAGGAGGAGCGTGATCACGTATCTTGATGGCCAAGAGTCAGGCTTTTTCTTGCTCCTGGCATTGATCATGTCGTCGAGGAGACTGGCTGTGTGATCTTTGTCGTTGATGCCTCCACGGGGAAGACTTTGATCAGTAAGCATTTTCCAATGCCCCAATCCTCTTATTTTGTTGGCAGATTAGGGAGTTGGTCTGGTTGAGATCTGTGAGCAGGGAAACCATAGCAGGGTCTATGCTGGGCAGAGCAAGGATTTCCTGTATGTTCTCCGGTGCTCCTTCTTGAGCCTTCTTGATCTTGCGATGGACATCTTCAGGAAAGGGCATCCTGCTACGGTCATCTGTCTTCCAGGCAGTGGAGATGATGGATATGTGAGCATTGTCATCTTCATGACTGGCCATGATCATAATCTTGAATATCTGTTTTGATCTTTGGTTTCCGTGGAAAGAAAGATGGGGAGAGCAGGTTTCCCACAGACGACGCCACTGATCTTACCTGTTGATCAGAACCTAGAGTGGACTAGAGACTTCGACTTCAATATTGGAAATAAAGAGGAGGGGATGTACCTGCAAAGCACTCCGACGATCTAGTGAGAAATGGTGCAAAGAGATACAAGAGAGTATTAGGGTTTTAGGAATGAATATTGGATACCTGACCCTCACAAGTGTGAGGGTTTATATAATGCCCCTGACGCTTGGCTATTGGTCTCTATTTTTGGGCCTAGATATTTAGGTCCGCAAAAATAGGTAACTACCAGGACCTGGTCAAAATGGGCAGTCGTGCCCATAACTAGCCGTTGCGTCGAGCATGGAGGAAGTTATGGGCAGACACGTTATGAGCGCTTCCTGGGTGGTCTTCCCTACTGGTGTCGAGCAGATCCGAGGAGAGTTACCAGTACGACCAGGATGAGGACTAGCTTGTTTGAGCCAGGCCGTGGTGGTCTCGTTGTTCCTGGGTGGAAAAACGACCACATGTCCCCGGCTGTCGGGAAGAAGTCTTGCAAAGGAAAGTGGTGGTCTCGTTGGTCCTGGGTGGACAAACAACCACACGTCCCCGACTGTCAGGAAGAGGTGCTGTAGAGGACGGAGGGCCTTCGGAGGGCCTTCAGAGGGCAACCGACCATATGTCTCTGGCTGAGGGGCAGAAGGTGCTTTTGGAGAGGACAGAGGTGTTGTGAAGGGAAGTTGTGGTCTTGTTGGTCCTAGGTGAACAAACGACCATGTGTCCTCGGCTGAGGGGCAGAGGTACTGCGGAGGGAAACAATAGTCTCGTTGGTCCTTCGGAGGCCAACCGACCACATGTCTCTGGCTGAGGGGCAGAAGGTTCTTCTGGCACGAGCAGAGGTGTCGCGGAGGGCAGCTATGGTCTTATTGGTCCTAGGGGGACAATCTACCATGTCTCAACTGATTGGGCCAAGTCTATTGGGCCATCTTGGATGCAGAAGTGGATTGGGCCATGCCTAAGCATTTGGCCAGACCAAGACAATATGTGCATGAGAAAAGGCACAAACATGAGTAAAAAACATACTATCTAACTTGAGTTGAAGCCAAAATGACTCAAGTATTTAGCTCATATTTGACTTGAATCAGCAAAGCCGTGACTTAAGTCATTTTCTTTCTTCTGACTTGAGTCACGCGAGAGAATGACTCAAGTCTTGCAAACAGAACTAAAAACACACTTAGAGACAGTTTCATGACTTGAGTCATGCAGGAAAAAATGAATTAATTAATTCAAAGACAACATTGAATCAATTCAAATTGACTGTGCTTATTGAATCAAGTCATATAACACTTGAATTAAGTCAAATAATGATACCTTTGGCCAATACTTCATAAATTCATGGAAAATCAAAAAAAAATCATGTGTGTAATGTAAAATTCATAGAGGAGACTAAAAATGACAATCAATCATAAATTGCAAAGCGTCAAAATATCAAAATAACTGATAAAACATGTGAGGGAAATTTCATCCGCCACATGTTAAACCCTTACTAAAAGTATATCATATCATTTTCCACTTATGCTTATTATAAATCTAATAATTTTGGGCATGTTACTCCTTTTAGATTTATGAAAATGTGGCTGATTCATCCTGATTGTGTGAAGGTTATACAAGACAGATGAAATAAAATTAAATTAATCATATGTCTATTCTTTCTTAGAAATTGAAGAACCTCAAAATAATTTTTAAATGATAGAACAAACATGTCATTGGTGATGTACATGTTAATGTTTAGATAAAAACCTTTATGTTTGATTCTATACACAAACAAATTGAAGTTCATGGCTATAATGATGCTTCGATGGAGTGAGCGAAAAATATCACGATTGCTTATAATTAGGCTTTGAAGGTTAAATAGAGTGATATGAGAAGGCTAGAATCAAATGGTATGCTAGAGGTGATAGGAACATGCATTTATTTCACAATACTATTAAAATTAGGCCCGCTATTGAGATAGCATCTTCTTTTACCATTGGTGATGAGGTTATTACTAATTCAACTAAGATTGAAAACCAATTTTTTTACTCATTTCTATTTTATTTGTAATGTTGATAATAATTATTCAGTTAATGGATTGATGGAGGATATGATCACAAATATTATGGATGACCAAATAAATTATATGCTTATTAGTATTGCCACTGTCTTTGAAGTGCATGACACAATCTTTGCCATGAGTATTGATAGTGTTCTTCGCCCCGATGGCTTTGAATCACATTTCTTATAAACTTTTTGAGATATAATTAAAGATGGTGTGAATAAAGATGTGGTTTCTTTATTTATTAATAGTTAGAATCCTTCCTAATCGAAATTCTAACAATGTGGTACTCATTCTCAAATGTTCTAAGGCATATCTTAAATGATAATTATAGACCTATATTATTAAATTATCATTAAAATCATTAGTAACATGGTGGCTACGAGGAAATATGACCCTCAAGATTGATATCAGGAAGATTGTGATAGGTGTATGGGTTCTCCCACTACTCACACTTTGTTTGTTGGGGAAATTCGGGGGAGTCAACACGAGGAAGTGTTTTTTACTTTGGGACATTTTCTTTATGAGCAATTAATTTCGTGAGAGACACGCCATATATTCACCTAAAACCTTAAGGTGATAGGTGTGTAAATTCTTTCAATTATAAATACTAAAGTCTCCATATTCTTAATCAATGTGGGACTTCCCCACACTACTCACTTGTAATTCTTTTTCTACACATATTTGTTATATGGTGTAATCTCATTGATTTTTTTTTTAATACATGTAGATATTTCACCAATTTTTTTAGTTCATCATTATTCTCATTATTAAGTACGAGTAATATTTCTTTTTTAGGGATGCATTGAAAAGATTAACTCAAATAATATTTGATATTGAATAAATAGTCACATCATTTAGCCACTTGATGATTTTTCACGATTATTGCTTTTAGAGAAATGATATGTTCACACCAAATTTTGACACCACCATATATTTTTGTTTCTAAAAATACAATCAATTTGGTTATTTTATTTTATTTTAATGACATTTTTCTCATCTATTTAATATAAATTCAAGATTATTCTGATAATGATTTTAACATAATATTATCATGATAATAACTCTTAGTAAAAATCTAATTATATTATTTACTAAATTAACCTTACATTAAGAATAAGTAATAATTATAAATATAATAATAAACATAATAATATTATAATATTCTAACACTATTATTATTAATAATAATTTAAAATAATATATGATAATATAATATCTAATTAATAATAATAATAATAAATAAAAAATAATAGCAATAATATAATGTCCAGCTACCACTATTATAAAAATTATAATTAACCGATATTAATAAATTTATTAAATTGACACTATATTAATAATTAATAATAATTATTATTATTATTATAAAAATAATAATAAGAAGAATAAAAATAAAATAAGAATAAGATACTTATATTTCATTTATTACAATAATTTTTATATTTTATATTTATTTTTTATCATTAATTTTCGTAATTTTGTCTATTACTTTAATATTAGATGTTTCTAAACAACATTATTCATATATTTCCTTTTTTATATCAACAGCCTTTTAACTACTATTTCATATATTTTCTAACTATGATTATTCGTTTATCCATTACTAGATTGTCGACTCGTGTTACACACAGGTATATTAGAAATAAAATTATATTATTTTATAATAGTTGATATTAAATTTTTTATTGACATATAAAATTATCTTGTAGACTATTTAGATTATGTTTACAATGAATACTATTCATTTTTTAATGAGAAACAATAATACAAAAATGTTTTATATTATTGTTTTTTTTAAGGTTTATCAGAAGATCTATTATGGTTTCATTTATATATTAAAATAAGTAAGTTGTTTTTAAATATTATGAGTATAAAAATATGACTATTTGAACTATACTAAGTTTAACATTTAACTTAAAATTTAAATTAATTTTAGTACAAATGAATATAATAGTAACAATAGTAATATCGTAGAAATGAAAAAATATTAGGAATAAAAATAGATGTATTTATGTCAACAATAATCTCATAGACCTCCTCCAGAGCAGCAATGATGCAAGAATTAAAAAAAAAAGTCTCATCTAAAAATAGTTATAAAGAATAACTATTGAATCTAAATAATCATCTCAAAGATTTACACAATTTAATTTAAGATTAAAGATATTTTAATAGCAGCAGGGTTGCATGTTTTAATGGCAACGATGAAAAATGTAATCTACTTACTGAATATACTATAGATAGAAAGGTATCTTCAGTTCGCAGATGACACCTTATCAACGAGGTCAAGAGTTGGGCTAATGTCAAAGCATTGAGGGTTGCTCTTGGGCTGTTTGAAGCTATGTCGAATTTAAAAGTTAATTTTCACAAAAGTATGCTGGTAGGTATTAACATTTCTGAGTCTTGGTTGGTTGAGGCAACTTCTTTATTACATTGTAGAGTTGGGAGGATACCCTTTATGTACTTGGGTCTTCTGATTAGTGGTGATTCTAGAAGGTTGGCTTTTTGGAGTCCTATGTTGGACCGAATTAAATCTAGGTTATCTGGGTGAAAAAGTAGGAATTTATCGTTCGGAGGCCATTTAATCCTCTTGAAGTCTGTTCTTTCTTATATGCCTATATATGCTCTTTCTTTTTTTAAAGTTCTCGACAGTATCATCGCTTCCTTAGATACTATTTTTATGAATTTCTTCTGGGGTGGTTATGAAAATCATAAGAAAATTGTTTTGGTTGACTGGGCGATTATTTGTAAAAACAAGGAGTTGAGAGGGCTAAGGGTTAGGAGGATTTAGGGGTTTAATATAGCTCTGTTAGGTAAGTGGTGTTAGAGGTTGCTAGTTGATAGATATGGATTATGGGTCAAGGTGTTGGAAGCTCGATATGGAGTGGAGGAGTGGCAGGTGAAGGAAGAAGGTAGATATTGTTCCAATTGGTGAAAAGATGTGTGTCGGGTTCAGGGTGAGTGAGGTGTAAAGGGGGAAATTGATTTCATGAGAATGTGTGGAGGAAGGTGGGGAATGGTGTTCATACTCTTTTTTGGACGGATACTTGGGTAGGTGAGGTGCCTTTTTGCGAGAGATTTAGTCGTCTTTATTAGTTGTCAGAGTTTAAAAAGAAGTCAATGGTGAATATGTTTACCTTAAGTTGGGGAGTTGGGGGAGGGGTGTGGAGGTGGCGGCAGAGATTGTTAGCATGAGAGGAGCAATTGGTGGAAGAGTTTAGGAGATTATTACTTGATGTCTCTTTATAGGATAATGTTCGTGACGAATGGAGGTGGTTTCTTTCTGAAGGTACAACTTATATTGTCAGTGATGTTTGTCATAAGCTCACTAGACGATAAGATCAACAGGTGGTGTCATTTTTAGATGATATTTGGCATAAGGAGGTTCCCTCGAAGATTTATATATGTGCGTGGCGGTTTGCTGCATGACAGGTTGCCTACAATGAACTTGGTCAACTGCAATATTATATATAATGAAGATTATTTTTGTGTTACGGGTTGTGGAAATGCAGAGTCAGCTCAACACCTTTTTCTTCGGTGTCTCTTTTTTAGTTTGCTTTGGTAGCATGTTTGTTTCTAGATTGATATTGATGGAGTCTCTTCATATAAAGGATCATTTTGTTCAGTTTATTCACTCTACAGGTGGTAATATCGCTTCCCGTGAGTATTTACGGTCAATATTGCTCGCTGCTATAAGGGGTGTTGTGGACAGAAAGAAATAACATGTTTAATTCAAAAGTTTCTTCCATTGCTCAGTTGTTAGATGAGTAAAATTGATATTTTTTTGATTGATAAAGGTCAAGGCTAATATGAGTATTTTTGGATCTTATTTGTAGTGGCATAACCTCTTTATTTGTTTAGGGTTACAGTGATGTTGTAACCATTAGACTATTGCTTTTGTTGTAAACTTTTGCGATCTCTGTAATCCATTTTATATTAGAGGTTATTTATTGTTATTCCATTTTAATTTCATAAAAGATTAAATATTATTAATTTTTACAAAATCACATACTATCAAGTTTAGTCATACTATTACATGATTATTTACTTTTAGACTTTATTTATATTTTAGAGACTATTTTAAATAAAGTACATATTTATATAAAAACAATTCAAAATAGAAATTATTTTTACTACAATATTATAAATATTATGAAAGTTTATAATTTTATAGAACCTAAAAACATGTCTATCCATTTGATTTAAATTATCTAAAATAACTTTTATTTCTAAGACTAATCGATACTACCTTTTATAATAGTGTCGATTAATTAAAATGATTATATAAAAATAACATTGATTAAAATGTTGAAACAAAATCCGTTAAGATTGTGGAAACAAATGGATAAGTTAAAACTAAGTCACGAAAAACTTTTGTTCTTTTGGCTCCTAAAGTCACGAGAATATATACATGGAGATGGAGTAACTAGTGGAAGTAGTGACCCACAAAATCTATACATCATCATCATCATCATCATCTATGAAGGATAAGAACAAAATATAGTAGTACTATGAATCGGATACTATACTCACAATTTAGTTTCTTAAAAGTGATTCGACATAAGCACTTATTGAAAAGGAACAAAAGTGATGATCCTCCTTTTTAATGTTTGTGACCTTTTTGTCATGGTATTCATGTTTCATTAATTCTAGAACGTGAGGTAGGCTGTCCTTAGCCACGTTTTATGGATAAGTCCAAGAATTATCCTGTCCTTAATTCTTGATGAGTAAACTGTACACGTATCCTCTTGTGACTTTTCTACTTCTTATTTGAATTGTGGGTTGACTAATAAACAAGCAACGGAAGTTCATTTTTATTTTAAAAAATTAAAAGTATAGGTAAGTTGAATACGAAAGTCCATGGAGATAGGTGTATTAGAATTTTATATCAGCCAGTAAATATTGGTTCATTTAGTTGAATACGAAAGCTCATTAAGAGATATAGGTTTGAAAAAAAATTCATTTTTATTATGAAATCTTTAAGGATTGGAATAGGTCAGATCAAGTTAAGATTTAGAAGATTGAAGTTTAGTCTATGACAAATTTTTAAATTTTGAGTTTAGCATATAATTTATTATAGATTTTTTATTTAGGTTTGACCTAACTTTTTTAAAAGTGTGATATAGTTTAAAAAATTATTTAAAATTCTGTTTTACATTAAACTTTTTAATTAGTACTTTTTTTTTTAGAACGAAACAAAACAAACTTTTATTATTTATAATCAAATATTCAATATAAAGAGAATTAATATATTCATAATACTATATCTAGTTCGTGAATTGTCCGCCTTTATTAACGAGTGAACAATCATATTCGTTTGACGTTTAACAAATTTGACCTCAAAGTAGAAAAACTTATGCAATAACGGTTTAATATCTCTAACTATAGTATAAAACTTATAAATAACTTTCAAAAATAATTCGATCAAGATTTAACGAAATAACTCCTTGGACAGCTTCTTTGAGGGCTAAAGCTTCCGCTTCAAGAACAGAAAGGTTACTTGAATCTCATGCCGCACCAGCTGAGATAAAGTTACCGAGATCATCTCTAAGACACCATCCTCTATTAGTCGTACCATGATTATTATTAAAACCAACATCCAAATTGCACTTGAGTCATCCCTGAGGAGGCGAAATCCAATTTAAAATATGTTGATTAGCATTATTATTATCCTGAACCCGTTGGGCCGAAAATCAATCTTGCCATTTATGATATGCAAGCCAACCAATTTTGGAACCTTCTTCATGCTCATTATTCCAAACACGACCATTTCTATTTTTCCACATAGCCTCCATCGTAACTGCAACTCTACCAGCAACTTTTCTATCTTCCTTACTGTGAATATCAAGAATGAGCGACTTTACATCATAAAAAGAAAAAGTTCTATGAACAATAATATTGCTCAAACCTGCAGTTTCCCAACAAATGTAAGTATATGGACAACCAAAGAAAACATGCCAGTCGTCCTCATTATTAATGTCGCAAATCAGGCAATCTCTCGTACACTGAACATGATGTTGACGAAGACGCATACATGTAGGTAAGCACTCCTGACAAATTCTACATAAAATATGTTTTACTCTAGCAAGAGCTTTGATATTCCAAATACTATTCCAATTCTCATTGTAGTTATGGTTATGAGGGGTTTCTGAGCATTCCTCCACACCATATACCCTGACCGCACATTGTAACTTCCATTTTGTTCCTCCTTCCATACCCATCTATCCTCCGTAACCTCCTCCACCAATGGAACTTGAACAATATCCTCCATTGTTGTATAATCAAAAATATCTCTTAGAACTCTCATGTCCCACTGTTTAACATTAGTAAGCATGAGATTTATAACAGTAATATCATACATACCTTGCTTATGTGGTCCCCTTAAATAGCCTTCCCGAATCCCTCGAAGCCAAGGTTCGTTCATCACATGGATTCGACTTCCATCCCTAATACTCCACCTGCAACCAAGTGTTAGAACTTCTATAGCTTTTCAAATACTCCTCCACACATAGCTAGGATTATATCCCAGTTTAACATCAAAGAAAGAGGTTCTAGGAAAGTATCTTGCTTTAAAGATACGTGACACTAGAGCTTTCGATTGAGACAAAAACCATCCTTGTTTAGCTACCATCGACATGTTGAAAGCTTTAAAATCTCTGAACACCAATCCTCCTTCCTTCTTCATGTAAGTGAGTCTCTTTCATGCCATATATCTTATTCCTTTGTTATTACTACCCCCACCCCACCAAAAGGAGTTTATCATCTTCTCAATATCGTTGATCACCGTATCTGGAAGAATAAAAACACTCATGATGTAGGATAAAATATCTTGAATCACAGATTTAATCATAACTTCTTTACCAGCTTTAGATAATAAATGACCTATCCACGAGTTGATTCTTTTCCATATTCGATCCTTAATGAATGAGAAGATTTCCTTCTTACTCCTACCTATCATAGAAGGTAATCCAAGATAGGTATATGTCCCCAAAACGTGTCGAACACCCATTATGTTAGCCAGATTCTCCTTTGTCGGTAACGACAAGTTGCTACTAAAGAACACTTGAGATTTCAACAAATTAACTTCCTGGCCTGATGCTTCAGCATAAGTTTTGAGTAAATCCATAAGAGTTCTCACTCCAGATAAATTGGCCCTGCAAAATAAAAAACAATCATCAGCAAAAAGCAGATAGGGCCCCATGAATATCTTCCTTCGCCACTCCGCCCTTAATTAGTACATTTTTTTATATATAGACAATAAGGTTTTTTATAATTTAATTATCCTATATTTTAATATATATATATATATATATATATATATATATATATATATATATATATATATATATATATATATATATATATATATATATATATATATATATATATATATATATATATATAAGATTTGATAGTTTTTTAAATAGGTTAAGTCTGACCTATGTAATTAAATAAACTTAAAAAAAAGCATATGCTTAGCTTTTTTGTTAAATAGGTCAGGTCAAACCTTAAATGATAGGGGTGTATATGGGTTGGGTCAACCCACAAAACCCGGTCAAATCCACCCAAAAAATCCATAAAAGTGAGTTGGTTTGGATTATTGAGTGGATATGGGTTTAAAAACTAAAAAACCCATTAAAAATCGAGTTTCGGGTAAAACCAGACCCAAACCCAAAAAACCCATTGACCCACTAATCAAACATTTATTTTTACAATTTTAATGGTTTTGATGAATAATAACTTAGTTGTTTCAATTTTTCTTGAACATTTACTATTTTAGTGAACCATGATTTTACCTAATTCTGGATATTTCACTCTTTGATTATTTAATGTTAATATGATTTTATATCATGCAAGTTTAGTTTGTTGCTAGTATTTTATAATAATTTTTACTAGTTGATGTTATCATTTATTATTTTATGATGATAAGACATGCGGCTAAGATTTTTATTGGAAAAATGACCTAATCTAAAAGGCCATAATGCATTGCTAGGTAAAATGGTGTTAATGCTGGTAGAGTGTGGCTGAAGCAATCTTGTGAGGTTTGTGTCATCAACAAGAGGGCGAGCATATATTTTCAGTCTATATAAGCCTCTAATTTTTCTACCCAAACCAATCATCTTCATCGTGCTCATATCCTGTATGAAACATTCATTGGTATAAAAATTAACTTTACAATGCAAAGATTAACATGATTTTGGTATTGATATCAAGTTGAGATGAAATTCATTGGAGTATAAAACATTCTGCAAATAGAATGTAGGTGAAAAGTATATATGTCCAACTTGTTTGACACAAATGGAATTTCCATTAGGTAATGTAATGTTGATTGGGTTAATGTCATGAATTGAAGTGAAAAAATTTAATGAGGAACACACATGGTCATTAGCACCAGAGTCAAGAATCCAATATTTGGCCTGAGTTAATGAGTTAAAAGTGGTACAGATGATACCTGAGGGAGTTGCAACAAGTCAGTAATCAAGCATCATAGTAGAAACTGAAACATTAGGTTTATATGAAGGAATTAGATTGAATTATTGAAGTAAGCCAATCAATTGATCATATTGTGATTGAGAAATGTTGAAATTGGTATTATGAGAAGAAACTTTTCCAGTAGCTCCAAATGCTTGAGTAGCATCATAGTTTTGGTTGGTGGAAGCATTAATTTGTGATTTGTTCTTGTTGATGTTTGGATGGCCATGTTTTTTATAACAAAAATACACAGTGTGGTCACTCCTATTGCAAAATATGCAATGGATAAGAGGATTCTTGTATTGGGATGGCTTGCATATGTGCTTGCATCTTTGAGCTGCATTAACCATTATTTCACTATCATCTTCAACGATGGTAACATATTTATGATTATTTTCTTCTTGCATTACTAATGGGTAAACTTTGTTAATTGGTGGTAAAGGTTCCATCAATAGAACATGAGTTCTGACAACCAAAAATTGTTCATTAAGACCAGTTAAAAACTATATAACCTGATCTTCATCACGATAGGCACGAAAATTTTACATGGCAAGGCAACAACATTATTGAACGCGTGAACACATAGAGAGTGGATGGTGTTCATTGAGTTCTTCCCCAAAACCTCTTAACTCAATGAAGTAATCCATAACAGATTTTGAAGCTTGCTTCAAATTATTGATAGAAGAGTGAAGATTGAATATGCGAATTCGATCAACTTTAGTAAATCGTTCCCTTAAATCAATCCATACGTCAATGGAATTAGCATGAAACACAATAGTGGAAGCAATTTATTCAGAAATAGAATTTAATAACTAAGAATGAATAAAATGATTGCACCTTTCCCATTGATTGCGGTTAAGATCTTGCTGTGAGGGGATCTCGGGGTCGCCATTAATAAATTGAAGCTTGTTCTTCACACCTAAAGCTCGTTGCATGGATTTACTCCATGCAAGGTAGTTAGATCTATTCATCTTATACAAAATGCAGACGAAATTAGGACCTTCGCTGGGATTAATGTAGTAGTGTAAATCAGTGTCTGGTGGAGCAACACGCGGGATGGATGAGAATTGAAGATGGATCGAAAATAAAAAGATGAATAAATCAAGAATAATAATAGTGAAATGAAGATGAAGACTAGATCAAGATCGATCTGAATGCTATAACACTTTGGAGAATAAAATTAGTCATAGAATCAAGAACTTGTTCTTGATGCATGAGGCAATGGAAGAATACAAATGAAGCTTAGAAAATTTAATGGATACCATATTATGAATTGAAAATAATTGGAGTAATTGCATCTAGCTTAATTAACTTCAAAGATGAATTACACTTCTTACTTATATAGCAAGTAAGGTCTATCTCTACTACTATACATAACCATGCATTGAATTATAAACTCTAGCTAATTCTAACTATAATAACTAACAGTTAGTTAGTTTGTTATTTTCTCATGTGCCATGTCCTCCTTCATTTTGCTTGTACTAGAAGGAATCTCATGTTGTAACAAAAATCTATGACCATAAAGTATAAGTTATTGAATGTATAGATTTTCTTTTAATTTATATAGAATAAGTCAGGGCAAGTAATCATGTTTTTGTACTGATCAATGGTATTTTAATTATGTTTTTAGAGAATTTTATCTGTAAATATTAAGTAATTGAAATTTATTTTGGTGTATTTTATTTTTGTGTTTGTGGTTTTTCTTTATTTCAGAAGAAAAGAACGAAACAAGATAATTGAAATTGAACCGAGTAGATTACACAAAGACTGTACAAGAAAGGATTTCCAATACAGAAATCAGAGTCCATTACGGTCTAGTTATGTCAGGAACTACGACCCATAGTGGGAACCCATTACTTTCCATTTTATGCCCACATACAAGAAAGCGTAGGGCACTACAGTCCGTGCGTAGCCAGTCCTACAATTCATGATGCACTAAAGGTTGGCCTCATATTCCATTATGATACAGTGGCAGAACCGACTGTTATATACTGGTTTTGCATTTTGTATTCGCAAATGTTACGGTAAGCAAGAGTCTCCACCGACTTTTCTTTTATCCAAATTAAGGAAAGGGTGAAAAGAACAGAAAAAAACCTTTTCGAGATTTTCTGAGTAAGGGGGGTAGATTATGGAAAGGGAAGGTGTTAGCACCCTTTCCATCCGTAGTTATCTTCGGGCTCTTAGAGGTTTGCTCGTTTTTTAAAATACCTTTGTGCTTTGTATGTTTTGAAAATATTTGGAAAATGCCTTAGTGCGGCGATTTACTTTGCGTTTAACTCTTGTATCAGTCCTCAACAGTGTTAACAAAGTAAATGTTTTTAAAATTGCTTTTTAAAAGTAGTATTTGTGTAAGTGCAAAATGTTTTTTAGCAAACTTCTAATAACTATCTATTTTTATACTCGAAAAGGGTCGTTCTTTTCTTCCTATCCTTTAGACAGCGCTATCCTACTATTAGTGAGTAGGTAGCCTTATCGTTGGATGTATTAGGGACATTCGAAACGTATGTTGCAGTCATAAAGGCAACACATGGATACGCTTTAGCAATTTCTGTTTAGGGACTAGATCATTTACCGAAAGGCAACACTGTAGGGTCATCGAGGGACTATGATCTTTTGATTTATGGGTCTTTGCTAAAGCATTCATGCCTCATGACTATTTTACTTCTGAAGGAAACCAAAGTGGGGTACCCTAGAGGTGTATATGTACGAGTGTATTATGTTCAGTTATTTGTTTGTCTTTTTGTTAAGTTTGCTAGTGCTTGATTATTAGTCTTTTCATACACGCCTAGTTACTAGCAATTAATATTTTGCAGAAATTTAAAGTGCAGGAATTCAAATCTACGGTATTACAATGCTTTGGGGAGGGGGATATTTACATGTCTAAAAATGAGGGGGGTAAAACAATGAATATCCTAGTTTTAATCTTTACATTCAGTGAGCAGAAACATTAATAATAAAATGCGAAATTAAATAAATGCGCGTGAAATTGAAAATAACGTCTTAAAATATCCTAAGAAATAAAAAAAAAATTTTGTTTTTTTTTATGTATAAAAGAAAATAAAGCCTAAATCTTTTTTATTTTAATTTTTAGAAAAGATGTTAAAATAATTAATTAATTTATTTACAAAACTAATCTAATTAGAAAAGACATTATCCTAATGTTTTTTGTGATTTTGATTTAAAGTTAATTTAAATAAAAAGGATCAATAAAGAAATAACAAAAAGAAAAAAAATAAAATATAAAAGGGGCATCCTTCGATCCAAGGAGCAAGGGGAAGCTTCGATCCAGAGAGAGTCATGGCCTTTCGATTCATGAAAGATGTTGCCTTTCGATTCTGTGAAGAGGATGGGATTTATTGATTCAGGAGGGATGTTTCCCTTTTCGATCTAAGGAATGAGTTATTCTTCGAATTGAACCTGCAAAGCAAATGTTAGCAAAAAATAAAGATGCAGGACCTGGGTATCGATCCCAGGTCCTTCTCTCTAATTTGAATCTTCTGTCCTCGGGCCTAAGCTTATTTTGACTTGAAACAGGCTATGCCATGAGTTTTGAAAGGCAGGTCAGGTCATGCCTTTGGATGGTGTGATTTTATTCCTGCATGTTATCTTGCGTATGATATTCTCATATAAACATAAATGATATTAGAAGCACATATATACCCACAATATGTATTTAAAAGGCTTAGAAATTCAGTTTCGACTTAGGTAAATCCTTACCAACTGGAGATGCTTCGATTTATGAATCTTAGCTTGGAGAAGATTCTTGGGAATCTCAGGAACACAAATATAGCCTTCGTCTGGATTGAGGGTGCCTGCAAAAAACTAGTGAGAATTTTGATATCTTTTTTATGGTGGTGTGAGTGTTTCTTCTTTATAGGCAATCTCTTCGTCTGTGATGCAACACTTGTGGTCTCTTTTTATAGAGGAGATGGAGGGGACAAAAAAACAAAGGTTTAAAACAGCCATAAACAAATGTTTTCAAAGACATGAATGATGTTTTGTAACGTTGAAAAAGATATGGAAACTTCTCCCGTTTTTAATTTGAATGAACCTGGACATTTTGGCTCCTTCGAATGCCTCTAATTCCTTCCCTTTGATTGGACTTCTTGGATAGCCTTTGAATGGGCCTTTTTAATTTTTCTTCGAATGGACCCTTTTATGTACCCTTCTGTTGTACCCCAAAATTTGCCCTCCCATATTTTTCAAAGTTTTGACAAGCATCATCTCAATTTGCTCAAGTCTTCTCAAGGGTTGCACAGTTCAAACACCCTCCTAAGCCAGTCAAACTAGGGTTTTGGTTCTTGCAAGGAAGTTGAGGTTTTCAAGGGCTCAATCAAGTCCCATATGCCTATACACATTTTCAAGCACCTACATGTCAAGTTCCAAGGCTCACAAGGTCAAGTTACACAGTCAAAAACCCTAATTGCTTCGCAATCAACTGTAGTGGCAAAATGGTCATTTGGCAGTCAAAAGTCAAAAATTTTGGTCAACATCTCATTTTGAAGCCACAATCATCATTTGGTCAAATCTTGACCATGATTTCACAAGAATGGCTCAAAAATCATCAAGATGCAAAAGTTTCTATTTTTGGACAGTTGAAAAGTCAACTGTAACTTGACCAAGGCATAACTTTTTCATGGTTCATCAGAAAAATCCCATCCAATGCTCATTTTGAAGGGGATGACATTTCTTACAATTCATCTTCACATTCCAAGTCCAAGAAATTCTCTCACAAAAAGTTATCAATTTCTACATTATAGGTCATTTTCAAAAGTCAACAAAAAGGCATTTTAAGTCAAAGACCATAACTTGAGATTGGTAAATTCAAATGACATGGGACCAGAGGCATTGGTTAGAGGACTTCAAGACCTTTCCAAAATGTCCAAGAACATGTTCATATGATCAAAATTGAGCAAGATATGCATTGGAGAAGTTGGGAAATTTTTGTGAAATGGCAAAAGTCAACTATCCTTGAAACTTCAATTTTTGACAAAAGGCCCCACTTTTTTCCACTTGGTTCAGCCTTGTCATGCCACCCACGTGTCCCATGACCCATTACAAGACCAAACATTTATTTTTTTATTTTTATTTAATTTTTATGGATTTAATTCACTTTAATCCATAATAATTCAAATAAAAATCAAAAAATGAGTTAAATGGTATCTTTGAGTTTTGAATGACTTTTATATGTCATGAATCACATACCAAATTCGTGCCAAGCCTATTATGAGCATGAAATTCAAATTTTGAACAAAAATGGCAAGTTTCTTTAATGGTGGTTATGGAAATCTCAAAACATAATTGCATTGGTTAAGAGCTCATAATAGTGACTGATTCTCATTCTAGCACATATGTATAAGCCTTGCATACAGGAAGCACGACCTGGAAACCTCTGAGACAGCAAAACCAAATTCAAAAATTCCAAAGAAAAGTCACAAACTGAAATCCATATTCCAGCATAATTCAAACCTTTCTTTTGATCCAAACACATTCCCAGCATTGCCAGGAACCTATTGCAAGCATAAACAAGTCCTAACACTCAAGAACTCATGCTACACATTCATACGGTTCACCTTCTTTTTTCAAAATCACAATCATCAATTCATGCGTTTTTAAGATTTTTCATTGATTGTATTATGTTCACAGGACCCATACGAAGCTTTCTATATAATTTAATTTCATTATGATGCTCTAAAATGAAAGTTTCCATTGTTAGGTTCTAGGGTTTCAGAGATTTTGAATTGGGGTTTTTCACATAGTGTAAAATTAAACCTCAAGACATATATGGTCAAACTCGTCAGGACAAGACGAATCCATTGGACACCTCGCGCCCTTTTTATATAGCTCAGGGGCCTAATCGCTATTTTGGACATTGTCATTTTGTGGGGGTTTAAAACCCCCGTTATTTGTTTGTTTTTTTGTTTCAGGAACGAAGAAGATGATTACGTGGAAGAATGGGGTTGGCACATTCAAATAGGCGCGCGCTTTTTCTTTGATCCAGCAAATAATGCGTTCTTTTTATATAATATTTAGTTCCCATTATGCTTACAAACGCGCATGAGTGGTCTAGTGGTACAGGTGTTGGCTGTGAATCTCTGGGGCCTGGGTTCGATTCCCAGGTCCCCCAATTAATTGTTTCATTTTTTCCTTAACATGTTCATGTACATGCAGTCCAAAGCGTGCCACCGTGCATCCCACATATCCAACGCGCCAAGTGTCTCAAGCGTCCATCCAAGGGCCAAGAGGTGAGGAGCACCATGCTCAAGAGTCAACACAGGCGCAGGCAATTCCAAAAGTCAGCAAAGGGCTTGATCACTATTGGGCCCAGATTGCTTCACTTAACCCCCTTTTTTGGTTCATCCCTCTTTTCTTCTTGTTTTATATTTCTATTTTTTTTTGTTTATTAATTAATTTTTCTAGTTATCATTAAATTAACATAACTAACTTTTTTTATAAAAAAAATCAAAAAGAATTAATATTATTATTATTATTAATTTCATTTTTATTTTTGTAAATAAATACTAATAAATTGAATTAATTTTAATTAGGCAACTTTAACCTTTTTTCTTAATAACTAAAATAAATTTAGAATTAGGTTTTATTAACTTTTAATTTTATTTCCTTTTATTTTATTTCATTAAAAACATAAAAATACAAAAAAAACATTTTTTTTCTTTTAATTAATTAATTAATTAGTTTAATTATTAGTTTTAATTTCATTTAATCACAAAAAAGGACAAAAAAATTCATTTCTTTTCTAAAAAGGGTCAAAACCCTCATGACGTTCCAATTTAATCCTTTCGCGCGCATTTATTTTATTTTGATTATTATGTAACTGTTTCCGGATATGTAATAGTAATTAGGTTTACCGCTTTCTTTACTTTTTCTCGCACTTTATTTTATAAAACGGGTCTTTGTTTTTTTGGCGATGTATAGACCCGCGCCTTGTAATAGTTAGAATTTACATTTCTGCAATTTACTTTTCGCACCCCTAACTGTTAAATGCATGAAAAAATGTATGTAAATAAAATTAATCCGTAGCTCACAAATAACATGTACAAAGACAATTAACCGAAAAACAACACACAAAGCACATGCCACTTCTAGGGTACGCCTCACTGGTTGCCTCGAAACATGGTCGTCAAGTACAGGACGTCTTAGAGGTCACCCTTTGTCTAAAGATCCAGTTGCCTCGAAACGATTGCCTCGGATACAAAGGATCTAGGATATTAGGGTTACTTCTAAGGTGTCCTACCGTTGCTTCGGTGACCACACTGTCCCGATAATCGAATTGACCCGAACAACTCCAACGATGGTGCTACCTACCTCTCAATGGTGGGATAGCACTATCTAAAGGACTTTTACACAGCCTAATTCCTTAGGGTAGGTAGACTTCTCTTAAGTACTTGCTCTTTTCAAAACAAACAAAAACAACTTTTCGCACCCCACACTTTCAAAAAGTTTTCAAACAAAACACTTCATACACTCTTGAGGACTGATACAAGAGTTACTTAGAAGTTTTCCAAACGAACCTTTTTTCAAAACCCACACACACTTGAAAAGCAAACAAATCTTTGAAAACATAAGAGCAAGTACCTAAGAGCTCGTGGATAACCACAGATAGAAAGGGTGCTAACACCTTCCCTTTCTATAAATCTACCTCCCGAACCGAGAAACATTCTCAAAGAAGGAATTTTGCTGTGCTTTTGTCCTTTCCATATTGGAGAACATAAAAGACGGTGGCGACTCTTGCTTACCGCGACATTTCGCGAAACCAGCTAAAAAACAGTCAGTTCTATTTCCACCGATCACAGAACTGGCGACTCTGCTGGGGATTTTAATAAGTGAGGTGTACCTTAGGATTAGATCACTCTTGTTTTCAATTGCTTGTTTTGTTTGCTTTAATATTGTGGGCTTGCATCGGAGTTTCATAGATCCTAACCCGGATCTGGGGAATACCCTTTAGGTAGC
Source organism: Vicia faba (assembly GCA_948472305.1). Taxonomy (NCBI): domain Eukaryota; kingdom Viridiplantae; phylum Streptophyta; class Magnoliopsida; order Fabales; family Fabaceae; genus Vicia; species Vicia faba. Next base: position 383,216,584 of record OX451739.1, on the reverse strand, counting down.
ATAAGCTGTGAGGGACCTGTCCGGCGTAGACCGACACGGGTGAAGCAGTGGCTACGTTGGTGTGACACCTTGGTCTGTACCGATATCCCTTGTGTTGCAACGAGGAGAATATGGGTCTTCTGAGGAGTCATTAAGCACCAACCGACCTTAGAACCCTAAATTGACCCAACTTGGCCATAGAACAGTAGCAGTATGCTACACTCATTGAGGCTAAACTCTCGCGATGGTTCTGGCCGCAAGAAAAGATTGCGACGCTGGAGTTATGACCGATTGAGGGTAGTCGATGATATTGAGATCCTCTAGAACCCTGTTACTATTTTCTAGGACAGGTCTTAACCAACGAAACTGAAAGAGGGTAGTACCCAAACTTCATGCTGGCCTGAACTCTAAAGGCTGTCTTGTGTGACTTGTGTGCTTTCAAACTTGACTACTTGCATGCTTGTTATCTGACACTTGAGTTTCTTGCAGGTTTTATTTACAGTCCTTAATCTGGACTCATAACAGGGTTTACCTACATTACTCCACGCATAGCATAGCATCATACCATCATACCATTGCATACATCCTGCATAAGGACTAATCCATTTCAAGGATCTCAAGGGTTTGTGATGCAGGTCATGATGAATCAAATGTCTAGCAAGGGGCAAAGGGGATTTATTTTCCCCTAGCCAAGGTTGATAACTTGAGTCAGGGGCTATGACCCACTCGATATGGTGAGCCTTGACTCTTGAAGAAGGACTCTCAACAAAATGAATTTCCTTCAATCAAGCTACAAAGTTCAAGTTCTAACAATCTTTCTTGTTTATCCCGCGAGATCCTCGAAAACATTGCATGCTTACATACATATCATCGCATAACAGGTACCCTTGTTACAGGTCACTTACCTTCTTCGCTGTTTATTTCAGCAGTCATCATGAATCCTGAATCATCCAATGAACAAGCTATCAAGGCCCTCCAGGCCCAGAATGCCCAGTTCCAGGAGCTGGTTATGAGCCTAGCCCAGGGTCAACAGGAATTGAAGACTCTGATTCAGAAGAAGAAGAAGAAGAGGACTGTTTTGTTCATCCCTAGACGCAGATCTGGGAATGGATCACAAAATGAGGCTGATCATACTCCTTCCTCTGCTGGGAAAGACAGTCCCCAAGAGAGAGAGGTTCCTAGTCCAGTGGTCTCCGACAACGAGACCGATTACAATGATGAACAGTACCCTCCTGCGGATGACAGGTACAAACAGCTGGAAGACCGGTTGAATGCTATGGAGATTCAACGTGTGCCCGGGTTGGACTTTGGAGACCTAGGCTTATCTTTTGGGGTGGTGATCCCACACAAATTCAAAGCACCTGCTTTTGTAAAATACGACGGGACATCCTGTCCTAAGCTGCATCTCAGATCATACATAAGGAGGATCCAGCCCTACACGGCTGACAAGAATTTGTGGATTCACTTCTTTCAGGATAGTCTGTCAGGGACTCAGCTCGAGTGGTTCTATCAGCTGGATGGAGCCAGTATCCGCAACTGGGAGGACCTTGCTACTGCCTTTTACAAGCAGTATCAGTATAATTCCGACCTCGCTCCTACGCGTACCCAACTCCAGGGTATGTCATTTGGGACGGGTGAAGGATTCAAGGAATATGCTCAAAAGTGGAGAGACCTTGCTGGAAGGGTGAAGCCACCTTTGACTGACCGTGAGCTTGTGGATATGTTCCTGGGGACCCTGTCTGGTCCATTCTTCAACCATCTGATTGGAAATTTTTCTGCTGGGTTTACAGACCTAATCTTGACTGGGGAAAGAATTGAAGCCGGTATCAAGTCGGGGAAGATACAGAATGGTGATTCCTCGAACACTGAGAAGAAACCGTCCAAGAAAGAATCTAGTGTTGTCAACGCAGTAGTTATCTCAAAGCCGATCGGTGCTCCTCAACATCGCAACCAACAAAGGGAAGAGAGACCTAAAAGGCAATTCACTCCCCTCGGCATGACCTTGTCCCAGATATTGCCACAGCTGCTGGAGACCAAGTTGGTAACTCTAAGGGACCCTCCTAAGAATCCCAACAGGACACCTTCAAGGTATAACCCCAACGTTCGCTGTGCTTATCATTCTGACAGCCCGGGGCATGCTACAGATGATTGTTGGACTTTGAGAAACAAGGTTCAGGATCTGATCGACGCAAGGGAAGTCCAGTTCGACTCTCCAGAGACTCCCAATATGATCACTGCTCCCTTGCCAAAACATGGCTAGCTTTAGATTTTTTTTTTGTTCATTCGAATGTTCAAGTTGTATTTTTCTTTGATTGTTCAAACATTGTATTCATGTCAAATGTTGTTATTTCATTAATGCATTACACATGTTTGTTTTGAATCAATATATTCGCATTCGCTATATTCAAACTGCTTTCATTTTTTTGATGTCAACTCTCAATTAATAATTCTAAGCCTCTCGAGGGAGGATGACGAAAACGATACCGCAATCTACAGTATGCTTTTGAACAGACCCCGTTGATGAGGTACAGGCATTGTTTCAATTCCTAAACACTGGAGTTATAAGGATGATAATCCCTCGTCAACCCCTCTGAGCCAAAGAAGTAGGAGTTTTTCTTTTCGAAAATTAAAACCCTTAATCATAACCTGGGGCAGGGTAGTTCTCTCAGTTGATCCAAGTGCACAATGAATGGCACCAAAAAAGTCCTAACAAAACAAAAGACAGTGATGGTTCCAAAAGACAGACAGTCATCGTTTCTCAAAATAAAAGCCCAACAAGTCAAAACCTATGAAGGAGACTTACAAAAACTGGGGCATCCCGCTGACTAATCACAAAAAGGAACAGTTCAGGCAAAAAAAATAGGGATAATAAAATCAAAAAGAAAGAGGTTCTACAAACCCTCAACACAAAAGGAAATGACTGCCTATTCAAAATAAACTGTCAGTACCCGAACCATCACTGGTATATCAAAGCAAAGACTCAAACAAGGTCTAACGCACGATCAACTGAGTTTAGGTTTGAAGAACATCACGAAGAGCGGGTGGGTACAAATAAAATTTGAGCCTTTATCTTTTGTTTCTTAAACCATGAACCAGGCCACGTTACAACCCTCAAAAGTCCTAGCTGAAGCGTGGGTTGGTTCGAAAGCATACTGTTACGAAAGGTATCCTGACTCCTTAAGGCTCGCTGTAAAATCTTGAGTTGACATCACAGTCGACAAAAAAAAATTTGCTTGTTTTACAAAAAATGCATTTTCAAAAACGTCAAGATAGACATAAGCTTTGCATTCTTAAAATAACATTGTTTGCATATGACTATTTATTTTAACAACATAGAAATTCGCACGACGAATGTCTAATGAACAAAAGCACCTCCAAGCAAGGGGCATGGCATGATCATTGTCCATTATCTGGGGCAGTTAAGTCAAGATTCGAAGAATCTCTCAAAAGGCCAACCAGCTTGGGGAAAATCTCCATTTGAGTCACTTGGGGCATTGGACGATCAAAACGAAGATCTTCTGGTGGTATGGCAACACTGCACTACTAACAGGGGCACCTCCCTACATCATGAGAGCGCAGACATAGTCAAAAAAATACTACGCCTAATCAAAGACCCGCTAGGTTGACACACCTAGGCAAAAATAAGGGCTTCCCGGCGAACCAAAAGGGTTCGGTCAAAATGAGGGATGAAAATGAAAAATCTGTACACCCGGCAAGTCGAAAACCTGAAAAGGAGGCTTGGGCAAAAATGGGTATCCCGGTGGACTGAAAACCCGAAAGGGCAGTCCAGGCAAAAGTTATGGATTAAAGCGCACGACTATGTCCCGTCACCTCGTCACTTGCCTACCAGAAGAAGATTTGTCAAACGGCAGTTGCCAAACACCTCCACAGGTACCTTCTCTCTCAGAAGCTGGGGCAATATGAGTTGTCTAAGCGATCTAGTTGCTCTGTCCACCAAGGTACTAAGGTAGGTTCAGCTGAAGGACGTGACCAAGATACCTTCACTCCCCGCAGAGTAAGACAGGGCTCAGCAATACTCTCCCCCGAGCAGAGTTGGTCTCCCATCAGCCCTGAAAAGGCACAGTCTCCAGCAAATCAGCAACACTCTCCCCAAGCAGAGTTAATATACTGTCAGCCTTAAGGAAGTTTGGGCATCCCCAGAAGATCTCAATATTCCCTAGCGGAGTATGCAGATGTTCCTAAGCAAGCATCCCCGACAGTCTTAATATAAGATTGTTCCCCGGTGGAATACCAGACATCCCAGTGGAGCCACCTTCCCAGTACAGTCTCAAAAGTCTCCCCAGGAGAGTTGAATCAATCTCCCCAGTAGGAAGCTTATCCCTAGTAGATTCTGGAAGCTTATCACCTGCAGAGTATGAACGCGTCTCCCCGGCTTTATTCAAAGGTTATTCCCCACCAGGGTATAACTGGGTTATCCTCAGCTAATTACCACGGAAAGATCGTCCTCGGTGAAGTTCTTCCTATCCCCTAGCGGAGTTCCTCAAATTCCCCAACATAGCTCATCAACGGTATCCCCAGCGGAGTTATCGTCAAACCTCAGCGAAGTGTCTCTTCCCACAGAGTAATTCCCCGCAGAGTAATCTCTTCGCCAGGTTTATTCCCCAATGGAGTCATCTTCTCCTACCGGTTTATTCTTGCAACCATCATCCCCAGCGGAAACGAAGAACTCTGTTCTTCAACATCAGCCCAGGATTCAACTTCCCGGCATGCGTCAAGGATTTACTTTCCCAGACGAAGATACATTCATAAACATCACATCATGATACATGCATATGCGCATCATGTCATACAATCTCGTTTATGTCGAGAACATCATTGCTTGATCCATATCATGCATTGCATACGACTGACCTTTACCTTTCCGGAAGGATACAGTTAAATAATCAACTACGTCAAAGTAGACAAATACAGTCAAAAGAGACCAATCCAGTAAAAAAAGGCAAATCCAGTCAAAGAAGACAAATCCAGTCAAAGAAGACAAGTCCAGTTAAATCCCAAAGGTTTTTCTGATGCTCATCCAGTCAAAGAAGACAGGTCCAGTTAAATTACTTCCACCCGTCATTGAAGACAACCCGTCATTATAGACAACTCGTCATTTAAGACAACTCGTCATTTAAGACAACTCGTCATTGAAGACATCTCGTCATTGGAGACTACCCGTCATTGGAGTCAACCCGTCATTGAAGACAACTCGTCATTGAAGACAACTCGTCATTTAAGACAACCCGTCAGTATAGACACCCGTCGTTGAAGACATCTCGTCATTGAAGACAACCTGTCATTGAATACAACTCGTCATTTAAGACAACTCGTCATTTAAGACAACTCGTCATTGAAGACAACTCGTCATTGAAGACAACTCGTCATTCAAGACGACTCGTCATTGAAGACAACTCGTCATTGAAGACAACTCGTCATTGAAGATCACTCGTCGTTGAAGACAACCCGTCCATGAAGACAACCTGTCCAAAGAGACAACTCGTCAAGAAAGACAAAACCTCCTCTGGTTCAGTTAAATCCTAAAGATTTTTCTGAGATAACCTGTCAGTAGAGACAACCCCTCAACCTTTTGAAGTTCCAGATTCGATACCTGTATCTAGCCAGGGCATGTCTGTGAGCGACTGAGGGAAGATCAACACCTGTAACAGGCCAGGAAACCATCTTCCTTTCTCAAAGTACGCAAGTTCTCGCTAAGGAATCTCTTACGCGATCGACACCTCCAGATGGCATCTTTAAGCCCATCTCCACAACTATCCATTACAGTTCCAAATGGCATCTATAAGCCCATTCCCGACAAGGTTCTGTCGCATCTCCAGATGGCATCTATAAGCCCATCCTCCTATCCACCATCTCTCCAAATGGCATCTGTAAGCCCATTCCCGACATCACACTGCTGGTACTCTACTATGTGAGTGCAAATTTCTGGGCACTCTAGTGTTCAATCATCTTCCACCCTCGGATCACGAAAGGCACACAAGCCAATCTACATCCTCAGGTCTAAGAAGATTGAACAGGGGCAACTGTTGTACCCCAAAATTTGCCCTCCCATATTTTTCAAAGTTTTGACAAGCATCATCTCAATTTGCTCAAGTCTTCTCAAGGGTTGCATAGTTCAAACACCCTCCTAAGCCAGTCAAACTAGGGTTTTGGTTCTTGCAAGGAAGTTGAGGTTTTCAAGGGCTCAATAAAGTCCCATATGCCTATACACATTGTCAAGCACCTACATATCAAGTTTCAAGGCTCACAAGGTCAAGTTACACAGTCAAAAACCCTAATTGCTTCACAATCAACTGCAGGGGCAAAATGGTCATTTGGCAGTCAAAAGTCAAAAATTTTGGTCAACATCTCATTTTGAAGCCACAATCATCATTTGGTCAAATCTTGACCATGATTTCACAAGAATGGCTCAAAAATCATCAAGATGCAAAAGTTTCTATTTTTGGACAGTTGAAAAGTCAACTGTAACTTGACCAAGGCATAACTTTTTCATGGTTCATCAGAAAAATCCCATCCAATGCTCATTTTGAAGGGGAGGACATTTCTTACAATTCATCTTCACATTCCAAGTCCAAGAAATGCTCTCACAAAAAGTTATCAATTTCTACATTATAGGTCATTTTCAAAAGTCAACAAAAAGGCATTTTAAGTCAAAGACCATAACTTGAGATTGGTAAATTAAAATGACATGGGACCAAAGGCATTGGTTAGAGGACTTCAAGAACTTTCCAAAATGTCCAAGAACATGTTCATATGATCAAAATTGAGCAAGATATGCATTGGAGAAGTTGGGAAATTTTTGTGAAATGGCAAAAGTCAACTATCCTTGAAACTTCAATTTTTGACAAAAGGGCCCACTTTTTTCCACTTGGTTCAGCCTTGTCATGCCACCCACGTTTCCCATGACCCATTACAAGACCAAACATTTATTTTTTTATTTTTATTTAATTTTTATGGATTTAATTCACTTTAATCCATAATAATTCAAATAAAAATCAAAAAATGAGTTAAATGGTATCTTTGAGTTTTGAATGACTTTTATATGTCATGAATCACATACCAAATTCGTGCCAAGCCTATTATGAGCATGAAATTCAAATTTTGAACAAAAATGGCAAGTTTCTTTAATGGTGGTTATAGAAATCTCAAAACATAATTGCATTGGTTAAGAGCTCATAATAGTGACTGATTCTCATTCTAGCACATATGTATAAGCCTTGCATACAGGAAGCACGACCTGGAAACCTCTGAGACAGCAAAACCAAATTCAAAAATTCCAAAGAAAAGTCACAAACTGAAATCCATATTCCAGCATAATTCAAACCTTTCTTTTGATCCAAACACATTCCCAGCATTGCCAGGAACCTATTGCAAGCATAAACAAGTCCTAACACTCAAGAACTCGTGCTACACATTCATACGGTTCACCTTCTTTTTTCAAAATCACAATCATCAATTCATGCGTTTTTAACATTTTTCATTGATTGTATTATGTTCACAGGACCCATACGAAGCTTTCTATATAATTTAATTTGATTATGATGCTCTAAAATGAAAGTTGCCATTGTTAGGTTCTAGGGTTTCAGAGATTTTGAATTGGGGTTTTTCACATAGTGTAAAATTAAACCTCAAGACATATATGGTCAAACTCGTCAGGACAAGACGAATCCATTGGACACCTCGCGCCCTTTTTATATAGCTCAGGGACCTAATCGCTATTTTGGACATTGTCATTTTGTGGGGGTTTAAAACCCCCGTTATTTGTTTGTTTTTTTTGTTTCAGGAACGAAGAAGATGATTACGTGGAAGAATGGGGTTGGCACATTCAAATAGGCGCGCGCTTTTTCTTTGATCCAGCATATAATGCGTTATTTTTATATAATATTTAGTTCCCATTATGCTTACAAACGCGCATGAGTGGTCTAGTTGTACAGGTGTTGGCTGTGAATCTCTGGGGCCTGGGTTTGATTCCCAGGTCCCCCAATTAATTGTTTCATTTTTTCCTTAACATGTTCATGTACATGCAGTCCAAAGCGTGCCACCGTGCATCCGACATATCCAACGCGCCAAGTGTCTCAAGCGTCCATCCAAGGGCCAAGAGGTGAGGAGCACCATGCTCAGGAGTCAACACAGGCGCAGGCAATTCCAAAAGTCAGCAAAGGGCTTGATCACTATTGGGCCCAGATTGCTTCACTTAACCCCCTTTTTTGGTTCATCCCTCTTTTCTTCTTGTTTTATATTTCTATTTTTTTTTTATTAATTAATTTTTCTAGTTATCATTAAATTAACATAACTAACTTTTTTTATAAAAAAAATCGAAAAGAATTAATATTATTATTATTATTAATTTCATTTTTATTTTTGTAAATAAATACTAATAAATTGAATTAATTTTAATTAGGCAACTTTAACCTTTTTTCTTAATAACTAAAATAAATTTAGAATTAGGTTTTATTAACTTTTAATTTTATTTCCTTTTATTTTATTTCATTAAAAACATAAAAATACAAAAAAAAAACATTTTTTTTCTTTTAATTAATTAATTAATTAGTTTAATTATTAGTTTTAATTTCATTTAATCACAAAAAAGGACAAAAAAATTCATTTCTTTTCTAAAAAGGGTCAAAACCCTCATGACGTTCCAATTTAATCCTTTCGCGCGCATTTATTTTATTTTGATTATTATGTAACTGTTTCCGGATATGTAATAGTAATTAGGTTTACCGCTTTCTTTACTTTTTCTCGCACTTTATTTTATAAAACGGGTCTTTGTTTTTTTGGCGATGTATAGACCCGCACCTTGTAATAGTTAGAATTTACATTTCTGCAATTTACTTTCCGCACCTCTAACTGTTAAATGCATGAAAGAATGTATGTAAATAAAATTAATCCGTAGCTCACAAATAACATGTACAAAGACAATTAACCGAAAAACAACACACAAAGCACATGCCACTTCTAGGGTACGCCTCACTGGTTGCCTCGAAACGTGGTCGTCAAGTACAAGACGTCTTAGAGGTCACCCTTTGTCTAAAGATCCAGTTGCCTCGAAATGATTACCTCGGATACAAAGGATCTAGGACATTAGGGTTACTTCTAAGGTGTCCTACCGTTGCTTCGGTGACCACACTGTCCCGATAATCGAATTGACCCGAACAACTCCAACGATGGTGCTACCTACCTTTCAATGGTGGGATAGCACTATCTAAAGGACTTTTACACAGCCTAATTCCTTAGGGTAGGTAGACTTCTCTTAAGTACTTGCTCTTTTCAAAACAAACAAAAACAACTTTTCGCACCCCACACTTTCAAAAAGTTTTCAAACAAAACACTTCATACACTCTTGAGGACTGATACAAGAGTTACTTAGAAGTTTTCCAAACGAACTTTTTTTCAAAACCCACACACACTTAAAAAGCAAACAAATCTTTGAAAACATAAGAGCAAGTACCTAAGAGCCCGTGGATAACCACGGATAGAAAGGGTGCTAACACCTTCCATTTCTATAAATCTACCTCCCGAACCGAGAAACATTCTCAAAGAAGGAATTTTGCTGTGCTTTTGTCCTTTCCATATTGGAGAACATAAAAGACGGTGGCGACTCTTGCTTACCGCGACATTTCGCGAAACCAGCTAAAAAACAGTCAGTTCTCATTCCCACCGATCACACCTTCAAATGGGCCTTTGGTTGCCTCCTTCGACTGGGTCTTTTGAATGGACCTTCTGCGTACTCTTTGAATGAGCCACCAAGGCGTGTCCTTCGAATGGCTCAAGTCTCACCCTTGGGATTTTTTCGAATGAGCCCCTCTATTTGCCTTAGCTGCTTGATTTGTATAACCCACACGAAGACTTCATTATGGCCCATCGAAGCCTCCTTTGTCATGGGGCTTGGGCTGGGCAGCATATAATCTCTTTCCCAACAAGAAGCTTGAACCAAGCCTCCTCAAAAGGCAAAAAAGGTTTGTTTCCAACAAATTTGTCCTTCGAATCTACCAATGGCATGTCCTTCGAAGGCACCATTGGTGTGTCAATATTATGCTTGTGAAACCAAAGCAGGCATAAAGAGGGAACCTTTTTCCTTATGAATTGAAGGCAAGTCTAGAGAAGCCCTTTGCCTTGTGAACTGAAGGGAAGTCGAAAGGAGATTTAGCCTTGAACGAAGCTGGCATGCAGGAATTCATTTGCTGGTGAATCAAAACACACTTGTAGGGGTTTCTTGATTTGTGCAATGAAGGCACGCACATAGGGAGTATTTTCTTTGTCGAAGCAGGAATCAAGCATACTCCAAAGAAAACAAATGCTCAAACGAAACATAAATTAAGCTTACATGCAGGTAGCCATTGCATTATAAATCAAGCCAACATGTAAAGCCAAAAGGTTCAATCGAAGGAGCACCAACATGAAGCCCTTCCTTTATGAATCAAAGGAAGCTGTTTCCAAGGAAATACATACCCAGTCGAAGCTTGTATGCAACAAACAAGCAACAGGCCAAGGCTTCAATCGAAGCTTGGAAATTTGAAGCAAGCTTGGAGAAAGTTAGGTGTTCAATCGAAGCTTGCCAAGGTGCAAATTTTGAAAGACCCTTTGACATACCAATCGAAATATTTTGTTTTTTTTCTTCTTTAATCAAGTGCTTGTAATCACCCATATAAGAAAAAATCTTGGAAAACATGAGAGGGAAAATTTTGGGGTACAACAGTTGCCCCTGTTCAATCTTATTAAACTTGAAGATGTAGATTGACTTGTCTGCCTTTCGTGATCTGAAGGTGGAAGATGATTGAACACTAGAGTGCCTAGAAATTTACACTCGCGTGAAATAACACTGATGGTTGATGATGTAGGGAATGGGCTTATAGATGCCATTTGGAGGAAATGACAGAGAGTCGTCAGAGATGGGCTTAAAGATTCCATCCAAAGTAGATGTTGATTTCACACTTGGTCCCTTTGGGGGTTCCTGTTCCTGCTGTTTGAGGAAGAGTTCTCTGAGGAATATGGGTTTCTGTAGTTCTCCTGCTTGAGGAAACTCTGTAGGGGAATAGAGTCTAGGAACATCAGCTGTCCATTACTCTACTAGGGAAGCTATCTCTTGACTGGGAGATGAAAGTTTGTTGATTTCTGGTCGAAATCTAGGCTTCACAGTAACTTGCTGAGGCTAATGGAATTAACCGTTATCCGAAGATAGTTTTCTTGTCTGGATGTAGATAGTTTTCCTGTCTAGTTTCAGGTGTTAACCTATAAATCAACTGTTCACAAATAGTTCTCCTGGCTTATTTCAGGTATTAATCTGGAACTGTCATTCATTGAGATAGTTGTCCTGGCTGGTTTCAGGTATTAATCTTTGACCTAAGAAATAAAGATGGTTTTCCCGTCTGGTTTCAGGTGTTAATCTTTAACCTCCTTATGTAAATAGTTATCCTGGCTTGTTTCAGGTATTAATCTACAGTCAGTCGTCTACAGATAGTTCTCTTGGCTTGATACATGTGTTAATCTGGAACTTGAAAATTGTCGGTCGTTGAGATAGTTGTCATGTCTAGTTTCAGGTATTAATCTCTGACCTTAGAGAAAGAAAGATAGTTTTCCCGTCTGGTTTCGGGTATTAATCTTTAATCTGCCCGTGTAGATAATTTTCCTGTCTGGTTTCATGTATTAATCTAAAGTCGATCGTCCACAGATAGTTGTCCTGTCTTGTTTCAGGTATTAATCTGGAACTTGAAAATTGTCGGTCACTGAGATAGTTATCTTGGCTTGTTACAGGTATTAATCTCTAACCTTATAGAAAGAAAGATAGTTTTCTCGTCTGGTTTTAGGTGTTAATCTTCAATCTTTTCATGTAGATAGTTGTCCTGTCTGGTTTCAGGTATTAATCCATAATCGATCGTCCACAGATAGTTGTCCTGGCTTGTTACAAGTATTAATCTGGAACTTGTCTTGCTGGTCACATAGATAGTTTCCCCGTCTGGTTTCGGGCATTAATATGTCTCTTACTGCATTTGATGGTAAATTTGTCTTGCTTCAGGAGTTCATACCAATTGGTCGTGTAGATAGTTTTCCCGTCTGGTTTCGGCCATTAATCTTTGACCTGCTGTATAAATTGATAGTGTTTGTCTGTCTGCTAATTTAACCTGAAAAAGGTAAAATCAGTTTCATGCGGTGTCATGATGTATGAATTTCATGATGCTCCCAAAAATAAATGAGATTATGATATATGTATTTGTATGCACATGCCATGATTTATGAACATGTAATGCTGTTGTGCAATATATTTGTCTGGGAAAATAAATCCCTGACTGTTGCTGAAGAGCATCGAGAAGCTGAACCCGGACTACTGTTGGCGAGTGAAGAAAGTGATTCTTCAATTTCCGCTGGGATAATGAAGATATTTTTGTTGGCAATTCCTTTTCTCTGCCGAGGATATTCAACTTCTGTTTGAGAATGATTTTTCTGGGAGGAAGAGTTCGGTTGAAAGATTTCACCAATTTGGAGAAATAAACTCCGCTGAGGGATAAGGCTTTATAAACTACTTGAGATTTATAAAACTCTATTGCAGAAGGTGAACTCCATAAACTGCTTGGGGATTTTGTTGAAATCCTGTTGGGGAATCTTGAGAAGTTTGGCGACTTCACTGGGGATTTTTTGTTGGAGCAGTAATTGGAGATTCTTGCTCTGCTGGGGATTTGAGAACCCACCGCCATTAGGCTGCATGCTAAGAACATGGTTGTGACCTTGTAGTAGGATATCTCTGCCTCTGTACTTGCTGGAGAAATTATCTTTCGGGATTTTGTGGATGGTTTGAGGGTCATCCCAACTCTTGGAGTCCTTGGTGAATGCAGATCAGGGTGATAAACCTTTTACTGATAGACATGTGACAAGATGACGGGACATAGTCGTACACTTTAATCCCTTACTTTTGCCTAGGCCACCCTTTTAGGTTTTCAGTCTACCGAGATACCTTTTTTTTGCCCAAGCCACCTTTTCAACTTTTCGACTTCCCAGGTGTACAATTTTTATATATATCCCTAATTTTTGCCCGAACCTTTTAGTTCGTCGGGATGCCCTTATTTTTGCTTAGGCCAGTCAACCTAGCGGGTCTTTGTTCATGCGTAGTATCTTCTGACTATATCCATGTTCACCGGGTACAGATAATTGTCATTGTCCATAGTAGTAAGTGTTGTCACACTGCCAGAAGTTGTTTGTTTGATCGCATATGATTCGATGCTGGAATTCATGTCCAATGCCCCAAGTGATTCAAACGGAGGTTTGCCCCTGGATATTTGGCATTTTTGAGAGATTCCTCGAATCTTGACTTGACTACCCCAGATCAGTTGGATATCGTGCCATGCCCCCTTGATTATGAAGGGCCTGTTATTGGAAATGTCTTTTCCATCTGAGGTGATTCTGTCCATTGAGGGGACCTTCGTTCATTGAATATTCGTGGTGCAAATTTCTCAGTTGTTTGAAAAATTATTCATATGCAAGCAATGGTATTTTAAAAATGCAAAGCTTATGTCTGTCTTGAAATTTGAAAATTCATTTTTTAGTAAAACAAACAAATTTTGTAAGAGTGTGATATCAACTCAGGATTTATAGCAAACCTTACAGGAGTCAGGATACCTTTTGTGACAGTATTCTTTCGAAGTAACCCATGCTTCAGCTAGGACTTTTAAGGATTATAGCGTGACCTGGTTCACGGTTTATCAAACAAAGGATAAAGGATCAAAATTTATTTGCAACCAACCCGCTCTTTGTGATTTCCTTCAGTCCTAAACTCAGTTAATTGTGCATTTACATCCCAATTGAGTCTAGAATCTTTGCTCTGATATTTGGTAATGGTTCAGAAATTGAACATTTGTTTGAGAAGGCAATCAATTTTGTAACCTTTTTGTCGAGGATTTGTAGTAACCTCTTTTTTTTTGTTTTTTTTAGTTTATTAACCTTGTCTTTTGCCTGAACTGTTTCTTTTGCGATTACAACCAGCAGGATGCCCCTGTTTTCCTTAAGTCTCTTTCATAGGATTTGACTTAGCGGGTTTTTCTTTTGAAAAATAAAGACTGCCTATCTTGACGATTATGTTGAACCATCACCATCTTTTTGGAGAGCATCTTCTATACTCTTGTATACGAAGGTAGATCTTGCGATTGAATGCACCTTTTAACTGAGAAACTACCCTGCCCCAGGTTATGATTGAGGATTTTAATTCGTGTGAAAAGAAAAACTCCTACTTCTTTGGCTCAAAGGGGTTGACTAGGGATTATCTTCCTTATAACTCCAGTGTTTAGGGTTTGAAAGAAACGTTTGTACATCATTAGCAAGGTTTGTGCAAAAGCATATTGTATGAGATTATGGTATTGTTTTCGTCATTCTCCCTCTAAAGGCTTACATCATCTAATCGAGAGTTGAATATCACAAAAATAAGTAAGAAAGCAGTTTAAATATAGTGAATACGAATGAATTGATTCAAAACAGACATATGCAATGTATTGATAAATTAACAAAGTTTGACATGAAATAAATGTTCAAACAATCAAAAGAAAATTACAACTTGAAAATTCTAATGAATAAAAGCCTTTTTTGTCTGAACTTGTCACTTCAGATGATGTGCCTTTGAGGGATGGCAGAAGAATTTAGTTTGGCCATCTTATGTGAACTCCAGCACTCCTTCGTTGATCAAGTCTTGAATCTTATTTTTCAATGCCCAATAGTCATTCGTATCATGTTTGAGACTATTGGAATGGTATCCGCACATTGCATTAGGACGATAGTTAATAGCAGAGACATTGGGGTTTTAAGTAGGATCCCTTAATGTAATCAACTCCATCTTCAACATGTGTTGCAATACCTGAGCCAAGGACATGTTGATTTTGGTGAATTGCCTTTTGGGATTGTCTTGCCTTTGCTGATTACCCTGTTGTGGTTGGCGAGGTCGTTGTTGGACCCTTGGCATAGGAGCCATTTTGAAAGGTGTTCTTTCAACCAAATCCCGTTGTTTCAACTGAGACTGATTAAAGACTCAATCCCCAATTCTAGTTGTTTGCTCCATATGATTGCATCCATCTTGATGAAGCTTGCTGATGAGAAACCTCAACTCTTCTTGTTCCTGAGCTAAACTTTGGATAAGAGCCATTTGCCCCAGCATCTGGATTCTCATTGCTTCCATCTCAGCTTGCAGTTGTTCCAACTGGTCATCCTTATTGTTGTCAGGATGTTTCTTAGTCAAGTTCCCGTTGAGGAGTGTTTTCAATTCTTCCTGCCCCTTGGCTAGACTCAGGAACATTTCCTTGAATTAAGCATCTAGAGTTTGGAGATCTCTATTGTCTTGTTTGAAAGCCATTTCCCTTGCAATAATAAACAGTGAAAACATGAGAGATCTGTACTGAAAAACCTGTTATGTAATTACATGCATGATGTGTAAATGTTTTCAAGGATCTCGCGGGGTAAACAAGAGAATTTCAGAAGTTTAATTTGCAGCTTTGATTAAAGAACTTCGTGTCGTTGAAGGTCCTTCTACGAGAGTCAAGCTCACCATGTCGAGTGGGTCATCGCCCCTAACTCAAGTTGTCGCATTTTAATATTTTGACGACATTGGCTAGAGGAAAATAAATTCCCTTGCCCCTTGCTAGACATATGGTTCATCATAACCTGCACCACAGGCCCTTGAGATCCTTGAAATGGTTAAGGAGATGCTATGGGATGCAGTTATGATGTGTATTTTATGCATTAAGCAAAAAATGTAAGGTGATGAAGACAAGTGAGTCTAAGAAGTCCAGGTTACTGGATAATGATTGTGAACAAATCCTGCAAGGAAATAATGTTGTTAGATAATAAAACCCTGCAAGTAGTTCAAGTTGAAAGCAAACAAGTCACACAAATAGCCTTAGGTTTAGGCTTGCATGGGATTTGTAGGTAAGTACCCTCTTGAAGTTTTAGTTGGCTCAACCTGTCCTATTAATAGTAACCGGGTTCTAAGGAGTCTCATATCACTGACCTTTCCTTTATGCATTATTCTAGCTCAAGCACCGAAATATTGCGGCCAGAATATCCCAAAAGTCTAGTCTCAATGAGTGCAATATCGAGTATCAACCAATCTTCGGTCAGAATCAAAGCCGGCAATCTCACTACTTTCTAATGGCTTAGGATGAGTCAATTAAAGGTTCTAAAGGTCAGTTAGCGCTTAATGACACTAAGGAAGCCTAATGTTATCCTTGACTAACTCAAGGAACATTAGTACAAACCAAAGTATCACGCTAATGTAGCTATCACTTTGTCCATATCGGTCTACACTGTATAACTTCCATGATTTATTTCTACTTACCTAATAAGGTGTCCCAGATCTGGGTGTAGGATCTGTAGTAACAACCCAAACAAACCCTTCAAAGTAAAGCATAAAAACACACAAATGAAAGCAATTTTAAAGATGAACTAAGCTCTAAGGTAACCCCATTTTAACCTTATCCCCAGCAGAGTCGCCAGTTCTGTGATACGGTGGCAGAACCGACTGTTATATACTGGTTTTGCATTTTGTATTCACAAATGTTTCCGTAAGCAAGAGTCGCCACCGACTTCTCTTTTACCCAAATTAAGGAAAGGGTGAAAAGAACATAAAAAGACCTTTTCGAGATTTTCTAAGTAAGGGGGTAGATTATGGAAAGGGAAGGTGTTAGTACCCTTTCCATCCGTAGTTATCTACGGGCTCCTAGAGGTTTTCTCATTTTTTAAAATACATTTGTGCTTTGTGTGTTTTGAAATTGTTTGGAAAATGCCTTAGTGCGGAAATTTGCTTTGCGTTTAACTCTTGTATCAGTCCTCAAGAGTGTTAACAAAGCAAATGTTTTGAAAATTGCTTTTGAAAAGTAGTATTTGTATAAGTGAAAAATGTTTTTGAGCAAACTTCTAACAACTATCTACTTTTATACTCGAAAAGGGTTGTTCTTTTCCTCATATCCTTTAGACAGCGCTATCCTACTATTAGTGAGTAGGTAGCCCTATCGTTGTATGTATTAGGGACATTTAAAAGGGACGTTACAGTCATAAAGGCAACATATGGAGACGCTTTAGAAATTTCTGTTTAGAGACTAGATTATTTACCGAAACGCAACACTGTAGGGTCATCGAGGGACTATGATCTTTTAATTTATGGGTCTTTGCTAAAGCATTTCTGCCTCATGACTATTTTACTTCTGAAGGAAACCAAAGTGGGGTACCCTAGAGGTGTATATGTGCGAGTGTATTATGTTCAGTTATTTTTTTGTCTTTTTGTTAAGTTTGCTAGCGCTTGATTATTAGTCTTTTCATACACGCCTAGTTACTTGCAGTTAATATTTTGCAGAAATTTAAAGTGCAGGAATTCAAATCTATGCTATTACAATGCTTTGGGGAGGGGGATATTTACATGTCTAAAAATGAGGGGGATAAAGCAATAAATATCCTAGTTTTAATCTATTACAACCAGTGAGCAGGTACATTAATAATAAAAATGCGAAATTAAATAAACGCGCGTGAAATTGAAAATAACGTCTAAAAATATCCTAAGAAATAAAAATATTATTGTTTTGTTTTTTTTATGTATAAAAGAAAATAAATCCTAAATCTTTTTTATTTTAATTTTTAGAAAAGATGTTAAAATAATTAATTAATTTACAAAATTAATTTAATTAGAAAAGACACTAGCCTAATGTTTTTTGTGATTTTGATTTAAAGTTAATTTAAATAAAAAGGATCAATAAAGAAATAACAAAAAGAAGAAAAAAATATAAAAGGGACATCCCTCGATCCAAGGAGAAAAGGGAAGCTTCGATCTAGAGAGAGTCATGGCCTTTCGATTCATGAAAGATGTTGCCTTTTGATTATGTGAAGAGGATGGGATTTTTTGATCCAGGAGGGATGTTTCCCTTTTCGATCCAAGGAAGGAGTTGTTCTTCGAATTGAACCTACAAAGCAAATGTTGGCAAAAAATAAAGATGCAGGACCTGGGTATCGAACCCAGGTCCTTCTCTCTAATTTGAATCTTCTGTCCTCAGGCCTAAGCTTATTTTAACTTGAAACGAGCTATGCCATGAGTTTCGAAAGGCATATCAGGTCATGCCTTTCGATGGCGTAATTTTATTCCTGCATGTTATCTTGCGTATAATATGCTCATATAAACACAAATGGTCTTAGCAGCACATATATACCCACAATTTGTATTTAAAAGGCTTAGAAATGCAATTTCGACTTAGGTAAATCCTTACCAACTGGAGATGCTTCAATTTATGAATTTGGGCGTGACTTGGCTTGGAGAAGATTCTTGGGAGTCTCAGGAACACAAATATAGCCTTCGTCTGGATTGAGGGTACCTGTAAAAAACTAGTCAGAATTTTGATATCTTTTTTATGGTGGTATGAGTGTTTTCTTCTTTATAGGTAATCTCTCCGTCTGTGATGCAACACTTGTGGTCTCTTTTTATATAGGGGATGGAGGGGACAAAAAAACAAAGGTTTAAAACAGCCATAAACAAATGTTTTCAAAGCCATGAATGATGTTTTATAACGTCGCAAAAGATGTGGAAACTTGTCACTTTTTAAAATTTGAATGAACCTGGACATTTTGGCTCCTTCGAATGCCTCTAATTCCTGCCCTTCAATTGGACTTCTTTGACAGCCTTCGAATGGGCCTTTTTAATGTTTCTTCGAATGGACCCTTTTATGTACCCTTCGAATGGGCCTTTGGTTGCCTCCTTCGATTGGGTCTTTTAAATGGATCTTATGTGTACTCTTCGAATGAGCCACCAAGGTGTATCCTTCGAATGGCTCAAATCTCGCCCTTGGGGTTTCTTCAATTGAGCCCCTCTATTTGGCTTAGCTGCTTGATTCGTATAACCCACACGAAGACTTCATTCTTCCCCGTCAAAGCCTCCTTTGTCATGAGGCTTGGGCTGGGCAGCATATAATCTCTTGCCCAGCAAGCATCTTGAACCAAGCCTCCTCAAAAGGCAAAAAAGGTTTGTTTCCAACAAATGTATCCTTCGAATGGATCAATGGTACGTCCTTCGAAGGCATCATTGGTGTGTCAATCTTGTACTTGTGAAACGAAAGCAGACATGAAGAGGGAACCTTTTGCCTTGTGATATGAAGGAAAGTATGGAGAATCCCTTTGCCTTGTGAACTAAAGGTAAGTCGAAAGGGGCTTTTGCCTTGAACAAAGCTGCATGCAGGAATTCATTTGCTGGTGAATCGAAACACACTTGTAGTGGTTTCTTGCTTTGTGCGATGAAGGCACGCACATAGGGAGTATTTTCTTTGTCAAAGCAGGAATCAAGCCTACTCCAAAGAAAACAAATGCTCAAACGAAACATGAATTAAGCTTACATGCAGGTAGCCATTGCATTATAAATCAAGCCAGCATGTAAAGCCAAAAGGTTCAATCGAAGGAGCACCAACATGAAGCCCTTCCTTTCTGAATCAAAGGAAGTTGTTTCCAAGGTAATACATACCCAGTCGAAGCTTGTATGCAGTAAACAAGCAACAGGCCAAGGCTTCAATCGAAGCTTGGAAATTTGAAGCAAGATTGGAGAAAGTTAGGTGTTCAATTGAAGCCTATCAGGATGCCAATCGAAAGACCCTTTGACATACCAATCGAAAGATTTTGTTTTTTTTCTTTAATCAAGTGCTTGTAATCACCCATATAAGAAAAAATCTTGGAAAACATGAGAGGGAAAATTTTGGGGTACAACATCCATTTTTACGGCTATTATTTTGATGGCCCATCAATTTCCAACTTGTTTAGCGGTTTCTTTTCATAATCAAGGTCTCATTACACGAATTTATGTCATTCTTTACGGATTGAGACCTATATAAAGGCATGTAACATTTGCAATAATACCAAGTTATTTTTACATATTAGTATACTTTTGAGCTTTGTTTTTTTTTACATTTTCATTTTCTGCAAGTGTTGTTGTTGTGCTATTGTTAAACTCTCCTTGAAGAAACTTTTATATCAATTTACACTGCATATTCAGCTTTTAATTTCAGCTTTATTTTTCGAATATGTTTGTGTTCATGCATAATGTTTTATATAGTTTAATCGTAAGCATGTCAGAGTATAACTTTTTAGGATTTGGAACATGAGGATTATCTAATTGACAGACCTCATGCAAGTTATCTGATAAATGATTAATAATGAGAATGTTCTCACTACTACGGAAAATGCATATAATGACGGTTGTGAAACACATCTAATGATGGTTGCACGTCCATTGTTAGGTAGCATGTGATTGTATGTATGATGGTTACCACAATGGGCGTGTGACTATGGTTATAAATTAGATAGTGCACTACTTATAACTATGGATGATGGGAACAACTGGTGTGAAATAATTGATACGTCTTGGGTTTGAATCCTGGCAATACCATTCTTGGGTTTTATTAAGGAAAAATACCCATTTTGGTCCCTTAACTATACCCATAGGTTCAGTTTGGTCCCTTAATTTTTTTCCTTTCTAAATTAGTCCTTTAACTTTCCGATAGATGCATATGAGTCCCTTTCGTCTACCCCGTTAGTTAAAATCTGTTAAAAATCTATGTAGCAGTGACAAGTGAATTTGACCAACTCTTGTGACGGAGTTAGCATCGGAAAAACCGACACTAAAAACTATTTATGGTTTCTAATTATTGTTCATCTTCTTCCCCAAATTTTTAAATTCATACCCATTGAAACCCATAACAAATTCATAAACAGAAACAAATGAAACCCAAACCATTGAATCATCCACAAAATTTCTTTCACACTGAAACCCAAACCATTTAATTCTACAGGAATTTCCTTAACTGAACTTGCTCTTCTGATTGACTTCGAAATTTTGGCAACTGTTTGTGGTGGTTATGTTTCATTGGCTTATGTTTATCAATCGAAGAACCTCTAACTCTCAGCTCCCAGTTTTGTTATAATTGCAGAATTGTTGCTACTTCCTCCAGCCTAATAGTGTGCAACTTTGCTTACCTTTTCATGGTACACAGTAGATGGGGCAAGCCTCAATGGAGGCAAGTTTTCAAATTGCATAAACCTTTGATTTTTCTGCAAGCTGCTCAAGATCTCAAACTACAAAAACAAACAATGTTGATAAAGTTTTAGGTTTAAAGGAAAAAGATTCATAAAAAATCTCTTCCCTCTCCTTCATTCCTCTCCGACTAAATGATATGTAAAAGTATGAACAGGGTCATTATATTAATTGAATGAAGTAGAGGTTTGTTCATATTTTACCCATGATATCTGTTGTTGTGCTCCATATAATCAATTTGTATTTTACCATGAAGTTAATTTATCCATAGAAGTTCTATATATTCAGTGCAATACTAAAAAAACCTTGAGAATATTTTTGTAAAGCTTCAATTGATAAATTTTAATAGGAAATGTTTGACGAAAAATAAGATATATGGCAAATCTTGACGAGTGAATAAAATTCAAAATATTAAAGAAACCAAAATGAACAAGTTTATGTTACCAGAGTTCTTCTTTCAAAGCCTTATGTTCCCAGCATCCCTAATATGGTAAGTTTAAAATATCCAAATTCATGACTACCATTATCAGACAAGAGTTTAGACATGATAGTAGGAAGGTGAACACAACCTATCATTCCCTCAGCAATCCCTTTAATGAATTTGTTATGTGTTTTAATGGGTATGTGTTGTACACAAAAAATTTCCCTCTCATTTTATTCCAGACATATTCATAGAGGTCCACAAGTGCTCAAGGTTGACTAAGAATTGACCAGACAAATTCTCCTCCTAAGCAATAGATCTCCAACTAGGGTTTCATTTTTCACAAAGAAGTTTGGGTTTCAAAGGCCTCAAGTGATTTCCATGGTCCCTAATATGTCCCCAAGAACTCTCATGCCAATTTTCATGCCTTGTATTACAAGTTTGCTCAATCAATTGCTCAGATGACTGGAAATCAACTATATTAGGTCAAAAGTCAACTATGGCCAATATACAGTCAAACTTCAAGATTTTTGGTAAAAATCAACATTTTTAAGTGATATTCATCATTTTATCAATATTTTATCATGATTCCTCAAGGAATTCTCTTAAATCATCAAGAATAAAAAATTGCTAAATTAGGGTTTCTATAGGAGAAGTCAACTAAACTTTGACCAGGCATAAATTTCACATGCTTCATCAACTTTACCCAAAACAAAGTCCATTTTGAAGAAAATTCAATTACCTACAACTTTTCTTTTATTCTCAAGTCCAAAAGATGCATCATTTAATAGATATGAGCTCATACATTACAGGTCATTTTCAGAAAGTCAACAAAAGACACTTTTTGTCAAGGCAACTTACATCAAGATAATGTCTCCACATGAAAAAATGATTAAAATAGAAAGTGTAGAGGACATATTGGTCTTTCTAAAAAGTCCAATATCATCTTCAAAAGATGAAATTTGAGAATGTTATGAAGTGCGCAAGTTCGGAAATTTTCAAGAAAATGCATGAAATCTCAATTGAGAAAATTTGTGATATTAAGTTATTGGGCCTAACTTTTTGGAGTTAAAACATACTCATGATATGTCCAAGAACATATAAATCCATCCATGCATTATTTTGATTTTGACTTTTTTTTTATTTGAATTTTTATTCATTTAAATATGAATTAAATCAAATCAAATATGAAAACTAATGGGCTAGTGCATATGGGCTTGGCTTGATCTATCATAAAGCGCAATAATTCATTCAAGATACATAGAAAGTGTCTAGGTTAATGTAAAATTTGAAAAGGGCAAGAATCAAACAAAAATGGCAAGGGATCATGAAGTTTGGAAACTTTTCAAATTTTGATTTTTTGTTTTAAGGCCATGTGTGATGCGGTGAGAGAACTGACTTGAGGTTTTGCGTTTGTGTTCGCAAATGTATCGGTTTAGCAAGAGTCGCCACCAACTTTTTATTTTATCCAAAGGAAAGGTCAAAAAGTACAGGAAAGACCTTTGAGATTGTTTTTGGGTTCAGGGGGTAGATTATGAAAAGGGAAGGTGCTAGCACCCTTTTCATCCATGGTTTTCCATGGGCTCTTAGTTACTTGTTTTAGATCACTTGCTTTGCTTTTTCAATTGTTTGAAATAGTACTTTTGTGTATGGTTTTGAAAGTATTTTGAAAAGAGGCCATCATTGTGGCAACCTTTGTAATGATTCTTGTTTGAAGGTATACAAAGGTGTTTGTCTTTTGAAAAATGTTTTAATGTTTGAAATTTTATTTTGGGAAAATGTTTTGAAATTGTGTGTTTTGAAAATAGCAAGGATGTTTTGCAAATTTGATCAAGTAACTAGGAGTTGTCTACCCTACCTACTCAAAGATCTTTCCTACACATCTTTAACCCTTTTACATTATTGTTTTACCATTGCATTTGGTAAACAACCTTGTATTTGGATGTTAAACGGGACATGCGTGGGTCATCGTATGACCATGATAGCAATTGTGCCAAGTATCTTAGCAAGTTTTTGTTTGAGGGACTAGATCATTTTGTATAGGCAACCAAGATAGCGTCATCGAGGGACTATGATCTTTTGTTTTTGTTTGATTTTGCCAAGATACCTAGCATGCATACCATGGCCATTTTAAAGGCAACAAGTGGATGAAACCCTAGGGGTGCTTGTGTGCATTGAGTTGTCATTTCTCATGCATTTTTGTCTTGTATTAGTCAAGCTATTTGTTTGATTTTGGATTTTCGCATACAAACCCTAATCTTTCTATCATGCATATTTGAAAGCTATAAAGTGCGTAAAAGTAAATCTACGACTATTACAACATTGATATGGGGAGGGGGATACAAATTTGAATAGGGGGATATTTGCAAGAAAATAAAACCCTAAGTCAACTATTATAACCAAATTGAACTCATTGTACAAATAATAAATAAACAAATATTTAAATGGACAATTAAACATAAATATGCAAAAGAATGTTTTTTTGTATTTATTTTTATGTATGTAAAATAAATTATTTAATATTGTGAAAATAGGGAAAATAAAAGATTATTTTTAGAAAGGGTGAAAACCCTAATTTTTTGGTTTAAGAATATATATATATATATATATATATATATATATATATATATATATATATATATATATATATATATATATATATATATATATTAATATTTATTTATGTACAAGAAAATAAATATAATATGTACAAAAATATTTTAAAAAATAAAAATGTGTGAGAAAATATAATTTTAAGTATATAAATAATAAAATAAAAAATATGTAAGTATTTTAATTTTATTTACAAACTTATTTAAGAAAATACAAGTATATATTATTTTTTAACTATTCTTATGCCAAAATAATTAAAAAATAATAATAATAAAAGGTGAAAATTTAAGAAAATATTTTTAGTGATTTTTTATATTTAAAAAAATAATAAAAGTCAGAAAATGTAAAAGAAATAGAAAAATATACAAAAATAAATTAAATGGGCCAGGGGGTGCAAAGAGCAAGCAGGGGGGGTGTCAATAGCCAACAAACAAGCCCAGCCCAAGGTTTCCACTTCATCTATGGTCTTGTGAAACAGAAAAACGCGCGCCAATGGTTCAAACTCGTATCTCCTGCATTTGTGCTTAAAAACAAAAACTTGCAACATGAAAGTTATAGAGCATGATCATACGATTCTAACCATATAAAAAACTTAATTTAACTCTCAAAGACCAGAGAGAATTTATCTGGCCCTAATTTCTAACCTAGTTTTTTCAGAAAGTTCATCATTCAAATTCTCCCAGCTCAATTAACTTAAATGAATTCTATGCATATGTACAACTCAAGGGCAATAGAAACTACATTTTTTATTCACAAACCTAAGCCTAATGATTCCTAAATAGAGAGATAAAAGTTTGAACTTTACCTGTTTCAGTCAAGCTCGAGTATGGTAATGTAGGGGTTGTGAGTGAGGCCTGAGATGCTTATGAGCTTGCTTGAAGTTCCTTTGAGCTTTCCCAATGCCTAGCTTGCTTTGAACTTGCCTGAATATGCTTGTAAAAGTCAACCTGCACAGTCAGAATTCAAAAATGGTGAAGTGTGTAAATGGAGTTACAGCGACTTGGGAATGGTTGGGATGGTTTAGGTAGGTTGTATGGAGTGTGTTGGAACTGATTGCAAGCAAAACACACGAGTAGATTTTGTTTTGGAGATCAAAATGCAGAACCTGCCCTGTTTTGCACGAAAATGTGATTTTTGTATACAAGGGTGTTTGAGAGGTTGCTAGCTCGTGTTTCTGGCTTAGTGTATTGTGTAAAAGTTTTTTTCAAATGTTTACAACACTTGGTTATATCATATACAAGAGTTGTAGTGATTTTGCAAGTTGACTTGTTTTTGAAGTAAAAGTGAGAATTGATAATGCAAAGGCTTGTACAATCTAGCTTAGGGTCTGCTAAGAGTTGGTACCAATTGCCTGATATTAGTGAACTTTGTTTGCTGCAAAAGATTGGGTCCTTGGCTCAAGATAAGCAATTTGACATAAAGCATGCTTTATGTAAATGGTATTGTCACCTTTAAGCCATAAATGGAATAAACCTGTGTATAATGCTTCATTGATCAGAACAATGCCTCTAACCAATGTGTTTGCATTCAATTTTTGAGTGTGGAAGGGTTTAAGGACCTGTAAACAAGTACAAGCATGGTTGGACAGAAATTGCAACTTGTATCAACATGAAAAATGCCATGGACCAAAGTGATATTTTGCCAAATTCAAACCTTCGATTCTCCCTAACCACAAATTATCTTGGAGAGTTCTTGGACATTTTGGAAAGCTTGTAACATACTCTACAATCCATATTTGAAATGCATTTTGAAATTCCAATTGTAACTAGGTGAAAAATTTCCATGAAGATAGGTCAAAATCCTGCCTAAACTAGGGCAAAATTTCACTAAGTTAGAAAGTTTTTGGACCCTTATTCATAAAATCATAACTTGAGATCCAAGCATATTTTTGGAAAACTTTGTGAATCAAAGTTGTATATTTTGTGGAGGAATACAACTTTCATGTTGGAGGTTTTGTTTGAATCCAATTGCATCATGGTGAAAAAGTTGGGCAAAGTTGGGAAAAAATAAGAATATTTCATAACTTAGAAAATTTCTAAGTTATGAAAATTTTCCATTTCAAACCCTAATTTTCAAAATTAGGTTTCTTGGTGAACAAGTTTCATGTTTTGACACATCTTGATGAAAAATTACCTTTGGCACTTGATTTTGACCAAAAAGTCAAAGTTTGACTTTTCAGGGTACAATTGATTTTTGATCAATTGACTGGAAAATTCATCTGTCAATCTAATGCATTTGAGATCTTTTGAACCTTGTGATTAGGTCAAGATGATTCCATTGAGTCCTTGAATCCATGCTTCAACCTAATTTGCCATTGGCTAGGTTAAAAATCAGAAATTTCCCTTCTGCAGTCAAAACCCTAAAAATAACCATTTTGCCCTTTTGATGATCTGATCAAATTTCTTGAGGAGTTGTGGTCCAAACTTGATCAAATGGTTCATATGAGCCTATAATGTTGATGTGGATCAAAAAAATATGAGGTTTGACTGTAAATTGGCCACAGTTGACTTTTTCCCCAATACAGCTGATTTCTAGGTCAACTGTCCAATTGACTGGGCAAAAATTTGATTCAAGGCTTGAAACTTGGTATGGGAAATCTTATAGGTCCAACATGAAGTATTAAAGTCACTTTAGGCATTGAAAGTCCA
The DNA here is from genome assembly GCA_948472305.1 of Vicia faba. Classification (NCBI taxonomy): domain Eukaryota; kingdom Viridiplantae; phylum Streptophyta; class Magnoliopsida; order Fabales; family Fabaceae; genus Vicia; species Vicia faba. The sequence continues at coordinate 383,189,877 of OX451739.1, read as the reverse complement.
AAAATCCCTGTGCAAACTCAAACCCTAATTTCAGGTCAACAGTGTAAGGAGATGTCTTGAGCAGAGCAAGCCCTAGTTCTGTCTGGAGTCCAAAGAGTCTTGTGAGGGGAAATCTTGATAAAATGAGAGGGAAATTTTTGGGTACAACATCTTCCCCTGTTCAATCTTCTTGAACCTGAAGAGTTAGATTGGCGAGTTTGTCGTTCGTGACTCGAAGGTAAAAGATGACTGGACACTAGAGTGCCCGTAAATTTGCACTCGTAAAAAATGTAGCTGAGGGAATGGGCTTAAAGATGCCATTTGGATATGTGAATCTTGTTGGAGATGGGCTTAGAGATGCCATCCAAGACTGTTTGTTGAAAATCAGGAGAATGAACATCAGAATGGTATCCGTATCTGGAACGTATCTGAGTTGTATCTGGAGATTGGATTTGTATGAGCAAAGGAATGGCGTCCGTGTCTGGAGTGTATCCTAGTTGTAACTGTATTTGATTCTTGAATGAATAACAGAATGACTGCCGTGTCTGGAGTGTATCTGTATTGTATCTGAATCTGGAATCTGAATAAGCGACAGAATGATATCCGTATCTGGAGCATCTCTGGGCTGGGGAAAAGGTTGAATGAGTGAAAGAATGGCAACCATGTATGGAGCGTATCTGGACTGTATCTGAAGTTGAGATCTGTATGAGTAGCAGAATGACTTTCGTATCTGGAGTGTATCTGAACTGTAACTGGGATCTGAATAAGTGACAGAATGACTTCCGTGTCTGAAGTGTATCTGGACTTGAATTTGATAGTTGAAGTCTGAATGAGTGACAGAATGGCATCCGTGTCTGGAGCGTATCTGGACTGTATCTTGACTTTGAATTCTGAATGAGTAATAGAATGACCTCCGTGTCTGGGGTGTATCCATACTGTATCTGAATAAGAGATCTGAATGAGTAGCAGAATGACTTCCATGTCTTAGAGTGTATCCGTACTGTATCTGAAATCTTTGAATATTTGTTAAAGATAACTTTTGATCTTATCCTGAAAAGGATAGAATGTTAGCTAAAACACAAAGTTATGTTGCATGAAATGTATGATGCAATAAATGTGTTTTATCAGTGCTTATGATATATGAATGTAATGTATGTGCATGTAAGCTGATTAGCTGTCTTGCTGAGGAGAATAAATCCTTGATAGCTGGAGATAATGAAATATTTGACTGCTGCCGGGGAAAATAAATCCTTGACCGCTGCTGGAGATTCAAAATCTTTGATTGCTGAGAATGAGAAACCCTTGGACCACTGTTGGGGATAGAAAATCCTTGGAAACTTGCGGGGATTATCAAAAACTTTGACAACTTTTGTGGGGATGTGAGAATCCTTCCTGACTTTCCTGGGGATATAGGGATCTTCCGAGTCTTCTAGAGAAACCTGCTTGGGGAATCCAGAGAACTTTGATGACTGTGGCTGGAGATTACACAAAGGGAATCCTTACTCGGCTGGGGAATCTAGAGAAATTCGATGACTATGGCTGAAGATTACACAAAGGGAATCCTTACTCGGCTGGGGAATAAGGAAACTCTGACGAATCTCTACTGGGGATTAGATGAAAGAAAACCTTGATCTGCTGGAGAATAAGGAAAACTCTGATGGCTTCTGCGGAGAATAAGAATCTTCAATCTTCTAGGGAATTGAAACCTTGGAGGCTTTACTGGAGAAGTGAGAAAGAGAATCTTCGATCTGCAGGGAATTAAAAATTCTGACAAATTCATGCTGGGAGTGATGAAAACTCTGGCAACTTTACTGGGGAATCAAGAATGAGAATCTTCAATCTGCTAGGGAAAATAAATCCATGGGGACTTCAAGCTGGGGAGTTAAGAATGAGAATCTTCATTCTATTGGGGAGTAAAAACTATGTAGGGAATAGCTATACTGCTGGAGAGTAAGCTATCCTTCTGGGGGGATAAGTTCAAGACTTTGGGGAAAGAGGTTTATTCTTGTTTGGAAAAGGTTCAGGAGTTTGGGTTGTATGCCAATCTAGTGGGGAATTATCCTAGGTTGGGGATAAGACAAAAGTTAACTGTTATCTGGTTGATTCTCATAGTTTAAGATAACTTGCTGGTGAATCTGGAGAAACTTGATGGTTTATGCTGTGGATTGGTAGTTGGAAATTTGACTTCGCTGGGGAAGAAGGTTTCATCTTTGCAGGGGATTTATGACCCAAAGGGTTTGCTCCGCTGGGGATTAGGAGTTTTGAAAACTTAACTCTGATGGTGGATTAAGGGTTTGAAATGTGACTCCGCCGGGGACTGGGAGTTTGAAGTTTGGACCCTGGCAAGGATTTTGAAATTTAATTCCGATGGGGATATGTATTTCAAAAGTTGTAGCTCCGCTGAGGATCTAGATGATGTACTGCAGGGGATTTCTCTTGGAATAGCCTAAAGGCGTTTTCCTAACCTTTCAACCTGTCAGTAATTATTCTTTCACATTTCGTTTATTTGTAAACAGTGATTATATTCAAATGCATATGCTCATTTAATAAACCATTGGACGTTTTCAAATAAAACACAAGTGTAAAGAAAAAGAAAAGGCAAATAGTTTTTTGCACTTTGAAGTATCTTTGTATTAACTTTGTGTAAGTATTTTGTACAAAGGAAACAGACATCCTAGTAAGAGAATGGTGTCATAAAAAATTGAGAAAAATTTATACAAAGAAAGATGGCTATGTGTAAAAAATTCCATGGGGTTCCCATTCTGCGATAACCTTCATAACTCTAGATATTTTGTCTATTCGTTGCTTCGTCTGAAGATTATTGGATTGATCAGAAGCCCGAAGCTTGTCTGGTGAAGAGATTGTCCTTAAAGTGATCCGACGAGACATAGTCATACGCTTTAATTCCCTAACTTTTGCTTGGACCGCCCTTTCGGGTTTTCAGTCCACCGGGAAACCCTTTTTTGCCCAAGCCGCCCTTTCGGGTTTTCAACTTTCCGGGTGTACAAATTTTTTATTTATCCCTAATTTTTGCCTGAACCGCCCTTTCGGGTTTTCGATTCACCGGGATGCCTATTTTTGCCCAAGTCGCCCTTTCGGGTTTTCAACTTGTCGGGTCGTTTATGCGTAGTATCTTTTGACTATGTCTACATTCGCAGGGTGTGGCAGGTCGTCGCCGTCCATGGTGGTCGGGATCATTGCCCCACCAGAAAAGATGTTTTTGATCATAAATGGTCCTTCATAGGTAGGAGTCCATTTGCCCCTGGGATCACTTTGCGGCAAGATGATCCGCTTGATTACAAGATCCCCGACTTGATATACCTGGCGCCTGACTTTCTTGTTGAATGCCTTGATCATCCGTTTCTGATATGTCTGACCATGACAAACAGCAGTAAGTCGCTTCTCGTCGATCAAGTTAAGTTGATCAAGCCGGGTCTGAATCCAATCGTCTTCACTCAAACCGGCATCCTTCATAATTCTCAAGGAGGGAATCTTAACCTTGATAGGTAAAACAGCTTCCATGCTGTATACCAAAGAATAGGGTGTTGCCCCAGTTGATGTTCGTGCCGTGGTACGGTACCCGTGCAGAGCAAACGGTAACATCTCATGCCAGTCTTTATAGGTGACTGTCATCTTTTGAATGATCTTCTTGATGTTTTTGTTCGCATCTTTGACAACATTGTTCATCTTTGGCCGATAGGGAGATGAATTGTGATGTTGAATCTGGAACTGCTCGCACAAGCCAGTGATCATAGTATTGTTCAGGTGTGTACCATTGTCGGTGATGATCCTGTCGGGGATATCATACCGGCAAATGAGGTTCTGCTTGATGAAGCGGGCAACAACATTCTTTGTGACAGATGCAAAGGAAGCAGCTTCGACCAACTTGGTGAAGTAATCAATGGCCACCAGGATGAAACGGTGTCCATTGGATGTTGTTGGCTTGATCTCTCCAATCATGTCGATTCCCCACATCGCGAATGGCCAAGGAGCTGTTAAGACTTTGAGAGGAACTGGAGGTATATGTACCTTGTCGGCATATATTTGACATTTGTGACAAGTACGGGAATGTTGATGGCAATCAGCTTCCATGGTAGACCAGTAATAGCCTACCCGCAGAATCTTCTTAGCCATCGTATGTCCGCTCGAGTGAGTGCCAAAGGTGCCATTATGCAATTCAGCCATGATCTGCTCAGCTTCAACCTTTTCCACACAACGAAGCAGAATGCAATCATGATTGCGCTTGTATAGGATACCATTGCTCAGGAAGAACTTGGCAGAGAATCTTCTTAAGAACTTTTTGTCGTTGACTGAAGCTCCTTCAGGGTATTCTTGTGCTTCGAGATACCTTTTGATGTCATGAAACAAAGGTCGGTCCACTACCTCTTCGGTATTAATCTCGTGACAATGTGAAGGTTCGTCCATCCGTTCAATGGTAATTTGGGGAGCCTCATTATCCCAGTTAAGTTTAAACATGGACGACATTGTAGCTAGCGCATCTGCTAGCTGATTCTCTTCTCGCGGGAAGTGCTCGAAGGAAATCTACTCGAAATGTGGTAACAATGTCAGGACGTGTTCTTTGTAAGGGATGAGGTTTGGATGTTTAGTATGCCACTCTCCTTTGATTTGACTGATAACCAAAGCGGAGTCCCCAAATACAATCAAAGATTTGATTCCCAAGTTAATTGCAACCTTGAGACCAAAGATACAAGCTTCATACTCGGCCATGTTGTTGGTACAACTAAAGCAGAGTCTGGCGGTGAAAGGTGTGTGGCCACCTTCTGGAGAGATAAGTACCGCGCCGATACCGTTGCCAAGTGCATTGGAGGAACCATCAAAGTACAGGGTCCATCTGGATCCTTGTTCAGGTCTTTCATACGGTCTGTTTTCTTCAATGTTATCCAAAGTCATGATATCCTCATCGGGGAAGTCGAACCTCATGGATTGGTAATCTTCGACAGCTTTATGGGCCAGATGATCGGCTAGTACACTCCCCTTTATAGCTTTTTGGGTCGTGTACTGTATATCGTACTCTGTTAGGATCATCTGCCACCTAACTATTCTTCCAGATAAAGCAGGCTTCTCAAAGATGTACTTGATCGGATCCATCTTAGAGATCAACAAAGTGGTATGAGTCAACATATACTGCCTTAGCCGGCGAGCATCCCATACCAAAGCGCAACAAGTTTTCTCGAGTAGTGAGTAGCGAGTCTCACAGTCGGTAAACTTTTTGCTAAGGTAATAAATGGCATGCTATTTTCGGCCAGACTCGTCATGTTGGCCCAGTACGCACCCTATTAAATTCTCCAGGATGGTCAGATACATGATTAGCAGCCTTCCTTCGACGGGTGGCATCAATATAGGAGGTTCCAGCAAATACTCCTTGATTTTATCGAAAGCAACTTGACAGTCATCATTCCTTTTAACCACCCGATATTTCTTCAACAGCTTGAATATTGGTTCACAGGTAGATGTTAGGTAAGAAATAAACCTTGCAATGTAGTTTGGCGTCCCAAGAAACCTCTGACCTCCTTCTCAGTGCGAGGGGAAGGCATTTCTTGTATAGCTTTGACTTTGGCAGGATCAACCTCGATGCCTTTGTTACTGACGATGAAACCCAAGAGTTTACCGGACCTGACTCCGAAAGTGCACTTGTTAGGGTTCAGTCTGAGCTTGTACTCTTTCAACCTGACAAACAACTTTTGCAGATGGTCGAGGTGTTCTTCTTCAGTTTTTTAACGGGCTATCTGTCGTCTACATAGACCTCTATCTCATGATGTATCATATCATGAAACAAAGCTACCATGGCATGTTGATAGGTTTCCCCGACATTCTTCAGTCCGAATGGCATCACTTTATAACATAACGTACCCCACTGTGTAACAAAAGTAGTTTTCTCCATGTCTTTAGGGGCCATTTTGATCTGGTTGTACCCTGAAAATCCGTCCATGAAAGAAAATACCTTGTGTTGAGCTGTATTGTCAACCAAGATGTCAATGTGCGGTAGTGGAAAGTCATCTTTAGGGCTAGCCCTGTTTAAGTCTCTGTAATCCACGCACATTCTGACTTTGCCGTCCTTTTTAGGCACGGGCACAATGTTAGCAACCCATTGTGGATAGGATGTAACAGCAAGAAAGCCAACATTGAACTGCTTCATCACTTCAGCTTTGATCTTTTCAGACATGTCGGACCTCATGCGACGAACTTTCTATTTAATTGGTGGGCAGTATTCTCTTGTAGGGAGACGGTGAACCACAATATTTGTATCAAGACCCAACATGTCTTCGTATGACCAGGCGAAGATCTCAACATATTCATTCAACAGCTGAACTAAGCGCTCTTTGACACTTGGCTCTAGGTTGGCATCCACTCTAACTTCTTTTCTGTATTCCTCTGTTCCAAAGTTGATAGTCTCTAACAACTCCTTGTGAGGTAGAATAGCCCTTTCTTCTTGTTGTAGCAGTTGTGATACGGTGGGAGAACTGACTTGAGGTTTGCGTTTGTGTTCGCAAATGTTGCGGTTAGCAAGAGTCGCCACCAACTTTTTATTTTATCCTAAGGAAAGGTTAAAAAGCACAGCAAAAAACCTTTTGAGATGTTTTCTTGGGTTCGGGGAGTAGATTATAGAAAGGGAAGGTATTAGCACCCTTTCTATCCATGGTTATCCATGGGCTCTTAGTTACTTGCTTAGATCACTTGCCTTTTGTTTTCAATTGTTTTAAATGGTGCTTGAGTGTGTGGGTTTTGAAAATGTTTTTGAAAAGATGCCAATGTGGTGGCAACCTTTGTAATGATCCATGTGGGGATGTATACAAAGATGTATGTCTTTTGAAAAGGTTTTCATTTGTTTTTGAAAGTTGTTTTGAAAGTGTAGTGTTGTGTGATTTTGAAATTAGGCAAGTGTTTTTGTTTTGCAAGTTGATTCAAGTAACTAAGAGGTTATCTACTCCTAAATTTCTCAAAAGATCATTGCTATACTTTTAACCCTTTTAACAAGTTTGCTCCACCATTGTATTTGGTGGGCAACCTTGTGTTAGGATGTGAGAGGGACAGGCGCGGGTCATCGTTTAGACCATAATTGTAACGACGTTAAATGTCTTTGGGCAATTTCTTTAAGGGACTTGATCATTTGTTTTTGTTTGTTTTGAAAAGTTTTATCGAGGGACTATGATCATTCAAAATTGTTTGCTTTGCCCAAAGATGTTCAACATACAATATGGCCCATTTATTTGAAGGCAACAAGTGGAATACCCTAGGGGGTGCAAGTGTGATTTGTGTGTCCATTTTCATGCTTGTTTATCTTGTATTAGGTCAAACTATCTTTTATCGTTTTTCGCATACAAACCCTAATTCTAACATGTTATCATTAGAAAGCAATAAAGTGCGAAATTAAAATTACTAAGCTATTACAAAACCAAATATGGGAAGGGGGGTACAAATGTTCAAATGGGGATATTGACAAGAATTTAAATCTAAATTATTACATCAATTGGATATTTGCAATGCATAATTAAATGTAAATTAAATAAATATGTGAAATGCAAAAAGAAAGTTTTTATATGTATGAGAAAATATTATTTTATGTAAAAGGGAAAAGAAAATAAAAATGTATTATTTTTTTGGAGTATTTTGAACTTAGGGTAAAAGCCCTAATTTTTAAAGAAAAAAGGTATTATTTAATTTAATACAACTATTTATTTATTATTTATAAAAAATAAAATAAAATGAAATATATTGTGAAAAAAAAAAGTATTTTGTATCAAATATTAAATAAAAATGAAAAATCAAGTATTTTTATGTTTTGTCTTAAATATATTAATAATCACATATATATATATATTAATATCAAACCCTAAATATGTATTATACAAAAATAAATATTTATTTAATATTTTAATAAAATAAATAAAAGAGTATTTTTTGTGTGAAATATTTTCAGAAAGTAAATAAAAATAAAAAATGTATTTACAATATTTTTTACATTTTATTCTAATAATCAAATATATATGTTTATGTACAAACTAAGAAAATAAACAAATAAATATGCAATAAATGCAAAAAATGATGAAAAAAATATTTTTAATTTTTAAATGACATGAGAAAAAATAAACAAAGTCAGCCAAAAAAGAAAAAGTCAAAAATGTTAAAAAATGAGCAAATGGGCTCAGGGGGGAGTAAACATGAAAATGGGGTGTGAAAAGAAAACAAATCCAGGCCCAGCCCAGACCACTCCTTCTTCAACCTCTGTACAGCCTTCTTCAAGCTAAAACACGCGTTTTTTATCTCTGGATTCCTGGACTTTCAAGCAAAACTCATAACATGAAAAGTGTAGAGCATTAAGAGACGGTTTCAACCATATAAAGAACATGTCCTATCTCTCTAAGATGAGGGAGAATTTCTCTCCCCCTCTTTTCTGACCTAGTTTTTCTACCATTTTCAGAGCTCAAATTCTCTCTACTCAGATAAAAGAAATGAAAAGTAAAGCTATGTACATGTTCAGGGCTATGAGTAGGACCTTGTTTCTTCACAAACTTAAGACTAAAGATGCCTAATAAGAGAGATACGAATTCAAACTTTTACCTGTGCAGTTGAACTTCTATGTGGAGAATGAGAGACTTTCAGTGCAATGTAATGATTGGAAAAGCTTCCTTGAAGTCCAGGGATGCTTTTTCAATGCTTACTTTGTCTTGAACCTTCTTGTACCAAGCTGTAGAACTTCACCTGCAAGTCAAAGATGTGAAAATGGTGGAAGTGGTTAGAGCAACTACAGATCGTGCCTTAGCTTCTGGATAGCTTGCATAGGTTGTAAGGAAGGTAGAGGAACAGGTTTTGATCAAAATGCTTGAAGGGATTGAGAGATTGCACTCAAACTGCAGGGGCACCCCTGTTTGTGCAGTTTGAGGATGATTCTGAGATGGAGGGTGTATTGGAGGTCAAAAGCTCGTGTGTTAGCTTGGATATGTTATGTGTAATGTGTTTGACAACTTTGTTCTTGTGTTTCTATGCTGATATGAGAAATTGCATAAGTTATGGATGTTACTTCTATGTGAAGCAAGCAAATGTCAACTTGGTTTCTAGGCCAGTACAATGCCTCAATCTATGCTGCACATTTGAGTCTTGATCAGTGGGATATGTCCATGCCTTTTTGCCTCAAAGATCTGCATTGTACCTCATAGATTTGCAAAATTGCCATAAAGTAACACTTTACAAGAATGGATAATATGCTTTTTCTAGTTTAGGCTTGATTTTGTGTGTATTGTCCAAATGAGCAAAATAATGCTAGAGCACAAAGGATATGCATTGAATTATTGAGTGAAAATGGGATTAGAGGCCTGCAATGTAGCTTAAGCATGCTGAATTCAAAAATGCATAGTGTATGAACATGGAACTTGGTCATGAACAAAGTGGTTTTTTGCTATATTGTGAAATTCGATTCTCCCTAACCATGAGGTTGTTTGAGAAGTTTTTGGACATTTTGGAAAGCTTGGAATGTGTACTACAATCCATCTTTGAAATGCAACTTGAAATTCCAAGTGGAAGGGTATGAAAAGTGGCCTTGAAGTAGGGTAGAAAACCTTGTAAAAATAGGTCAAATTTCACTAAGTTAAAAGATGGTTTAGTGCCCTTATTCAAAAAATTATAACTTGAGATACAAGCTTCAAATGAGAAAACTTTGTGAATCAAAGTTGTAGATTATACAACAAGCTACAACTTTCATGTTTTGACTTTTGTTTGAATCCAAATGGATCATGGTGAAAAGATGGGGCAAAGTTGGAAAAAAATTAGGGTTTTTCATAACTTAAAAAATTCTAAGTTATGAAAAATTCCATTTTCAAACCCTAATTTGCATTTTGTGATTTCTTGGTGAACAAGTTTCATGATTTGGCATGTTTTGATGAAAAATGAATCTTGACTCTTGATTTTGACCAAAAAGTCAAAGTTTGACTTTTCAGTATACAGTCAAAATTGATCAATTGACTGGGAAATTCAACTGTCAATCTTGTGTACTTGGGATCTTTTGAGCTTGATGAACATGTCAAGATAATTCCATGGGGTCCTTGAGTCCATATGTGAGCTTGGTTTGCCATTGGCTAGGTCAAACAGTCAAAAATTGCCTTTGTGCAGTCAAAACCCTAGAAATGACCATTTTGCCCTTTTGATGATCTGATCAAATTTCTTGTGGAATTGTGATCCAAACTTGATCAAATGGTCCATGTGAGTTCATAATGTTGATGTGGATCAAATTTCATGAGGTTTGACTGTCAATTGGCCATAGTTGACTTTTTCCCAAATACAGCTGATTTCTAGGTCAACTGTCCAATTGACTGGGCAAAACTTGGAATCAAGACTTGAAACTTGGTATAGGTAAACTTGGGAGTCCAACATGAAGCATGAAAGTCATCTTAGGCATTTTAGGTCAAAACATCCTTAGGCAAACACAAACCCTAATTTGAGTCCACAGTGCAAGGAGAAGTCTTGAGCAGAGGAAACCCTAACTGGATCTTGATCTTCAAAGGTCTTGTGATGAGAAAATGTTGAGGAAATGGGAGGGCAAATTTTGGGGTACAACAGTTGCCCCTGTTCAATCTTCTTGGACCTGAAGAGTTAGATTGGCAAGTTTGCCTTTCGTGACTCGAGGGTAAAAGGAGATTGGACACTAGAGTGCCCGGAAATTTGCACTCGCATGCTGGAGTCTCAACAATGTGGTGTCGGGAATGGGCTTATGGATGCCATTTGGAGAGATGGTGGATAGAGAGATGGGCTTATAGATGCCATCTGGAGAAGTGACAGAACTTTGTCGGGAATGGGCTTATAGATGCCATTTGGAAGTGTTGATCGCATAAGAGATTCCTTAGCGAGAACTTGTGTATTTAAGAAAGACAGATGTTTTCCTGGCTTGTTACAGGTGTTTGATCTTCAGTCTCCTTATGCAGATATGCCCTGGCTAGATACAGGTATTGAATCTACAATCGGTTGCTCACAGATGTGCCCTGGCTGGATACAGGAATCGAATCTGGAAATAGTCGCTTAATTGATGTGCCCTGGCTGGATACAGGAATCGAATCTTCGAACTCTTCAGACGTGCCCTGGCTAGATACAGGAATCGAGTCTGGAAACATGGTCAACAGATATGCCCTGGCTGGATACAGGAATCGAATCTGGAGACGTTGTAGTTGATAGACGTGCCCTGGCTGGATACAGGAATCGAATCTTCGAACTCTTCAGACATGCCCCGGCTAGATACAGGAATCGAGTCTGGAAACTGGTCACTCTCAGATGTGCCCTGGCTAGATACAGGTATCGAATCTGGAATTGTGACAGTTGAAGGTAGTCGTTTTTGAGATTGTCTTTTTCCTGAAAAGGCAAAGACGTAAGTTGTATGCAATGTCATGATGTATGATATGCATGATATCATGATGTTCAACATGAAATGTTGTATGCGTTTCATCATGTAGGTAAGCAAGATGTATGCAAATATGAAATGTTTATGAATGTAATTTCATCTTAGGAAAATAAATCCTTGACGAACGGCCGGGAAGCTGCTCTGCGGAAGAGATGCTTGGCCGAAGTTCTGATGAGAGGCCTGCTGAGGACTCTAACGATGGATTCCGCTGAGGATAATGATGGTAAACTCCGCTGGGGAACTCCAAAGATAAACTCTGCTTGGGAATACTAAAGATAGACTTCGCTGGGGATTGAAGGAACTTTGCCGAGAGCGATCTTCCGTGGCTTTTAGCTGAGGATAACCCAGTTATAAGTCCTTGTGAGGAAATAACTCTTAAATAAAACTCGGGCGAGACGTCCGTACTTTGCAGGGGATGAGCTTGCAGAATCTACTGGGGATGAGCTTTTAAGACCTGCCGGGGAATGTTGTGCCTTTTTAGGATCGACGGGGGACCAACTCTGCCTGGGGAAAGTATTGCTGAACCTTGTTTTACTCTGCGGGGAGTTAAGATGATTTGGCCACATTTTTCAGTTGAACCTACCTTGGTGCCTTGGCGGACAAAACAATCAGACTGCAATAGACAACCCCACATTGCCCCTGTCTTTGATGTCACCGGTAATTAATCTCTTGTTTCATATGCGAATATTTATGAATCAACAATTCAATGTCAAATGCATATATCAAAAAATGAACATTGGACGTTCTTCGCAAGACAAAACAGAAAAAGGGGAAAACAATGGTAATTTGTATGAATAAGTGAATTTGTATTGATTTAAACTTTTGCCTGTGAATAGGCGTTTTTTGTACAAGAGACTGACATCCTAGTGAGAGGACATCGCCAAATAGTATAGAGTTTACATTTTGAAAAAGAAAACAAAACAGCTATGTGAACAATCCCACTGGGTTCCAACTCTGCTATCGCCTTTATGTTTTCGAACGTCTCATCGCCTTACTGCCTAATCTGAAGATGAAGCTGATTGGTCAATGCCGAAATTTGGGGCCATATAGTTGATGCCGAATTCCGGATGCGAAGTGATCCAATGAGACATAGTGTTACGCTTTTATCCCTAACTTTTGCCTGGACCGCCCTTTCGGGTTTTCAGTCCACCGGGATACCCATTTTTGCCCAAGCCGCCCTTTCAGGTTTTCGACTTGCCGGGTGTACAGATTTTTATTCATTTCATCCCTTATTTTTGCCCGAACCCTTTTGGTTCGCCGGGAAGCCCTTATTTTGCCTAGGTATGTCAACCTAGCGGGTCTTTTATTTATGCGTAGTATTTTTTCACTATGTCTGCATTGGCGGGGTGAGGAAGGTCGTCACCATCCATGGTGGTTAGGATCATGGCTCCTCCTGAGAACACACGCTTAACCACAAATGGCCCTTCGTAAGTAGGAGTCCATTTGCCCCGGGGATCACTTTGAGGAAGGATGATGCGTTTGATTACCAGGTCCCCAACTTGATACTCTTGCGGTCTGACTTTCTTGTTAAATGCCCTGATCATTCGTTTCTGATACGTTTGACCATGACAGATAGCAGTGAGCCTCTTTTCGTCAATCAGATTTAATTGATCAAGTCGAGTTTGGATCCAATCATCTTCATTCAAGTCTGCATCCTTCATTATCCGGAGAGAGGGTATCTGGATCTCGATTGGCAAGACTGCCTCCATGCCATAGACCAAGGAGAAGGGAGTTGCCCCAGTTGATGTCCTTGCTGAGGTGCGGTACCCATGAAGAGCGAACGGTAACATCTCGTGCCAATCCTTATAGGTCACTGTCATCTTCTGCACAATTTTCTTGATATTCTTATTGGCTGCCTCTACAGCCCCATTCATCTTCGGCCGGTAGGGAGAAGAATTGTGGTGCTGTATCTTGAATTGTTCACAGAGTTCAGTGATCATTTTGTTATTGAGATTGGTACCGTTGTCCGTAATGATTCTTTCCGGGACGCCGTACCGACATATCAGATTATGCCGGATGAAACGTGCTACGACGCTCTTGGTTACCGTTGCGTAGGAAGCTGCCTCAACCCACTTTGTGAAGTAATCGATCGCCACCAAGATGAAGCGATGCCCATTGGATGCCGTTGGTCGGATCTCACCGATCATATCGATGCCCCACATTGCGAAAGGCCAAGGTGCCGTCAGGACATTCAAAGGAACCGGAGGGATATGCACCTTGTCAGCATAGATCTGGCATTTATGACAAGTTCGGGAGTGTTGGTAACAATCGGCTTCCATTGTGGACCAGAAATATCCTGCCCGAAGGATTTTCTTAGCCATGGTGTGTCCACTGGAATGTGTTCCAAATGTACCTTCATGCAGTTCCATCATGATTTTCTCCGCTTCAGCCTTATCCACACAACGTAGCAGGGTTGAATCATGATTCCGTTTGTAGAGAATGCCGTTGCTGAGGAAGAATTTTGCAGCAAATCTCCTCATGAACTTCTTATCATTGACGGATGCACCTTCAGGGTATTCCTGAGCTTCCAAGTACCTCTTCACCTCGTGATACCAGGGTTTTTCAGTTACCTTCTCAACCTCGAGCTCACAGCAGTATGCCGGTTCATCCAACTTCCAGATTATGATTCGGGGAGCCTCATTGTCCCATTTAACTTTGAACATTGAAGACATCGTGGCTAGTGCGTCCGCTAGCTGATTCTCCTCTCTGGGGAAATGCTCAAAAGTTATCTCTTCAAAGTGGGGGAGCAAGGTCGACACATACTCTTTGTAAGGAATAAGATTCGGGTGTTTCGTATCCCACTCGCCTTTGATCTGATTGATCACGAGAGCGGAATCTCCGAAGACACTTAGAAATTTTATCCTTAAGTCGATTGCAGCTTGTAAACCCATGATGCATGCCTCATATTCTGCCATATTGTTGGTGCAGCTGAAACATAATCGGGCGGTGAGGGGAGTATGAGTTCCTTTGGGAGATATGATTACAGCACCGACGCCGTTACCCAAAGCATTGGAGGCCCCATCAAAATGCATAGACCATCGGGATCCTTCCTCAGGTCCTTCATCCGGTCCAGGTACTTCACAGTCAGTTACCACCATGATGTCTTCGTCCGGAAAATCAAAGTTCAATGATTGGTAATCGTCCACAGGTTGGTGTGCCAAATGATCAGCCAGTACACTTCCCTTTATTGCTTTCTGAGTTGTATACTGGATGTCATATTCTGTTAAGATCATTTGCCATCTCGCTATCCTCCCAGACAGAGCGGGCTTTTCAAATATGTACTTAATGGGATCCATCTTTGAAATCAATAAGGTAGTGTGAGTCAGCATATACTGTCTTAGCCGGCGAGCAGCCCATACAAGAGCGCATCAAGTTTTCTCAAGCAGTGAGTAACGAGACTCACAGTCGGTAAACTTTTTGCTCAAGTAATAAATAGCGTTCTCTTTTCGGCCAGACTCGTCATGCTGCCCCAGCACACACCCCATTGAATTATCAAGCACTGTCAAGTAAAGTATCAGAGGTCTTCCTTCCACCGGTGGCATAAGAATGGGTGGCTCTTGGAGATATTCCTTTATTCTTTCAAAGGCGGCCTGACATTCATCATTCCAACGTACCACTTGATCTTTCTTCAGTAATTTGAAGATTGGCTCACAAGTAGCAGTCAGATGTGAGATGAATCGGGCAATGTAATTCAGTCGTCCTAGGAAACCTCTGACTTCTTTCTCTGTTTTTGGAGTCGGCATCTCTTGTATGGCTTTTACTTTGGCAGGATCCACCTGAATACCTTTATCACTTACAATGAAACCTAGCAACTTTCCGGATCTTACCCCAAAGGTGCATTTGTTGGGATTCAATCTCAGCTTGTACAACTTGAGTCGGTCAAACAACTTCCTCAGATGGTCAAGGTGTTCCTCCTCAGTTTGAGACCTTGCAATCATGTCATCAACGTATACCTCAATTTCATGATGGATCATATCATGAAACAAAGCAACCATGGCACGTTGATAGGTTGCCCCAGCATTTTTCAACCCGAATGGCATGACCTTATAACAGAAGGTGCCCCACTGAGTTACAAAGGTAGTCTTCTCCATATCCTCTGGAGCCATCTTGATCTGATTATACCCTGAAAAACCGTCCATGAAGGAGAACACCTTGTGTTGAGCTGTATTGTCAACAAGGACATCAATGTGAGGTAGGGGGAAGTCATCCTTGGGGCTGGCCCTGTTCAGATCCTTGTAGTCGACACACATTCTGACTTTACCGTCCTTCTTTGGCACTGGCACAACATTGGCAACCCACTGAGGGTAAGAAGTCACTGCAAGGAACCCGGCATCAAACTGCTTCATAACCTCGGCCTTGATCTTTTCAGACATCTCTGGACGCATCCGTCGAACTTTCTGCTTTACCGGAGGGCAATCTTCCTTGGTTGGCAAATGGTGAACTACAATGTCGGCATCCAAACCAGGCATATCTTCATAAGACCAAGCAAAGATCTCCATGTAGTCCTGTAGCATCTGGATCAATCGTTGCTTCACGCTGAGCTCTAGATTGGCACCAATCTTGACCTCTTTCCTATTTGCCTCAGTACCCAAGTTAATTGTCTCCACAGGCTCTTCATGTGGTTGAATAGCCCTCTCTTCCTGAAGTAGCAGTCTCGCAAGTTCACCAGGCACTTCGCAATCATCTTCACCTTCGTCTTCGGCCAAGTTGATCGGATTCTTGAAGTCATAACTGGCGGTAGCAGAGCTGTTACCAGTGAGATCCAGAGTGGATTGAAACCTGTATAAGTGAGTGTGTGTAAATATAGCTGTTTTGCAATATGTATAACACAGAAAGAAAAAGAGCACAAGATTTGAAATGCAACAAACGTCCAATGTTTTGATTGATGATATATGAAAATGTCATACAAAAAGCCCTCACAAATGGAGCTACGATGCCCCGGGTAGGACACCGAGCCAACAAAGTTTTAACATATTGTTTGTTACAAATTTGGAAATCAAAAGAAATCAATTACTGCGTGACAAATGTGATAGGGGTAAAATCCCTTGCTGTCCAGTTGCTCGGTCCGTCGCTGGCAGTCGGGTAGATCCAACTGTCAAACTCAGCTTCCTCCACATCTTCCTCAATAGCATTCACCCTTGAGCTGGAAATAAACACCGGAGCCTTACCGATCTTCTCTTTGCGCACCGCCCTCTGAGCCTCTGCAGTAAAGCCTAGCCCAAACTTGTCGTTCTTCTGAGTGAAGTCAGGAAGCTGACCCCAGTGGGCACAATTGCCTTTCTGAACCACAGCCCGGGCATCCCTTAGGGAAACCATCTTCAAGGAATCATTCTCTTCGGCCATTGTCTCTGCAGCTGCTGAAATTGGATGTACCTCCTCGAAATGTTGGAAGGGGGTTTCAATGAACTCTCCGTCCATCTCGATGTACCTGAAGGAATTCAAATGGCTGACCATATACTCCTCTTCTCCTCGCACAGTGACGATCTTCCCCCTGACGGGATACTTCAGCTTTTGGTGCAAGGTGGAGGTCACTGCCCCAGCTTTATGGATCCAAGGTCGTCCCAACAGACAAGAGTATGATGGACGTATATCCATCACATAAAAGGTAGAGTCAAACACTTGAGAGCCCACACGAATAGGGATGTTAACCTCTCCATGAACCATCCTCTTTGAACCATCGAAAGCCCTGACGATGATATTGCTGGGTTTCAACTCCAGGCCTTCATAATCCAGACGATCTAAAGCTTTTTTCGGAAGAACATTCAAGGAAGAACCAGTGTCCACCAATACATGTGCCAGAGTAGTGCCCCTGCATTCAATAGAGACATGCAGGGCATCGTTGTGGTCTCTCCCTTTTGCGGTCAGGTCAGCATCTGAAAAACCCAAGCCGTTGTCCGCCGTCAGATTCGCTATGCAGTTAGTGAACTGGACTGCAGACGTCTCTTGCGGCACATGGGCCGTCTTGAGAAATGAGATCAAGGCTTTAGCATGAGCCTCGGAGCATAGCAATAAGGAGAGCAGGGAGATCTTGGAGGGTGTATGCCCCAATTGCTCAACAACATTAAAATCACTTTTCTTTATTATTTTCAGAATCTCCTCCATTTCTTGCCGGGAGGCCTCAGCATTTACGGGTATTGGTGCCTCCATCCGGGCAGGCTCGTCTTCAATCCCTTTGCCCCGAGCATTTGATGACTCGGCAGCAGGGGACACAAATTGATCAGCAACAGGACTTGGTAAACTTGCAGGTTTTATGAGGAGGGGTTTTCGAATAGCGGGCGGCGCAATGTCAGGCGAGAAGAGCCTGCCACTGCGGGTGACTTTAGCTGGACCGGTGATATCGCAGATACTGGCACTGGCATCAAATTCTTGCTTGATTCCATTTACATATACGTCTGCCCCATAATGCCAGGGGACAGCTTTATCAGACACGTAGGAGAGGGGTCCTGGAACAGTAATGATCACAGGCGCAACTGTCAAGATTTGGATAGGCTTCTTTGGGGGAGCCTTGATTGGATTTTTGAAGATGGTAATCACGGAAACTTCTTTCATCGGAACCAATTGAACAGCAGTCTTTTTGAATAGAATCTCCTTGCTATCCATTAGGCCTTGGATGCCTAACCTTAGCAAGGGACAATCAGATGGGGAAATAGCACAGAATGGGCAACCTTCGCCGCAACCCGGAAATAAACCGGCCCGCAGTAGATTCCTCTTAACAGTCTTCAGAGGGGTAACAACTTCATCTACCGAAACAGCGTACACTTCTTCCTCAATGGCATTTACCCTATGCTGGGGCATAGGAGCCGTTACAACATTTGGTCTTTCCGGCGCTTCAAACTGAATTTCTTTCGCGTCGATCAGATCTTGCACTTTGTTTCTCAAGGCCCAGCAATCATCAGTAGTGTGCCCGGGACTATCAGAATGATAAGCACACCGGGCATTTGGGTTGTATTTAGGAGACGCAGTGTTGACGACCTTAGGAGCTTCTTTGAGGGTCACCAGGTTGGTGGATAACAGTTGGGGTAAAATTTGAGATAATGTCATACTTAATCGGGTATACTGCCTCTTGGGCCTTTCACTTCTTTGTTGATTGTACTGCTGAGGAGCAGCAACAGGTTTAGAGATGACCAAAGCATTGACGGCTTGGCGACTTTCGGGCTTGACTTGTCTTCTAGGACCATAGACGGCGCTTGCTTCTTTCTTAAATGGCCTCTTCTCAGCACTTGTAGAGGCAGCCTTCTGTATTTTGCCTGACCTGATGCCAGCTTCAATTCTTTCTCCTGTTAATATCAAATCTATAAATCCAGCGGAGGAGTTACCAACCAAATGATTGAAAAACGGACCAGACAACGTCCCAAGGAACATATCAACCAGCTCTCGATCAGTTAATGGAGGCTGCACCCTGCCAGCCAAATCTCTCCATTTTTTAGCGTACTCTTTGAACCCTTCACCCGTCCCTAGAGACATACCCTGAAGTTGGGTACGCGTAGGAGCGAGATCAGAATTGTATTGGTATTGTCTGTAGAATGCAGTTGCCAAATCTTCCCAGTGCCGGATGCTAGCTCCGTCCAATTGGTAGAACCATTCAAGTTGTGACCCTGAGAGACTATCTTGGAAGAAGTGAATCCAGAGGTTCTTATCCGCCGTGTAAGGTTGGATTTTCCTTACGTACGACCTTAGATGTAGCTTTGGGCAGGAGACCCCATCATACTTGGCGAAGGCAGGCGCCTTAAACTTGTGTGGAATTACTACTCCAGAAGATAATCCCAAATCTCCGAAATCCAGTCCCGGCACGTTCTGAATTTCCATGGCGCTCAAACGGTCCTCCAATTGCTTGTATCTGTCAGCAGCAGGTGGGTATTGTTCGTCGTTATAGTCCGTCTCGTTGTCGGAGACTGCGGGGCTAGGAGCTCCTCCCCCTTGGGGACTATTTTTCTCAGCAGAAGAAGTGGTTGGATCAGCTTCATTGTGGAGTGTGTTCCCAAATCTGCGTCCGGTGTTGAACAATGCAGTCCTCTTTTTCTTCTTCTTCTTCATGAGTAGAGTCTTCAACTCTTGCTGACCTTGGGCTAGGCTTAGGACCAACTCTTGAAACTGTGCACTTTGGGCCTGAAGGGCCTTGATTGCTTGCTCACTGGAGGACTCTGGATTCATGATGACTGTGCACACAAACAGCGAAAAATTAAGCAACCTGTGAAATAGGGTACCTGCTATGCATATGGTGCAATGGAATGCATATGTATGCAATGCATTCAAGGATTTAGAACATTCAAAATTTGTTGTAGACAAAAAGGAACGCACATCATATTAATAAGGAGGAATTCGTTAGTACATAAATGCCTCATGGGCCAAATATTACAAAATAACTCCCTAAGGTAAAAAGACATTGCGCATCCTCTTTGGCGCGATGTAGGTGTTGAGATTCCTTTCCTCGTGCAGCAGGCGGGTGAGTTCCAGGACCTTCTTTTCACTAGCATGTAGACTGGTTTCAAGAGAATTCCGTTCTTCCTTAAGTTGGATCCAGCTCTTCTGCATCTCTTCCCAGGAGGTGGGCATGTCAGGATGTTGAATGGTGTAGGATGCCTCTCCTTCCAAGACTGGCTCTTTGATTACGGGTAGCATGTGAGGGTAAGGCATTACTAACTTCTGGGAGCGGGCTCGTACCCACTTGAGGTAAGGTTCCAACGGGATGGAGTTCCGGTGCCCCAATGTCTTGCTGTCTATCCTACTTGGCATCCTCCAAGCTCTGACAAATCTCTGACGAAGTCCTTGAGTATCATTGTCGAAGTCGAAAACTATGTCAGGAATTAACATGTCATGAGGGCCATCCTTCCGAGCATAACCAAACTGTCTCCAAGCCAGGCATGGGTTGTAGGTAATACCTCCTTTGATTCCAAATAAAGGAACATTAGGGTACTCCCCACAACGATCAATGATAGTGACGTCTTCCCTGGACCTAGGACACCAATGTATATCTGCATGCGTGAGAGTCATTAACCGTTGTGACCATCTCAAACCCCGCTCGTTCTTCAAAACTGATTGCGGAAGATGCGAAATAAACCATCTTCCTAGGAGAGGAGTGCAACACATAAGGACACCCCTTCTTCTCATGGTTCGAGTGTAACATGAGTGAAGGATGTCCCCCAACAGTGTAGGTATAGGATTCCTGGTCATAAAGATCTGGACAGCGCTGATATCAATAAGCTGATCTGGATTAGGGAACAACACCAAACCATAGACAAGGAGGGCCATAACTTCTTCAAAAGCTCGTAGGTCAAGAGAGTTCCAACATTCTTGAGCTTTCTCAAACAGAAATCTGGCTAAGAACCCTTTGATACCACTTCTAACTTCCCAATGTCCTTTGAGGTCAGATGTCTGTAAGTGCAAGGCTTTAGCAATCTCTTCAAGCTTGGGCTCCTCTTCCGTACCGTTGTAGGGTAGTTGATCAAGGATAGGGACCTTCAGGAGTCGGGAGAACTCTTCCAATGTAGGCACCAACTGATAATCCGGGAAGGTGAAGCAGTGATGCAGAGGGTCAAAGAATTGGAACAGGACCTTTATCAAGTCCTCCTCAATGTTGGTGTTAACCAAGCTGATGAGTCTTCCATGTCTCTCACTGAATGAAGAACTCTCGGGAATTCTGGACAGAAGTTCCTTAAGCTGAGGGGGGATCTTTACAAGGCCAATCTGAATTGTCTTTCTGCGAGCAGTTTCCATGTCCTATAAAACAAAGACAAATATGAAGATTCGAAACCCTTGAAATGGTTAGTCAATGCTCATGATGTTTGTATGATGTAATGATGTGATGATTACATGCACTATAAACATTCACAGAGGCAAACATGGTAAGGCACACAAGTCACACAAACCCTTAAAGTTTAGGCCGGCCTGGGGTCTGGGTATTACCCTCTTGAAGTTTGGTGGGCTCAACCTGTCCTATCAAAAGTAACCGGGTTCTAAAGATCCCAATATCACTGGATTGCTTTCATTGTTCATCGTTTCGATTTAGCCACTGAACTGGCGACCGAAATATTCCAGGAAAGCAACCCTCAATTGAGTGTAGTATCGAGTATCAACCAACCTCGGACTGCACCAAAGTCAGTTATCTCACTACCCTAAAAAGGCCAAGATGGTTCAATTAAGGTTCCTAAGGTCAGTTGATGCTTCACGACACCACGCGGCGGCCCCGTACTCTCCTTGACTGAACTCAAGGGTTACCGGTACACACCAAAGTGCCACATCAACGTAGCAGACTGCTTCAACCATGTCGGTATACCCCGCACAGTTCCCTCACAGCCTTGTTGCTACCTAAAAGGGTTTCCCCAGATCCGGGTTAGGATCTATAAAGCTCCGATACAAAGCCCACGAATGTAAAGCAAACAAAGCAATCAATTGAAAGTAAAGGTGATCTAAGCCCTAAGGTAACCCCACTTTTAAATTATTCCCCAGCAGAGTCGCCAGTTCTGTGATACGGTGGGAGAACTGACTTGAGGTTTGCGTTTGTGTTCGCAAATGTTGCGGTTAGCAAGAGTCGCCACCGACTTTTTATTTTATCCTAAGGAAAGGTTAAAAAGCACAGCAAAAAAACCTTTTGAGATGTTTTCTTGGGTTCGGGGAGTAGATTATAGAAAGGGAAGGTATTAGCACCCTTTCTATCCATGGTTATCCATGGGCTCTTAGTTACTTGCTTAGATCACTTGCCTTTTGTTTTCAATTGTTTTAAATGGTGCTTGAGTGTGTGGGTTTTGAAAATGTTTTTGAAAAGATGCCAATGTGGTGGCAACCTTTGTAATGATCCATGTGGGGATGTATACAAAGATGTATGTCTTTTGAAAAGGTTTTCATTTGTTTTTGAAAGTTGTTTTGAAAGTGTAGTGTTGTGTGATTTTGAAATTAGGCAAGTGTTTTTGTTTTGCAAGTTGATTCAAGTAACTAAGAGGTTATCTACTCCTAAATTTCTCAAAAGATCATTGCTATACTTTTAACCCTTTTAACAAGTTTGCTCCACCATTGTATTTGGTGGGCAACCTTGTGTTAGGATGTGAGAGGGACAGGCGCGGGTCATCGTTTAGACCATAATTGTAACGACGTTAAATGTCTTTGGGCAATTTCTTTAAGGGACTTGATCATTTGTTTTTGTTTGTTTTGAAAAGTTTTATCGAGGGACTATGATCATTCAAAATTGTTTGCTTTGCCCAAAGATGTTCAACATACAATATGGCCCATTTATTTGAAGGCAACAAGTGGAATACCCTAGGGGGTGCAAGTGTGATTTGTGTGTCCATTTTCATGCTTGTTTATCTTGTATTAGGTCAAACTATCTTTTATCGTTTTTCGCATACAAACCCTAATTCTAACATGTTATCATTAGAAAGCAATAAAGTGCGAAATTAAAATTACTAAGCTATTACAAAACCAAATATGGGAAGGGGGGTACAAATGTTCAAATGGGGATATTGACAAGAATTTAAATCTAAATTATTACATCAATTGGATATTTGCAATGCATAATTAAATGTAAATTAAATAAATATGTGAAATGCAAAAAGAAAGTTTTTATATGTATGAGAAAATATTATTTTATGTAAAAGGGAAAAGAAAATAAAAATGTATTATTTTTTTGGAGTATTTTGAACTTAGGGTAAAAACCCTAATTTTTAAAGAAAAAAGGTATTATTTAATTTAATACAACTATTTATTTATTATTTATAAAAAATAAAATAAAATGAAATATATTGTGAAAAAAAAAAGTATTTTGTATCAAATATTAAATAAAAATGAAAAATCAAGTATTTTTATGTTTTGTCTTAAATATATTAATAATCACATATATATATATTAATATCAAACCCTAAATATGTATTATACAAAAATAAATATTTATTTAATATTTTAATAAAATAAATAAAAGAGTATTTTTTGTGTGAAATATTTTCAGAAAGTAAATAAAAATAAAAAATGTATTTACAATATTTTTTACATTTTATTCTAATAATCAAATATATATGTTTATGTACAAACTAAGAAAATAAACAAATAAATATGCAATAAATGCAAAAAATGATGAAAAAAATATTTTTAATTTTTAAATGACATGAGAAAAAATAAACAAAGTCAGCCAAAAAAGAAAAAGTCAAAAATGTTAAAAAATGAGCAAATGGGCTCAGGGGGGAGTAAACATGAAAATGGGGTGTGAAAAGAAAACAAATCCAGGCCCAGCCCAGACCACTCCTTCTTCAACCTCTGTACAGCCTTCTTCAAGCTAAAACACGCGTTTTTTATCTCTGGATTCCTGGACTTTCAAGCAAAACTCATAACATGAAAAGTGTAGAGCATTAAGAGACGGTTTCAACCATATAAAGAACATGTCCTATCTCTCTAAGATGAGGGAGAATTTCTCTCCCCCTCTTTTCTGACCTAGTTTTTCTACCATTTTCAGAGCTCAAATTCTCTCTACTCAGATAAAAGAAATGAAAAGTAAAGCTATGTACATGTTCAGGGCTATGAGTAGGACCTTGTTTCTTCACAAACTTAAGACTAAAGATGCCTAATAAGAGAGATACGAATTCAAACTTTTACCTGTGCAGTTGAACTTCTATGTGGAGAATGAGAGACTTTCAGTGCAATGTAATGATTGGAAAAGCTTCCTTGAAGTCCAGGGATGCTTTTTCAATGCTTACTTTGTCTTGAACCTTCTTGTACCAAGCTGTAGAACTTCACCTGCAAGTCAAAGATGTGAAAATGGTGGAAGTGGTTAGAGCAACTACAGATCGTGCCTTAGCTTCTGGATAGCTTGCATAGGTTGTAAGGAAGGTAGAGGAACAGGTTTTGATCAAAATGCTTGAAGGGATTGAGAGATTGCACTCAAACTGCAGGGGCACCCCTGTTTGTGCAGTTTGAGGATGATTCTGAGATGGAGGGTGTATTGGAGGTCAAAAGCTCGTGTGTTAGCTTGGATATGTTATGTGTAATGTGTTTGACAACTTTGTTCTTGTGTTTCTATGCTGATATGAGAGATTGCATAAGTTATGGATGTTACTTCTATGTGAAGCAAGCAAATGTCAACTTGGTTTCTAGGCCAGTACAATGCCTCAATCTATGCTGCACATTTGAGTCTTGATCAGTGGGATATGTCCATGCCTTTTTGCCTCAAAGATCTGCATTGTACCTCATAGATTTGCAAAATTGCCATAAAGTAACACTTTACAAGAATGGATAATATGCTTTTTCTAGTTTAGGCTTGATTTTGTGTGTATTGTCCAAATGAGCAAAATAATGCTAGAGCACAAAGGATATGCATTGAATTATTGAGTGAAAATGGGATTAGAGGCCTGCAATGTAGCTTAAGCATGCTGAATTCAAAAATGCATAGTGTATGAACATGGAACTTGGTCATGAACAAAGTGGTTTTTTGCTATATTGTGAAATTCGATTCTCCCTAACCATGAGGTTGTTTGAGAAGTTTTTGGACATTTTGGAAAGCTTGGAATGTGTACTACAATCCATCTTTGAAATGCAACTTGAAATTCCAAGTGGAAGGGTATGAAAAGTGGCCTTGAAGTAGGGTAGAAAACCTTGTAAAAATAGGTCAAATTTCACTAAGTTAAAAGATGGTTTAGTGCCCTTATTCAAAAAATTATAACTTGAGATACAAGCTTCAAATGAGAAAACTTTGTGAATCAAAGTTGTATATTATACAACAAGCTACAACTTTCATGTTTTGACTTTTGTTTGAATCCAAATGGATCATGGTGAAAAGATGGGGCAAAGTTGGAAAAAAAATTAGGGTTTTTCATAACTTAGAAAAATTCTAAGTTATGAAAAATTCCATTTTCAAACCCTAATTTGCATTTTGTGATTTCTTGGTGAACAAGTTTCATGATTTGGCATGTTTTGATGAAAAATGAATCTTGACTCTTGATTTTGACCAAAAAGTCAAAGTTTGACTTTTCAGTATACAGTCAAAATTGATCAATTGACTGGGAAATTCAACTGTCAATCTTGTGTACTTGGGATCTTTTGAGCTTGATGAACATGTCAAGATAATTCCATGGGGTCCTTGAGTCCATATGTGAGCTTGGTTTGCCATTGGCTAGGTCAAACAGTCAAAAATTGCCTTTGTGCAGTCAAAACCCTAGAAATGACCATTTTGCCCTTTTGATGATCTGATCAAATTTCTTGTGGAATTGTGATCCAAACTTGATCAAATGGTCCATGTGAGTTCATAATGTTGATGTGGATCAAATTTCATGAGGTTTGACTGTCAATTGGCCATAGTTGACTTTTTCCCAAATACAGCTGATTTCTAGGTCAACTGTCCAATTGACTGGGCAAAACTTGGAATCAAGACTTGAAACTTGGTATAGGTAAACTTGGGAGTCCAACATGAAGCATGAAAGTCATCTTAGGCATTTTAGGTCAAAACATCCTTAGGCAAACACAAACCCTAATTTGAGTCCACAGTGCAAGGAGAAGTCTTGAGCAGAGGAAACCCTAACTGGATCTTGATCTTCAAAGGTCTTGTGATGAGAAAATGTTGAGGAAATGGGAGGGCAAATTTTGGGGTACAACAGCAGTCTAGCCAATTCTCCAGGCACTTCACAGTCTTCATCACCTTCGTATTCGGCATGGTAGACCAGATCTTTAGAGTCACTGAAGGCCATAGCATAATTGTTACCCATGGAATCCGGAAAGGATGGGTACTTGTTGGTGAGTGTGGGTGTGTGTAAGGGATAGCCACCTTTAAACAAATAAAATGTAAAAAGAAAGAAAACGAACACAAAAGTTTATATATGAAAACGTCCATGATTCATTAAAATGGCATATGAAGATGAAAAATCAAACCCTTACAAATGGACCTATATGCCTCGGGTAAGGCACAAGGTTGAAAGTGTACGAATTGTTTAAGAATTATTCAAACCAATAGAAATGTTTGAAAGATAAATTACTGATTGATGAAAGTAATGGGAACAAAGTCCTTTGCCTCCCAATTGCACAATCCTCCTTCAACGGTAGGGAAAATTCAGTCCTCTAGGTTGTTCTCCTCTTCAACATCCTCCAAAGCATTGACTCCGTGATGGGTGATCTTTACTGGTGGCCCTCCATCCCGGGAGCGACGCACATCCTTTTGAATAGCAACAGTGAAACCCAAACCGAATTTATCAGACTTGAAAGGAAAATCGGGAAGTTGCCCCCAGATTGTGCTTCCTCCTTCTTCAGTGACAGCCTTTGCATCTTTGAGTGATGACATCCGAGGCGGAGGTCGGGTAATCATGGGTACAGAAGGTACTACCGCAATCTCTTGAGCTACCTCTTCAAAATGCTGAAAGGGGATTTTGATGAATTCACCATCCAATTCCATATAGCGGAAAGAATTAAGATGGATTATCATGTATTCCTCTTCACCGTGAACGGTCACAATTTTCCCCTGGACAGGGTACTTGAGCTTCTGATGCAGAGTTGAAGTGACGGCTCCAGCATGATGAATCCAGGGTCTTCCCAGAAAGCAAGAATAGGAGGGACGGATGTCCATGACATAGAATGTGGAGTTGAAGGTTTCAGTACCTACTTTAATCAGGATGTCCACCTCCCCATGGACCATCCATTTAGAACCATCAAAGGCTCTGACAATGATATTGTTGGGCTTCAAAGTTAAACCTTCACAATCTAGCCTATCCAATGCCTTCTTTGGTAGGACGTTCAACGATGAACCAGTGTCTACCAGAACGTGTGCCAGAGTAGTCCCTCTGCATTCCACCGAGACATGCAAAGCATCATTATGTTTTCTCCCTTTGATTGTTAGATCAGCATCGGAGAATCCTAAACCGTTGTCTGCTGTTAGGCTAGCTACACATTCCTGGAACTGGTCCGCGGAGGTTTCCTGCGGCACATGGGCCGTCTTCAAGAATTTGATCAAAGCTTTGGCATGAGCTTCTGAACAAAGCAGTAAGGCCAGCATAGAGATTTTTGAGGGGGTTTTCCCCAGTTGTTCCACAATATTATAATCACTTTTCTTGATTATTTTCAAAATCTCTTCCATTTCTTTTTGAGAGGTTTCAGGGATGATCAACGGCTGAGCCCTCGTCCTGACGGGCTCTTCTTGGATCCCTTTCCCTCTATCATCAGCAGTAGCAGAGGGGACAACTTCAGGAGTCACAACTTCTTTAATAACTGGAGTTCTCGCAGATATGTTGACCGACACAGGGATAACCTTAGGAACAACTGAGGGTCCGAAGATTGCCTTTGGAGGCGCAATCTCCGGAGAGAAAATTCTTCCACTGCGGGTGATTTTACTCGTTCCGACAATGTTTCCAATGTCGGAAGTCCCTTCATCAGAACTCTCTTCAGTTGATTCAATTTGCTTAACACCGTGGTAGAAGATCTCTCCCCCATAGTTTCACAGTATTGATTTGTTGGACTTGTACGGGATAGGCCCCGACATAGTTATCTTCAAAGGTACAATCTTCGAATCGGATGTAATCTTAACAGGTCTTTTGGAGACCTTGGAAAGATTGGCGGATATGGTAATTATCGAAACATCATTAACAGGAAACGGTGTAACAGGAGTCTTTTCAAAGAGTATCTTTTGGTTATCCATTAGGCGTTGGATGCCTAACTTCAATGACAGACAATCGGTTGGTAAGGAGGAAAAAAGGTAGCAATCTTCTTTACAACCTGTGAAAATCCCAGCCTTCAGCAAATTCAACTTGATTATCGGTAGCGGAGTCATCATATCATCAACAGAAACCACAAAAAGATCTTCTTCAACAGCATGGACATTGTGACCATGTTTTGGCATTGAAGCAGATATCACATTAGGTTTTTCATGGGCGTCGAATTTAACTTCTTTAGCATCTATCAAATCCTGGATCTTGTTCTTGAGGGCCCAACAATTGTTGGTGTCATGCCCCAGGCTGTCTGAATGATAAGCACACTTAGCATTTTAATGGTAGTAAGGAGAAGATGTATTCGAATTCTTCGGTGCCTCTTTCAAATTGGCAAGGTTTAACTTCAATAGATGAGGGAGAACCTGAGTAGGTGTCATATTGATCCGGGTGAATTGTCGTGCAGGCCTTTCCACCCTTGCTTGGTTGGTTCTGGGTTGATTGTTTCTAGGCTGATCAGCTACATACTTCTGAATCATTACAGCCCCCACCGCTGGCTGGCGCTCAACTCTTACTTGACTTCTCTGGGAATAGACAACTGAGACCTCTTTCTTTGCTGGAAAGGTCTTTTTGATAGCAGCGGAAGCAGATGCATCCTTATGAATTTTCCCGCTCTTTATTTTGGCTTCAACTCTCTCACCAGTCAGAATTAACTCGGTGAACCCCGCAGACGAACTTCCAATCAGGTGATTGAAAAAGGGGCCTGACAGTGTACCCAAGAACATATCTACCAGCTCCCTCTCAGACAGAGGTGGTTGTACTCGCCCCGCCAAGTCTCTCCATTTCTGAGCATACACTTTGAAACCTTCATTTGATACCATGCCCATACTCTGTAATTGAGTACGGGTTAGCGCTAAATCCGCATTATATTGATATTGTCTGTAGAAGGCAGTAGCCAAATCCTCCCAATTGTGCACATCAGACCTCTCTAGCTGGTAAAACCAATCTAACTTCGTCCCCGAAAGATTGTCCAGGAAGAAATGAACCCACAGATCCTTGTCAGAAGAATGCGGTTAGATTTTTCTAACGTAAGATCGCAGATGCATCTTTGGACAAGACAAACCGTCGTACTTAGAAAAAAGAGGCACCTTAAACTTAGGGGGAATGACAATCCCATCAACCAACCCTAGCTCTTCGAAGTCCAGCCCAGGCACTCTCTGCACCTCCATGGCAGCCAGACGTTCTTCCAGATTCTTATACTTGTCGTCTGCGGGAGGATACTTCTGCTCAGAATAGTCTTCATCCTTTTCATCTTCTTCTTCCTCAGACTCAGATTGTACTGCAGTTCCTTTACCCTTACCTACCCCTTCATCATATGTTGAGGGGAAATCCAGGACCCTTCTAGCTTGACCTTCGAATCTTCTACCCAAGGTAGCCACACCAACCCTCTTCTTTTTCTTTTTCTCCTTTTCCTTTTCAAGTAAAGTTTTGAGCTCCTCCTGACCCTTTACCAAGGTCATGAGTAGCTGTTGGAACTATGAATTCTGCGCTTGTAAGTCTTTGACCGTCTGCTCTATATCCATCTTACTGAAATAAACAGCAGAGAGATAAGGAAACCTGGTGTGAAGACCTGCTTATACATATGATGAATGATATGTTATTCATGTAATGCATTCAAGGGTTCAGAAATTCAAATTTGTTTTAAACAAAAAGGAACACACGTCATATTAAGATAGAATTTGTTAGTACATAAATGCCCCATGGGCAAGATAATACAAAAATCTAATGTAAAAATACGTTACGCATCCTCTTTGGTGCGATGTAAGTGTTGAGAGTCTGCTCTTCGTGAAGTTGGCGAGTAAGTTCCAAAACCTTCTTCTCACTGGCGTAGAATTGGGCTTCAAACGTATCGCGTTCTCCCTTGAGCTGTATCCAACTCCTTTGCAAATCTTCGAGTGATGTTGGCATGTCAGGTTGTAGGAGGGTGTATGGAACCTCTCCTTCCATAACAGGCTCTTTGATCACAAGAAGAATGTAGGGGTAAGGCATCATAAGACTTTGGGCGCGGGTTCGTACCCACTTGAGGCAAGGCTCAAGAAGGATGGAATTCTTGTGTCCCAAGGTCTTACTGTCCACTTTGTTGGGTATCCTCCAAGCTCGGATAAACCTTTGTCGAAGTCCTTGATCGTTGTTGTCGAAGTTAAAAACCAAGTCTGGAATCAGCATGTCATGAGGGCCATCCCTTCGGGCATACCCAAACTGCCTCAGAGCCAAGCAAGGGTTGTAGGTAATGCCTCCCCTAATGACTAGTAGTGGGACATTAGGAAATTCCCCACAATAATCAATTATGATAACATTTTCTCTGGATCGAGAACACCAATGAACATCTGAATGTGTAAGGGTCATCATTCGTTGTGACCACCTCAAACCCTACTCATTCTTCAAGACTGATTGGGGAAGGTGAGAAATAAACCAACTTGCTAGAAGAGGAGTACAGCACATGAGAACACCTCTTTTCCTCATTGTTCGTGTGTGAAATGAGTGGAGGATATCCCCAAGCAATGTAGGCACTGGGGTGCGAGCCATAAAATTTTTGACAACACTGACATCTATAAGCTAGTCAGGGTTTGGGAACAAGACCAACCCATAGATGAGAAGAGCCACAATCTCCTCAAAATCTTGTAAGTCCAATGAATTCCAGCAGCTTTGGGCCTTCTCAAACAGAAACTTTGACAAGAAACCCTTGATACCACTTCTAGTTTCCCAATGGCCTATGATATCAGATGGTTGCAAGTGTAGGGCTTGAGCAACATCTTAAGGCTTTGGATCTATTTCCGTACCGTGTAGGGTAGTTGATGGAGAATAGGAATCCTCAGGAGTTGAGAAAATTCCTCCAAAGTAGGCACAAGCTGGTAATCAGGAAATGTGAAGCAGTGGTGTAGGGGGTCAAAGAACTGGAAGAGAACTTTCACCATGTCTTCCTCAGTGTTGGTGTTGACTAAGTTGAGAAGACGACCATGCCTCTCGGTGAACAGAGAATTCTCAGGAATCCTTGAAGCTAGCTCCTTAAGTTGAGGAGGAATTCTTACAAGGTTGACTTGGATTGTTTTCCTGCGAAGTGATTCCATTACCTACAAAACAGGAACAAAGATGAGGATCCAAATCCTTGAAATGGTTAGTGGATGCATATGATGCTTCATGATGTCCATGATGTTATGCACAAGTATATATGTACAAACAAGTCACACAAGATCCTAGTTTCAGGCTTGCATGGGGTTTCATATATAAGTACCCTCTTGAAGTTTAGTTGGCTCAACCTGTCCTATAAACAGTAACAGGGTTCTAAGGAGCTCAATATCACTGGATTATTTTCTGTGTTCATTGTTTCAGTTTAGCCACTTAACTGGCGACCGAAATATTACAATAAAACAAACCTCAATGAGTGTAGTATCTAGTATCTACCAACTTCGGACTGCACCAAAGCCGGTCATCTCACTACCCCTAAAAAGGCTAAGATGGTCAAGTAAAGGTTCTAAAAGTCCATTAGTGCTTCATGACATCACTCAACGGCCCCGTATTCTCTTTGATTAACTCAAAGGCTACTTGTACCCACAAATATGCCGCACTAATATAGCTATTGCTTCAACCATGTCGGTATACCCCGCACAGTTTCCACAATGTATTGCTATTTACCTATGAATGTTTCCCAAATCCGGGTAGAGGATTCAAACCCAAACAATAGAACCAAATGTAAAGCAATCAAGTCAAGCAATATAAGCATGTAAAGGTGATCTAAAACCCTAAGGTAACCCCACTTTTATATTTCTCCCCAGCAGAGTCGCCAGTTTTGTGATACGGTGGGAGAACTGACTTGAGGTTTTGCGTTTGTGTTTGCAAATGTTTCGATTTAGCAAGAGTCGCCACCGACTTTTTATTTTATCCAAAGGAAAGGTCAAAAAGCACAGGAAAGACCTTTGAGATTTTTTTTTGGTTCGGGGGGTAGATTATGAAAAGGGAAGGTGCTAGCTCACTTTTCATCCATGGTTTTCCATGGGCTCTTAGTTACTTGTTTTAGATCACTTGCTTTGCTTTTTCAATTGTTTGAAATAGTGCTTTTGTGTGTGGTTTTGAAAGTATTTTGAAAAGAGGCCATCATTATGGCAACCTTTGTAATGACTCTTGTTTGAATGTATACAAAGGTGTTTGTCTTTTGAAAAATGTTTCAATGTTTGAAAGTTTGTTTTGGGAAAATGTTTTGAAATTGTGTGTTTTGAAAATAGCAAGGATGTTTTGCAAATTTGATCAAGTAACTAGGAGTTGTCTACCCTACCTACTCAAAGATCTTTCCTACACATCTCTAACCCTTTTATATTTTTGTTTTACCATTGCATTTGGTAAAGAACCTTGTATTTGGATGTTAAACGGGACAGGCGTGGGTCATCGTATGACCATGATAGCAATTGTGCCAAGTATCTTAGCAAGTTTTTGTTTGAGGGACTAGATCATTTTGTATAGGCAACCAAGATAGCGTCATCGAGGGACTATGATCTTTTGTTTTTGTTTGATTTTTCCAAGATACCTAACATGCATACCATGACCATTTTAAAGGCAACAAGTGGATGAAACCCTAGGGGTGCTTGTGTGTATTGAGTTGTAATTTTTCATGCATTTTTGTCTTGTATTAGTCAAGCTATTTGTTTTATTTTGGATTTTTGCATACAAACCCTAATCTTTCTATCATGCATATTTGAAAGCTATAAAGTGCGTAAAAGTAAATCTACGACTATTACAACATTGATATAGGGAGGGGGATACAAATTTGAATAGGGGGATACTTGCAAGAAAATAAAACCCTAAGTTAACTATTACAACCAAATTGAACTCATTGTACAAATAATAAATAAACAAATATTTAAATGGACAATTAAACATAAATATGCAAAAGAATGTTTTTTTGTATTTATTTTTATGTATGTAAAATAAATTATTTAATATTGTGAAAATAGGGAAAATAAAAGATTATTTTTGGAAAGGGTGAAAACCCTAATTTTTTGGTTTAAGAATATATATATATATATATATATATATATATATATATATATATATATATATATTATAATATTTATTTATGTACAAGAAAATAAATATAATATGTACAAAAATATTTAAAAAAATTAAAAATGTGTGAGAAAATATTATTTTAAGTATATAAATAATAAAATAAAAATATGTAAGTATTTTAATTTCATTTACAAAATTATTTAAGAAAATACAAGTATATATTATTTTTTAACTATTCTTATGCCAAAATAATAAAAATAATAAAAAAATAAAAGGTGAAAATTTAAGAAAATATTTTTAGTGATTTTTTATATTTAGAAAAAATAATAAAAGTCAGAAATGTAAAAGAAATAGAAAAATATACAAAAATAAATTAAATGGGTCAGGGGGTGCAAAGAGCAAGCAGGGGGGTGTCAATAGCCAGCAAACAAGCCCAGCCCAAGGTTTCCACTTCATCCCTGTCCTTGTAAAACAGAAAAACGCGCGCCAATGGTTCAAACTCGTATCTCCTGCATTTGTGCTTAAAAACAAAAACTTGCAACATGAAAGTTATGGAGCATGATCATACGATTCTAACCATATCAAAAACTTAATCTAACTCTCAAAGACCAGAGAGAATTTCTCTGGCCCTAATTTCTAACCTAGTTTTTTCAGAAAGTTCATCATTCAAATTCTCCCAGCTCAGTTAACTTAAATGAATTGTATGCATATGTACAGCTCAAGGGCAATGAGGACTACATTTTTTATTCACAAACCTAAGCCTAATGATTCCTAAATAGATAGATAAACGTTTGAACTTTACCTGTTTTATTCAAGCTCGAGTATGGCAATATAGGGGTTGTGAGTGAGGCCTGAGATGCTTATGAGCTTGCTTGAAGTTCCTTTGAGCTTTCCCAATGCCTAGCTTGCTTTGAACTTTCCTGAATATGCTTGTAGAAGTTAACCTGCACAGTCAGAATTCAAAAATGGTGAAGTGTGTAAATGGAGTTACAGTGACTTGGGAATAGTTGGGATAGTTTATGTCGGTTGTATGGAGTGTGTTGGAACTGATTGCAAGCAAAACTCACGAGTAGATTTTGTTCTGGAGATCAAAATGCAGAACCTGCCCTGTTTTGCAAGAAAATGTGATTTTTGTGTACAAGGGTGTTTGAGAGGTTGCTAGCTCGTGTTTCTGGCTTAGTGTATTGTGTAAAAGTTTTTTTCAAATGTTTACAACACTTGGTTATATTAGATACAAGAGTTGTAGTGATTTTGCAAGTTGACTTGTTTTTGAAGTAAAAGTGAGAATTGACAATGCAAAGGATTGTACAATCTAGCTTAGGGTCTGCTAAAAGTTGGTACCAATTGCTTGATATTAGTGAACTTTGTTTGATGCAAAATATTGTGTCCTTGGCTCAAGATAAGCAATTTGACATAAAGCATGCTTTATGTAAATGGTATTGCCACCTTTATGCCATAAATGGAATAAACCTTTGTATAATGCTTCATTGATCAGAACAATGCCTCTAACCAATGTGTTTGCATTGAATTTTTGAGTGTGGAAGGGTTTAAGGACCTGTAAACAAGTACAAGCATGGTTGGACAGAAATTGCAACTTGTATCAACATGAAAAATGCCATGGACCAAAGTGATATTTTGCCAAATTCAAACCTTCGATTCTCCCTAACCACAAATTATCTTGGAGAGTTCTTGGACATTTTGGTAAGCTTGTAACATACTCTACAATCCATCTTTGAAATTCATTTTTAAATTCCAATTGGAACTAGGTGAAAAATTTCCATGAAGATAGGTCAAAATCATGCCTAAACTAGGGCAAAATTTCACTAAGTTAGAAAGTTTTTGGACCCTTATTCATAAAATCATAAATTGAGATCCAATAATCTTTTGGGAAAAAGTTGTAAATCAAAGTTGTAGATTTTCTGGAGGACTACAACTTTCATGTTGGAGGTTATGTTTGAATCCAATTGCATCATTGTGAAAAAGTTGGGCAAAGTTGGGAAAAATAAGAATATTTCATAACTTAGAAAATTTCTAAGTTATGAAAATTTTCCATTTCAAACCCTAATTTTCAAAATTAGGTTTCTTGGTGAACAAGTTTCATGTTTTGACACATCTTGATGAAAAATGACCTTTGGCACTTGATTTTGACCAAAAAGTCAAAGTTTGACTTTTCAGTGTACAGTTGATTTTTGATCAGTTGACTGGAAAATTCATCTGTCAATCTAATGCATTTGAGATCTTTTGAACCTTGTGATTAGGTCAAGATGATGCCATTGAGTCCTTGAATCCATGCTTGAACCCAATTTTCCATTGGCTAGGTTAAAAATCAGAAATTGCCCTTCTGCAGTCAAAACCCTAAAAATGACCATTTTGCCCTTTTGATGATCTGATCAAATTTCTTGAGGAGTTGTGATCTAAACTTGATAAAATGGTTCATATGAGCCTATAATGTTGATGTGGATCAAAAAAAATATGAGGTTTGACTGTAAATTGGCCACAATTGACTTTTTCCCCAATACAGCTGATTTCTAGGTCAACTGTCCAATTGACTGGGCAAAAATTTGATTCAAGGCTTGAAACTTGGTATGGGAAATATTATAGGTCCAAAATCAATTATGAAAGTCACTTTAGGCATTGGAAGTCCAAAAATCCCTGTGCAAACTCAAACCCTAATTTCAGGTCAACAGTGCAAGGAGATGTCTTGAGCAGAGCAAGCCCTAATTCTGTCTGGAGTCCAAAGAGTCTTGTGAGGGGAAATATTGATAAAATGAGAGGGAAAATTTTGGGGTACAACACCATGGTTAATGGCTTGATTCTTTCCATGATGGTATACACTCCTCTCTTCCCTCTATAAATACATGACATTGGAAGCAAGAAAGGACACACACCAAACTTCCTAGAGAAGCTCTCAAAATTTTCACAAAATTCTCAAGAATTGCAAATTTCGAAACTCAAACTTCCCACCCATATTCATCAAAACCAAGCCTTGCATCGTGTTTCTGAAGCTCCAAGGATCTCATTCCTATCCTTCTTGTAGATTAAAGCACGCTAGAATACGCCTACGAGGTTGCTCCGGTTGGGTAAATTTCTCAATCTCAAAATTTTTAATTCTCACGTTATAAATTATTTTTAAACAGTCATACATGTTCACACCGATGCTTGGATTGTTTTAGAACCATTGCCTTTGAGTTTTGACGCATGAATCCAGTTCTCCCATTGTTAGGGCTCGTGAACTTTTGAGTTTCAGATCCAACACTACGAGCCATTTCAGACCAAACCAGTACCATGGTTGGATTCGTAGCATATGTCCCATTTATTATTACTTTTTGCTTTATTTCATTTTCATTTGTCTCTTTTATTTCAATAATTTATTTTCCTATTAAAAAATCATAAAAGACATCATAAAATCAAACAAACCAAAAATAATTAGACTTATATTTTCATTGATTAAATTAATTTTAATTAGTTATTTTAATCACCTTTCTTTTTTTAATTAATTAATCAATTAGAATTAGGATTAATTTAATTTCAAATCTTTTTCGTAATAGCAATAAAAAAAACAAAATAATATTATATTTTCTTCTATAGTTAATTTTTAATCAATGTTCATTTTCTTATATTAATTTAAATTAGATTTAGCTTTTTAATTTTCAATTTAATTATTTTCTTAAAAAAAATAAAAATAAAAACAACAAAAATTGTCTTAATTTGCTTAGAACTTTTTTTGGGTTTTTAGATGTTCCTTCTTAATCTTTGCGTGTTCTTTATTTTCCGTATTATTACTTTTGAAATATTGTATCTGCCCATGATTTGTAATAGTTTAAAATTAGGATTTCTTTACTGTTTTTACCCCCAGTTTTGGACTTGTAATTTCCCCCTCCCCGAAGCCATGTAATAGTTAGTTTAAATTCCGCACTTTAAATTCTCTTCACTTGTATATATATTGAACTGTTAGATGTATGATGTTGTACCCCAAAATTTTCCCTCCCTTTTTCACACAAGACATACTCCTGGAGATGCTCAATTGCTCAAAGGTTGACCAAGAATTGACCAGACAATTCTCCTCCTAAGGCAATGAACCCCCAACTAGGGTTTCAATTTTCATCAAGATGGTTGAGCTCCAAGGATCCCAAAAGTTCTCCATTTTCCTAATATGTCCTAAATATCATCCATGCCAAGTTTCACGCCTTGCTCAACAAGTTTGCTCAATCAATTGCTCAAGTATTGGAAAATCAACTGTGCTAAATTAAAAGTCAATTGTGGCCCATGTACAGTCAAACTTCAAGATTTTTGGTCAACATCAACATCGTGAAGCGATATCCATCATTTGATCAAGGGTTGATCATGATTCCTCAAGAAATGCTCCTAACTCATCAAATGTCAAAAATGGCAAATTAGGGTTTTTTATAGGAAAAGTCAACCAAACTTTGACCAAACATAACTTTCTCATACTTTGTCAGAAAATTTCCAACCAAAGCTAATTTTGAAAAGAATCCAATTCCCTACAACTTATCTTCATCCCTCAAGTTCAATAAATGCACCATTTGAAAGATATAAGTTCATACATTACAAGTCATTTTTAGAAAGTCAACAAAAGCCACTTTTTTCCAAGACCTTTTACACCAAGATAACTTCTTCAAATTCAAAATTGATCAAATAAGGGATTGAAGTAGACATCTTGGGCTTTCCAAAAAGTACAAGATCATCATCATGAGATAAATATTGAGCAAGTTATGGCTTTCCCAAGTTGGGAAAATTTTGGAAATTTCAAGAATGGTGCATTAAGTAAATTTGAGATTTTGAAGAAATGGCTTGTTTTCTTAGGCCTCAAACATCTTCCTAAACTTATAAAGGACCTATAATTTCAATCTTGCCTTACTTTGAATTTTTTAGCTATTTTATTCATATTTGTTTTGTTTTTATTCACATAAATACAAGATAAATCATATAAATAGAAAATGATTGGATCATGACCATTGGGCTTTTGTTTTGATTCACTTTCAGGCCCATAAATTTGTACAAAGAATGTCCAGGTTCATTCATGCATGGAAAGGGAAAGATTTGCAAATATGGAAGCTTTTAAATTAGTTGGATTTTAACATGAAAACATGGCATTATGACTTGATTCTTTCCATGCTATATTGTCTCCTCCTTCCATACTATAAGAAAAACGCATTGGCAAGCCAAAGGGACGAACACAGAACCTAAGGAACCCCTGCCCATTCTGCACAAAAACTCAAAATTGTCAAACCCGAATTGCACATTCTATCTGTTTTTAGTCCCAAGCAAAGGCTCAAAAACCTTCTTGGAAGCCCCCTGAAACTCTTCCAATCGTTACCACGCCCTGAAGCATAATAAAATGCCGAATACAGTAGCTCATGGTTTTTCGTTTTTTTAAAACTTGCTTTCTTTGATTTATGTAATATAAACATGTTTTAAATAGGAATTATTGATTATCTTCGTGTTTGCAAGATGTCTGTATGTTTGAATTGGATTTTTGACGTAGGAATCAAGCGTTACCATATCTAGGGTTTGGACCTTAGAATTGGGGCTTCCATGGTTAGGAAAAATTAGGCTTGACCACTGACACCATCATGCTTAGGAGAGTGAGGCCAGTCAATTCATGGCCTTACACTTAATTTCTATTACGTATTTGGTTTATTTCAGGGTGCAAAGGTTGTAGTGACGAACAAAAATATGTCACTACAGGTATTTCTACCTAAGAAGATGAAGGGAGGTAGGAGATGAATGCGTGGCAGACCTCTACTGGCTCATTCAAATCCAGCGCGCATTTTTATTTTTATGAATACTTTTGAACAGTTTTTGTATATAATGTTATTTTGTTGTTTGGATTAATGAATGAACATGTAGCTTAGTTGGCAAAGGAACGCGTGCATGAGAGGGAGGATCTGGGTTCGAGTCCTAGGTCCATCGTTTTCACATTTTCTAACATTTCTTTACAGGATCCCATGCATTGCATCCTAAAGCGCGCGCCATAGACCATCAGATCCACGCCTTCCAATGCCAATTCATCCAGATCCAAAGGTTTCAGTGTGAGGTTCATCATGCTCCCCCAGTATCTCTCCATGCTGAATCCAGAAGCAAGTTGGGTTTCTCATTAATTGGGCCTAGAATTTTCAGATCAGCACCCCCTGTTTATTATTTAAACCCAGGCCCATTTGTCTTGTTTTAAATTTTTTTTTTTTAATTTTTACTTTCAATTATTTAATTAACCATAAAAAACAGAAAAAATAACCAAGAATATTAGATTAGTATTTTTTTATTAAACTAATTTTTTAAATAATTTAAATAAATATTTTAACTATTTTCTTTAATTTAAAATGAAGTAGAACTTAGGTTTTAATTAGATTTAATTATTTTCTTTTCATAATAAAAAACAAAAAAACTTAGACAATTTTTCTTAATTAATTTTTAGTTTTTTATAGACTTTAGGATGTTTAATTTAATTATTTTTCTTAATTAAAACAAAAATCAAACAAATAAGTTTTTTACTTAGACCCTTTCTTAGGTTGTTAGACGTTTCTTTATTTCGCGCGTGCATTTTATATTATATTGTAGCTGCTTACGGTTGTAATAGCTTAGGACTTAAATTCCCGTATTTTTAATTCCGCACTTTACTTTTCGCCCATTATTATGTATCTACACCAAAACCTTGTAATAGCGTAGGAACCTTTATTTCTCGCTTTTTTACATTTTTGTATGCTTGTATATAATTGCTAGTAAGTAGGAGTGCATGACAAGATTAATCAAATTAATCGTAGATCACTAACTTCAAGATGATATAACTGAAAAAACACACTTCTCACACTTGCACACTTAGGGTATTCCTCACTCGGTTGCCTCGGAAATGGTCATGTCCCTCGAACGTATGGATATCTTAGCGAAGACCCTCGGTATAAAAGTCATCATAAAAGATCATGGTCCCTAAACGTCCCTCGAGTTGCCTTTCAGTAAATGATCTTGTCCCTTTGATGTTGCCTATATGATGACAGTCCCTTCAAAATGTTAAGATATCTTTACATGTTGCCTTCAATGATCATAGCGTCCCTTTCAATAGTCCCTCAACATCCAACGATAGGGCTATCTACTCACTAATAGTAGGATAACACTATCTAAAGGAAAGGAGGAAAAGAACGTCCTTTTTCGAGTAGGTAGATTACTCTAAGTACTTGCTCAAACCTAAAATTTTCACATTTACACACTTTCAAAAATCTTTTCAAAACGCTTTATCACACTCTTGAGGACTGATACAAGAGTTACCATAAAGCAAAAAAAATCTTTCAAACACACAAACACAAACGGTTTTCAAAAAATGAGCAAGTACCTAAGAGTCCATGGAAAACCACAGATAGAAAGGGTGCTAATACCTTCCCTTTCCATAATCTACCCCGCTTACTCAGAAAATCTCGAAGAAGGTCTTTTTATGTTCTTTTCACCCTTTCCTTTGTTGGATAAAAGAAAAGTCGGTGGAGACTCTTGCTTACCGCGAAATTTGCAAATACAAAATGCAAAACCAGTATTTAAACGGTCGGTTCTGCAACCGTATCACAGAACTGGCGACTCTGCTGGGGACTAAATAATAAAGTGGGGTTTACCTTAGGGTCTAGATCATTTTTGCTTCTTTGACTGTTTGTTTGCTTTACTTTTAAGGGTATTGTTTGGGTTACTATAGATCCTACACCCAGATCTGGGGAAACCTTTTAGGTAAGTAGCAATAGACCGTGGAAACTGTGCGGGGTATACCGACACGGTTGAAGCAATGTCTATGTTGATGCGACACTTTGGTTGGTACCGATAGCCCTTGAGTTAATCAAGGAGAATACGGGGCCGCTGCATAGTTTCATAAAGCGTCAACTGACTTTAGAACCTTTAAATGAACAACTTGTCTATTAGGACGTAGCGAGATGGCCGTCTTTGGTGTATTCCCAAAGTCGGCAGATACTCGATGCTACACTCATTGAGACTTGACTCCTGAGTTTTGTTTGGTTACGAGTCAGTCTCCTATCGAACGAAGCTTGTGGGAAAGGTTAGTGATATTGAGATCCCTTAGAACCCGGTTACTATTTATAGGACAGGTTGAACCAATCCAACTTCAAGAGGGTATGACCTTAAAACCCATACAAGCCTTAAACCTAAGGTTTTGGTGTGATTTACTTGTGCTTGCTATATATGTGATTTCCTGGCATAATCATGACATCATAACATGGTATCATACTAACCATTTCAATGATATTCTAGGGCTTATCTTTGTCTTGTTTTGTAGGACATGACAGCCGCTCGCAGGAACACTATCCAAATCAACCTTGTGAAAGTGCATCCTAAACCCAAGGAGTTAGCATCAAGGATTCCTGAAAGCTCTCCCTTCACTGAAAAACATGATCGACTTCTCAACTTGGTCACTTCAACCCCTGATGAAGAAATGTTAAAGGTTCTCTTTCAGTTCTTTGACCCGTTGCACCACTGCTTCACTTTTCCTGATTACCATCTGGTGCCTACTATGAAGGAGTTTTCTCAGTTATTAGGGGTACCTATCCTTAATCAGCTACCATTCAACAGTACAAAAAGAGACCTAAAGCCTGAAGAGATTGCTCAAGTTCTGTCTTTACAACGGTCTGATGTAGTGGTAAATTGGGAAACCAGAAGAAGTGTCCAAGGATTTCCAGCTAAGTTTCTATTTGAGAAAGCCCACTATTTTTGGGATAGCCCGAATTTACAAGCTTTTGAGGAGGTGTTGGACCTTCTCATCTATGGTATGGTAATAATCCCTAACACGGACCAACTCGTAGATGTGAACGCGGTTAAGGTTTTTCTGTTACATAATTTGGTGCCTACTTTACTTGGGGATATTCTACACTCTCTGCATACTCGCACTCTAAAGAGAAGAGGGACCCTTCTGTGTTGCATTCCTCTATTGGCTAGGTGGTTTATTTCGCACCTACCCCGGTCTATTCTGAGAAATGAGCAGGGTATGAGATGGTCTTATAGGATGATGTCCCTTACACATTCATATATTCATTGGTGTTCGCGATCCTCGGAGAATGTTACCATCATTTATCGCTGTGGGGAATTCCTTAATGTCCCACTCTTAGGCATTAGGAGGGGAATCACTTAGAATCCTTGTTTAGCCTTGCGACAGTTTGGTTATGCTAGAAGGGATGGTCCTCACGACACACTCGTCCAAGGAATCACATTTGACTATGAGAATGATATTCAGGGTTATCGCAAGAGGTTCATTCGAGCTTGGGGCATGATAAATAAAGTTGATAGCAAGACACTTGGGCACAAGAATTCCATCCCTCTTGAGCCTTTCCTCAAATGGGTGTGAGCTCGTGCTCAATGTCTTATGATGCATTACCCCACCATCTTACCTATGATTATGGAGCCAATTGCTGAGGGAGACATTCCTTACATTGTGCTTCATCCTGACCTGCCAACTGACTTCGAAGAGCTACGGAAATCCTGGATCCAACTCAAAGAGGAACGAGATACCTTTGAAACCCAATTCTACGCCAGCGAGAAGAAGGTTTTAGAGCTCACCAGGTTACTTCATGAGGAGAGGAATTTAAATACTTACATTACACCAAAGAGGATGCGCCCGTCAGAAACTTGATTCTTCTTTTGCTTGGAGAATTTTATTGTTGCTTTGATCCCTTTGTAAGCCCAAGAGAGATTATTGTGATCAATAAAATATCTTAATACAATTAACATTTATTCTCTTTCTGTTTAAGCAAATTTAAGTCTTAGAAATCCTTGAAAACATTGCATACATATATCATACATATCATTGCATAAGCAGGTTTCAAAGCAGGTTTCTCATCCTCTTCGCTGTTTATTTCAGCAATGGATCTAGAACCAACAGTGAAGGATCTACAGACTCAGAATGCACAGTTCCAACAAATGATCATGGCTCTAACCAAGGGGCAAGAAGAGATGAAAGCCCTGCTTATTAAAGAAAAGAAGAAGCCAAAGAAGCCAAGTGGATTAGTGAATCTAGGAAGAAGAATCAGAGGACCAGTGCAGCGAGCCTCTGAACTGGTAACTTCATCAAAGGAAGGAAACAGTCAAGAAGAGGAGACAAGATAGGAAGACCCCAGTCCACAGGAATCTGATAATGAATCTGACTATGATGAAGAGCAGTATCCTCCTGCTGATGAAAAATACAAACAACTAGAGGATCGTCTGAATGCAATGGAGGTCCAGAAGGTACCGGGTCTGGACTTTGAAGAGCTGGGTTTGGTCTTTGGGGTTGTCATCCCACCAAAGTTCAAGGTGACAATGTTTGCCAAATATGATGGGGTTTCATGTACCAAAATGTACCTCCGATCTTATGTGAGGAAGATCCAACCTCACACTGCTGACAAGGACTTATGGGTCAACTTCTTTCAGGATAGTCTATCCGGAACTCAACTAGAATGGTTCTATCAGCTGGAAAGGGCCAACATTCATAATTGGGAAGACCTGGCTGCTGCTTTCTACAAGCAGTATCAGTATAATGCAGACCTTGCTCCCACCCGTACTCAACTCCAAAGTATGTCTATGGGTTCAAGCGAGGGCTTTAAGGACTATGCTCAGAAATGGAGGGACTTAGCAGGAAGAGTTCAACCTCCCCTGTCGGATAGGGAACTAGTGGATATGTTTCTGGGTACCTTATTTGGTCCATTTTTTAATCA
This sequence comes from Vicia faba, assembly GCA_948472305.1. Lineage (NCBI taxonomy): Eukaryota > Viridiplantae > Streptophyta > Magnoliopsida > Fabales > Fabaceae > Vicia > Vicia faba. The sequence goes on along the minus strand of OX451739.1, from coordinate 383,146,141 downwards.
CCTGATTGGAAGCTCTTCAGCTGGCTTCACTGAATTGATCTTGATAGGGGAAAGAGTGGAGGCTGGAATTAGGAGTGGTAAGATCCAGAAGGATACATCCTCTAGTGCAGCAAGGAAGCCATTTTCTGGCAAAAAAGAGGTTAGTGATGTGTACAGCCATAGGAATCATGGCAGAACTGAACTCCATCCAGCAGTAGGAGCTGTCATGATCTTTAAGCCCGCACCTACTCAACAAAGGAATAGTCAGCCGAGAACAGAAAGGACGGTAAGACAGTTTACCCGGATAAATATGACTTTATCCCAAGTTTGGCCTCATTTGTTGAAGTCCAATCTGGTAACGCTAAAGGAAGCTTCGAAGAATCCCAACACCGCCTCTCCTCACTACAACCCTAATGCTCGTTGTACTTACCATTCAGAAAGTCCATGCCATGATACCAACAACTGTTGGGCTTTGAAAAACAAGGTGCAAGACCTTCTCGAGGCAAAGGAAATTGAATTTGACGCCCCTGTGATCCCCAATATTATCACTGCTCCTATGCCCAAGCACGGTCGTGGTGTTAATGCTGTTGAAGATGATGTGTTTGTTACTGTTGTTGATGAACTTGTTACTCCTCTTATGACCGTTAAGTGGAACTTGTTGAAGGTCAGTTTATTTCCGGGCTGTGGCGAAGGTTGCCACTTATATTTATCTCTACCGACTGGTTGTCATTTGTTGAAGGAATGTGTTCAACGCCTGATGGATGATAGAGAGATTTTGTTTGAAAAGACTCTTGTTCCAACCATATTTTGCAAGGATATTTCAATAATAACCATTTCCGCCAATCCTCCCAGGGTCTCCACTAAAAGACCCGTCAGGATTACATCTGCTTCGAAGGTGACTCCATTGATAATTACTATGCCAGGGACAATGCCATACTCCTCAGACAAAACTGTTCCCTAGAACTATGGGGGTGACGTCTACTACCACGGCGTCAAGCAAGATCTGATGGCTGATGAAGACCAGGTTTCTGAGAAGGCTGATCCCGAAATTGGCAACATTGTTGGAACCAGCAAAATAACTAGAAGTGGAAGAGTGTTCTCCCCAGAGATTTCTCCTCCGAAAGTTGTTATTGGTCCTGTGATCATTCCCACTTTTGTTCCTGTTGATACTACTACTATAATTCCTATGATTACCCCTGCTGACACCCCTATCACCGAGTCGACTGAGACTCGGGGAAAAGACATATTGATTGAGCCTGTCCAGATGAAGGCGCAGTCAATATCTATCATAGAGGCTTCCAAGAAGGAGATGGAAGAAATTTTGAAAATTATCAAGAAAAGCGACTACAACGTGGTCGAACAGCTATGGCAGACACCTTCAAACATTTCTATGTTAGCCTTACTGTTGTGCTCCGAAGCTCATGTGAAGGCTCTAGTGAAATTTCTTAAGACGACCCATGTGCCACAAGAAACCTTTGTTGACCAATTTGAAGATTGTGTGGCTAGTTTGACGGCTGACAACGGTTTGGGTTTCTCTGATGCTGACCTGACACCCAGAGGGAGAAAACACAATGATGCACTGCATGTTTCCATCGAGTGCATGGGCACTACTTTGGCCCATGTCCTGGTAGATACTGGTTCATCATTGAATGTGCTTCCCAAGAAGGCTCTGGATAAACTAGACTGTGAAGGTTTGACCTTGAAGCCCAACAACATCATAGTGAGGGATTTCGATGGATCAAAGAGAATGGTGCATGGGGAGGTGGACATCCCCATAAAAGTTGGTTCTCAGGCCTTCGAATCCACCTTCTACGTGATGGATATCAGGCCATCCTATTCTTGTTTATTGGGTCTCCCTTGGATCCATGGGGCAGGAGCTGTCACATCTACTCTGCATCAGATGATGAAGTACCCGGTAAAAGGAAAGATTGTCACGGTACACGGTGAAGAAGAATACATGGTCAGTCACCTGAACTCCTTAAGGTACGTAGAAATGGATGGCGAGTTCATCGAGACTCCGTGTCAGAATTTCAAAGAGATGCCTCAGACTATGGTTGCAACTGAAACTGTCACCAATCTGCCAAAGATCAATAGACCTCCATTTAATATGGCTTCTCTCAAGGATGCAAAAGCAATTATTATAGAAGGTGGGTCTACCATCTAGGGCCAGCTCCCTGATATTCCGTACAAGTATGATAAGTTTGGTTTGGGTTTCTCTTCAGGGGCTCAAACGACTCTTTGACGTGCTCGTGCTAGAGGACCTCCCCTACGCATCAGCAATCATGGGGTCAACACTCTAGAAGACGGCGACGGTGACAATGACATGGATAGCTGGATCTTCCCTACTACCAACGGTGGACCCAGTAATTGGACGGAAAGAGACTTTGTACCGATTACTTTTGTTCAGAAATAATTGTCCTTTTTGTTTTTCGGATATGTAATAAACAATATAACTTTATGGCCATGTGTCTTACCCGGGGCACATCGGTTTATTTGTAAGGGTTATCATGTTTAATCTCATATGGAATTAATAAAGCATTGGACGTTTCGCATTACAAATTTTGCGCTCTTTGTTTTTATTTTCTGCTTTTACTTTGTCTATACAGTTATGCTCTTAAACACACTCAAGTATCGACTGCAGATCCATATCCACTCTGGATCCCATTGATAATAGTTCTTCTATTGCCGGTTATGACTTTGAAAATCCGATCAACCAAGCCGGGGACGAAGGTGAGGAAGATTGTGAGGTACCCGGAGAACTTTCCAAACTGTTACAGCAGGAAGAAAGGGCTATACAGCCTCATGAGGAGCCAGTTGAGACAGTAAACTTGGGCACAGAGGAAGACATAAAAGAGGTCAAGATAGGTGCAAATTTGGAGCTTCGTGTCAAACAGCGCTTGATTCAGATGTTTCCTGATTATGTTAAGATCTTTTCCTGGTTATATGAAGACATGTTGGGGCTAGACAAGAATATTATGGTTCATCATCTTCCAACTAAAGAAGATTTCCCTTTGGTAAAGCAGAAGGTCCGTCGTATGCGCCCTGAAATGTCAGAGAAGATCAAATTAGAAGTTATGAAACAGTTCAACGCTGGGTTCTTAGCTGTCACCTCTTATCCCCAATGGGTTGCTAACGTAGCCCCGGTGCATAAAAAAGACGACAAGGTACAGATGTGTGTGGACTACCGAGATTTGAACAGGGCAAGCCCCAAGGATGACTTTCCACTTCCCCACTTTGACGTTCTGGTTGACAACACCGCACAACACAAGATCTTTTCCTTCATGGAAGGTTTCTCTGGTTACAATCAGATCAAGATGGCACGTGAAGACATGGAGAAGATAACCTTTGTCACACAATGGGACACTTTCTGCTACAAAGTGATGCCGTTTGGATTGAAGAATGATGGGGCAACCTATCAGCAAGCCATGGTAGCTCTATTTCATGACATGATTCACCATGAGACAAAGGTTTATGTTGATGACATGATAGTCAGGCCTCAAATTGAGGAAGAACACCTTGATCATCTATTAAGATGTTTGATAGGTTGAAGACGTACAAACTGAGGTTAAATCCAAACAAGTTCACCTTTGGGGTAAGGTCTGGTAAACTTTTAGGCTTCATTGTTAGCGACAAGGGCATTCTAGTAGACCCTTCAAAGTTGAAAGCTATACAAGAGATGCCTGCTCCTTGCACTGAGAAGGAGATTAGAGGCTTCTTGGGACGCCTAAATTACATTGCCTGATTCATTTCCCATTTAACTGCTACTTGTGAGCCAATCTTCAAACTCCTGAAGAAAGATCAAGTGGTAAAGTGGAATGACGAATGCCAGACTGCCTTCGAGAGAATTAAAGAATACCTTCATAAGCCTTCAATTTGGATGCCTCCAATTGAAGGAAAACCTTTGATAATGTACTTAACAGTGTTAGATAATTCAATGGGGTGTGTGTTGGGGCAGTACGACGAGTCCGGACGAAAAGAGCATGCAATATACTTCCTTAGCAAAAAGTTTACCGACTGTGAGACAAGATACTCACTGCTCTAAAAAGCTTGTTGTGCTTTGGCATGGGCTACTCGCCGATTGAGACAGTATATGTTGACCCACACTACTTTATTGATATCTAAGATGGATCCTATCAAGTACATCTTCGAGAAGCCCGCTCTCTCCGGAAGAATAGCAAGATGGAAAATGATCTTGACCGAATACATATTCAATAATCGACCCAGAAAGCAATCAATGGAAGTGTACTAGCTGATCATTTGGGTCATCAGGCTATGGATGACTACCAGTCCATGAACTTTGAATTCTCGGATGAGAACATTATGTTAGTGACTGACTGTAAAGAATCTGGACCGGATGAAGGACCTGAGGAAGGATCCCGATGGACTATGGTTTTTGGTGGAGCCTCCAACGCACTCAGCAATGGCATCGGTGCTGTAATCATATCTCCTGAAGGCTGTCATACTCCTTTCATGGCTAGATTATGCTTCAACTGTACCAACAACATGGCGGAGCATGAAGCATGCATCGTGGGTCTCAAAGATGTTGTTGATCTAAGGATCAAGTTCTTGAGTGTTTTCGGGGATTCAGCCTTGGTAATAAGTCAAATCAAAGGAGAGTGGGACACGAAGCACCCAAATCTCATCCCTTACAAAGAACATGTGCTGACATTGCTTCCACACTTTGAAGAGGTCACCTTTGAACATTTTCCATGAGAAGAGAATTAGTTAGAGGACGCGCTAGCTACCATGTCATCTATGTTTAAGGTCAAGTGGGACAGTGAGGCTCCTCAGATCATTATTGAGAGGTTGCATGAACCAGCATACTGCTATGAGATTGACACTGAAGAAGTAGCAGACAAACCTTGGTTTCATGAAGTGAAAATATATCTTGAGGCTCAAGAATATCCTGAGGGGGCGTCTGTCAATGATAAGAAGTTTCTGAGAAGGTTCTCCGCAAATTTCTTCCTCAGTAATGGAATCCTCTACAAGCGTAATCATGACTCTACTTTACTTTAGTGCATAGACAAGAGCGAAGAAGAGAGGATTATGGCAGATTTACATGACGGTACCTTTGGCACCCACTCTAGCAGACACACCATGGCTAAGAAGATCCTACGGGCAGGATACTATTGGTCCACTATGGAAGCAGACTGTTATCAGCATTCCCGAACTTATCACAAATGCCAGATTTATACTGATAAAGTACATGTACCTCTGGTTCCCTTGAATGTCTTGACGGCTCCCTGGCCCTTTGAAATATGGGGCATTGAAATGATCAGAGAGATTAGACCTATCGCTTCCAATGGGAATCACTTCATCCTAGTGGCCATTGATTACTTCACGAAGTGGGTTGAAGCTGGCTCTTTTGCTACTGTTACCAAGAATGGTTTGGCACGGTTTATCAAGCATAACTTAATTTTTCGGTATGGTGTGCCAGAGAGAATCATCACAGACAATGGTACAAATCTCAATAATTCAATGATCACCAAACTTTGTAAACACTTCAAAATCCAGCATCATAATTATTCCCCTTACCGGCTGAAGATGAATGGCACTGTGGAGGCTGCTAATAAGAACATTAAGAAAATCATACAGAAGATGACGGTGACATACAAAGACTGGCATGAGATGTTACCATTTGCTCTTCATGGCTACCGCACCTTAGCGCGAACGTCGACAGGGGCAACACCTTATTCTCTGGTATATGGCATAGAGGTTGTCCTACCTATTGAGGTCCAAATCCCTTCTTTAAGGATCATGAAGGATGCGGGTTTGAATGAAGAGGATTGTATCTGGACTCGACTTGATCAACTGAATTTGATTTATGAGAAAAGGCTTACTGCTGTCTGTCATGGTTAAATGTATCAAAAACGGATGATCAAGGCTTTTAACAAAAAGGTCAGACGTCAAGTGTATCAAGTGGGTGATCTGGTAATCAAGCGCATCATACTGCCACAAGGTGATCCCAGGGGAAAATGTACTCCTACGTACGAAGGGCCATTTGTGATCAAGAGCATATTTTTGGGTGGAGCCATGATTCTGACCACCATGGATGGTGACGACCTTCCTCATCATGTTCATGCGGACATAGTGAAAAATACTACGCATGAATAAAGACCCGCTAGGTTGACTGACCTAGGAAAAAATAAGGGCATCTCAGCGAACCAAAATGGTTCGGGCAAAATTAGGGATAAATACAAAAAATTGTACACCCGGCAAGTCGAAAACCTGCAAAGGCGGCTTGGGAAAAAAAGGGTATCCCGGTGGACTGAAAACCCGAAAGGGCGGTCCAGGAAAAAAAATAGGGATTTGAAGCGTACAACTATGTTCCATGGGATCACCTTGCGGCCAAACTTCAGTATCAACTACCAAGCTCAAACGGTACCGATCAATCCAGTCATCTTCAGACAAGTAGCAAAGTGATGAGACGCTTGAAGACATAAGGGCAATAGCAGAATTGAAACCCAATGGGATTATTACACATAGCCGTTTTCTTATCTTTGTACACTATTTTGTATAGTTTTCACTCTCACGGCGGCGTTCTCCTACTAGAATGTCAGTCTCTTTGTACAAAATGTCTATTATAGGCGAGCTTCAAAATCAATATAAATCATTCTTTTGAAAGTACAAAACTATTGTTTTTCTTTTTCTGTTTTGTTCTGAAAAAACGTCCAATGACTTATTCTTGACATATGCATTTGAATATGATCTCTTTTCACAAATATTTGCATAAAAAACAGAAAAAAAAAATTGATAATGACTTTAAGAAACGGGGCAAAGTCTAAAAAACAATTTGCAGTCCCGACAGTTACTCCTTTCAGCAGGTACAGGGGCAGGGATAGTTTGAAACAAAGTCGTCGTTAAATACGACCCCGTGACATCTATGTTCCCCACAGAGAATAAACAACTACGGTTTTGATCTCCTTCTTCCCCAAGCAGGAATTATCTCCTCCAGTAAAGTGCCTTCAAGGAATTGAAATCTATTTTCCCTAGTAGAGCTTTATAATCTTAAACAGTTTATAACCTCCTCCTGGGTAGAGTTTATTTCTCAGGCTGCGGAAGTTCATTCCCTAACAGAGTTTATTTCTCTACATCGGCAGAATCTTCCAACAAAGCATCCTCCCTCCACATAGTTATCCTCAAACAGAAAGAGGGAATCCATAGCAAATCATATCCATTATCATCCTCAATGGAAATGAAGGATTCAACTTTCCAATACTCTCTAGCAGTAGTCCGGGATTTATTTTCCTAGACTGGGAAACATCTCAATAGCATCCCATATTCATACATCATGGCATGCGTATACACATCGCATATAGCATAATTTTATTTATTTTGAGAACATCATCACAATGCATTTCATACATCATGACATTGCATATGACTAACTCTTTACCTTTTTCAGGGAAAGATCAAATCAACAAACATCGTTGACTACTTATGTGACTTGGTAGTCTTCTCAAAAACTACGTATAACAAAGGGTTACCTCAGTATATTCCTCAGAAAGATACCCTTACAAGACCTTCTCTGTTTTATTCAAATCGACACTAAGATCTCTCTGATTCTTGTTCCAGTTGAAGATATTCCAAGACTTTTGTCTAGTTCAAGAAAATCGATCCTAAGATTTTTATGATTCTTATCCGGTCAAAGTTAATTAAAGACCTTCTCTGGTTCAGTCAGATCGACACTAAGATCTCTCTGATTCTTATTCCAGTTGAAGATATTCCAAGACATTTGTCTGGTTCAGTTAAATCAATCCTAAGATTTTTCTGATTCTTATCCGGTCAAAGTTAATTAAAGACTGTGATCAGTGGAAATAGAACTTACTGTTTTGGAATGCTGGTTCGCGAAATGTCGCGGTAAGCAAGAGTCGCCACCGTCTTTTATTTTCTCCAACAAGGAAAGGACAAAAGCACAGCAAAATTCCTTTTTTCGAGATGTTTCTCGGTTCGGGAGGTAGATTTATAGAAAGGGAAGGTGTTAGCACCCTTTCTATCCGTGGTTATCCACGGGCTCTTAGGTACTTGCTCACTCTATGTTTTCAAAAATTGTTTGCTTTTCAAGTGTATGTGGGTTTGAAAAAAGTTTCATTTGAAAAATTTCTAAGTAACTCTTGTATCTGTCCTCAAGAGTGTATGAAATATTTGTTTGAAAACCTTTTGAAAGTGTAGGTGCGAAAAGATGTTTTTGTTTGTTTGAGAGAGCAAGTACCCAGGAGAAATCTACCTACTCTAAGAAATTAGGCTGTGTAAGAGTCCTTTAGACAGTGCTATCCCACCATTGAGAGGTAGGTAGCACCGTCGTTGGAGGTATTCGGGTCAATTCGATTATTAGGGACATGTGTGGTCACCAAAGCAATAGTAGGACACCTTAGTGGTAACCCTAACGTCCTAGATCCTTTTTTATCCGAGGCAACCGTTTCGAGGCAACTGGATCTTTAGACAGGAGGGCGACCTCTAAGACACCCTATACTTGACGACCACGTCGAGGCAACCGAGTGAGGCGTACCCTAGGAGTGGCATGTGCATGTGTGTTGAATTCAGTTTATGTTTATCTTTGATCATGCATTTGTGAGCTACGGATTGGTTTTATTTGTCATACAAGTCTTTCATGCATATTAACAGTTAAGAGTGCGGAAAATAAAGTGCGGAAAAGGTAAATCTAGCTATTACAAGGCGCGGGTCTATACATCACCAAAGACAAAACCCGTTTTGAAAATAAGTGCGGAAAAGTAAAAGAAAGCGATAAACCCTAATTAACTATTACATCCTCGGAAACAGATACATAAAATATAATCCAATGAATAAAGTGCGCGAAGAAATTAAATTGAGGACGTCCTTAGGGTTTTGACCCTTTTTGAGAAAAGAAAGTAACTTTAGTCCCTTTTTTTGCAATTAATGAAATATTAAACCTAATAACTAATTAATTAATTAATTAAGGAAAAAAGTATTTTTTATGTTTTTTAGGTCTTAATGAAAATAAAAATAAAAGAAATTAAAAGTCAAAAGAAAAACCTTAATTCTAGATTGATTTTATTTATTATGAAAAAGATTAAAATAATCCTAATTAAACAACTAAATTAATTAATTATAATTTATTTACAAAAATAAATATTAATAGTGAAAATAATAAATAATAAAAATATTTACATCTTTTGATTATCTGAATTTATTATGAAAATAATTAATTTATGAATTAATAATAATAATTAATAAGAGTTAATAAAAATAATTAGTTAAAAGGAAATAAAAAAGAAAAAGAAACAAAAGAAAATATGAAAGAACCAGGGGGGGTATGCTGGCCCAGATGGAGGTGTTGTTCTGGAAATTTAGGCCCAATAGCACTCAAGCCTGTTGACTTCTGGAATTTCCCACGTGCATGTTGACTGAGGAACATGGTGGTCATCCATCCCTGGCCTTTGGATTCACCTTTGTGGCCACTTGGCATGCTGATTTGTGTGAGTCCATGGTGGAACGCCTTTGAATATCCTACATATGAATATGTTTGAAAAAATATTAACAAGCGTTTGGGGGACCTGGGAATCGAACCCAGGTCCCAATGATGATCAGCCAGATGCCTAACCACTCCACCACGCGCTTGCTTTTGTTATAATAATAGGAAATGAATATATTATATATAATAACAATATATGCTGGAAATTATGAAACCACGCGCGCGTTTTTTGAATGAACCAGTAGCATGTCACCACATCTTCGTCTCTTTCGTTTGCCTGCAACAAAACAAAACAGATAGTGGGGGTTTTTAACCCCCACAAAGTGAAACGACCAATAATAGCGACTAGCTCCCTAGGCTATATAAATAGGGCGCGATATGTCCTTTGGATTCGTCTGGTTGCAAGGATCACAACAATATGCATGAGAGGTCCCAATTTTTCCTGTATGGGAAAGCCCCAATTCAAAACTTCAAGAACCCTAAAATCTGTTAATGGTAATTCATGATTCTGCGCGTTATAGTGCAATTAAACCATGCCAAAAGCTTCACCTGAGTTCTATGAACATAAAACAAACAACAAAAAATGTTAAATATGCATGAATTGTGAGATGCGATTCTGAAAAAAAGTGACAAACCAAGGGACTGTTCTTGCGTGTTCTTTGAGTATTAAGGCTTGTTTTTTATTCCAATTCGTTCCTGGGAATGCTAGCAATGTGTTTGAATCACTCTAAGGCTTTGAATTGTGCTAGAACGTGGAATTCAGTTTTCAAATTTTCTTCAATTTTTGGAATTTGTTTATGTCTTTTGACAGCAGCTCTCACGTGTATCACATTAGGGTTAGGCTCAGCATATGTAAGGGAATAGAATTAGGTCAAGTCTTGGCCCAAAGATCCATTGTATTCATGTTTTCAATCTTTGATTTTCAATCAAATCCTTTTGCATATTTTGATGGAGAAAACTTGCCAAAATTGGATATTCTTGTCTCCTTGATTGGCACACGAAATCTCCAGCTCATATTGGTCACATTTGCTTCATGAAAAGATTTGAAAACCATATCTTCATATTTTCCTACAATTAAATGAATTAAATGAATTAAATGAATTAATAATCAATTAAAAATCCAAATAATTAATAAAAAATAATAAAATAATTCAATTTAATCTCAATGGGTCGTGCATAGGCCTTGGACAATGTTTCAAGAAGAAATTTGAGGCCCATTAGCAAAAATGAGGTGTTTTGGGCAAAGTTGACTTTTGCAAATTCCCAAAAATTTCCCAACTTCTCCAATGCATATCTTGCTCAATTTTGATCCTGTGAACATGTTCTTGGACATTTTGGAAAGGTCTTGAAGTCCTCTAACCAATGCCTTTGGTCCCATGTCATTTGGAGTTACCAATCTCAAATTATGGTCTTTGACTTAAACTGCCTTTTTGTTGACTTTTGAAATTGACCTATAATGTAGAAATTGATAACTTTTTGTGAGAGCATTTCTTGGACTTGGATTGTGAAGATGAGTTGTAGGAAATGTCATACCCTTCAAAATGAGCATTGGATGGGATTTTTCTGATGAACCATGAAAAAGTTATGCCTTGGTCAAGTTACAGTTGACTTTTCAGCTGTCCAAAAATAGAAACTTTTGCATCTTGATGATTTTTGAGCCATGCTTGTGGAATCATGATCAAGATTTGATAAAATGATGATTGTGTGCTCAAAATAAGATGTTGACCAAAAATTTTGACTTTTGACTGTAAAATGACCATTTTGCCCCTACAGTTGACTGTGAACCAAATAAAGCTTTTGACTGTGCAACTTGACCCTGTGAGACTTGAGACTTGACATGTAGATGCCTGGCAATGTATATGAGCACATGAGACTTGATTGAGCCATTGAAAATCCCAAATTCCTTGCAAGAAACAAAACCCTAATTTCAGCTGGCTTCTGAGGTATTTGAACTGTGCAATCCCTTGAGAAATCTTGAACCATTTGAAGATGATTCTTGACAAACTTTGAAGGATATGGGAGGGAAAATTTTGGGGTACAACAGTTTCCCCTGTTCAATCTTCTTAGACCTGAGGATGTAGATTGGCTTGCGTGCCTTTCGTGATCCGAAGGTGGAAGATGATTGAACACTTGAGTGCCCAGAAATTTGCACTCGCATAGTAGAATACCAGCGATGTGATGGCGGGAATGGGCTTATAGATGCCATTTGGAAATGTGACAGAACCTTGTCGGGAATGGGCTTATAGATGACATTTGGAAATGTGATGGATAGTTGTGGAGATGGGCTTAAAGATGCCATCCGAAGGTGTCGATCGCGTAAGAGATTCCTTAGCGAGAACTTGCGTACCTAAGAAAGAAATACAATTTCCTGGCCTGTTACAGGTGTTGATCTTCAGACTCTTCATGCAGATATGCCCTGGCTAGGTACAAGTATCGAATCTGGAACTCCAAAAGGTTGGTAGGTTGTCTCTACTGACAGGTTATCTCATAAAAATCTTTAGGGATCGATTTAACTGAACCAGGTTTTGTCTTTCTTGACGAGTTGTCTCTTTGGACGGGTTATCTTCATGGACGAGTTGTCTTTAATGACAGGATTGTCTTTAATGACGGGTTGTCATTAACGACGGGTGTCTATAACGACGGGTGTCTATAACGACGGGTGTCTATAACGACAGGTGTCTATAACGACGGGTGTCTATGACGACGGGTGTCTATAACAACGGGTGTCTATGACGACGGGTGTCTATAACGACGGGTGTCTATAACGACGGGTGTCTATAACGACGGGTGTCTATAACGACGGGTGTCTATGACGACGGGGTTGTATTTAGAAAGATCTTTAAGAATTGATTCAACTGGATTTGTCTTCTTTGACGGGATTTGTCTTTACTGACTGAATTTAGAGTTTAACTGCATCTTTCCTGAAAGGTAAAGGTCAGTCATATGCAGTGCATGATATGGATCAAGCAATGATGTTCTCAACATAAATGAGATTGTATGATATGATGCATATATGCATGTATCATGATGTATGATAATGTGATGTTTATGAATGTATTCTCGTCTAGGAAAATAAATCCTTGACGAATGCCGGGAAGTTAAATCCTGGGCTGACGTTTGAAGAGTAAAGTTCTTCGTTTCCGCTGGGGATGATGATTGCAAGAATAAACTAGTAGGAGAAGATGACTCTGTTGGGGAATAAACTTGTGAAGAGATTACTCTGCGGGGAAATACTCTGTGGGAAGAGATACTTCGCTAAGATTTTGATGATAACTCCGCTGAGGATTCCGTTGATAAGTTTTGTTGGAGGATTTGATGAACTCCGCTGGGGATAGGAGGAACTTCGCCGAGGACGATCTTTCCGTGGTAATTAGCTGAGGATAACCCAGTTATAAGCTCTGGTGGGGAATAACCTTTGAACAAAGTCGGGGAGAGATATGTACTCTGCAGGTGACTAGCTTCCCGACTCTACTGAGGATAAGCTCCCAGAATCTACTGGGGATAAGCTTCCAGAATCTACTGGGGAGGATGATTCAACTCTCCTGGGGGAAACTTTGAGACTGCACTGGGGAATGGCTCCACTGGATGTCTGTATTCTGCCGGGGGACAATCTTATACTAAGACTGCCGGGGATGCTTGCTGAGGAACATCTGCATACTCCGCTGGGGAATGTTGAGATCTTCTGGGGACACCCAACTTCCTTAAGGCTGACAATGGATTAACTCTGCTTGGGGAGAGAATCGCTGACTTGCTGGAGATACTATGCCTTTTCGGCTGATGGGAGACCAACTCTGCTCGGGGAGAGTATTGCTGAATCTTGTCCTACTCTGGGGAGCGAAGGTATCTTAGCCAGTTCTTCAGCTGAACCTACCTTTGTACCTTGGTGGACAGAGCATCTTGTACAGTTCGGACAATTCTTATTGCCCCAGTTTCTGCGGGAGAAGATACCTGTGGAGGTGCTCGATAACTGCCGATTTGACAAATCTTCTTCTGGTAGGCAAGTGACGAGATGACGGGACATAGTCGTACGCTTTTGATCCCTAACTTTTGCCTGGACCGCCCTTTCGGTTTTTCAGTCCACCGGGATACCCATTTTTGCCCAAGCCGCCTTTTCAGGTTTCGACTTGCTGGGTGTACAGATTTTTTTTATTATTTTCATCCCTTATTTTTGCCCGAACCCTTTTGGTTCGCCAGGAAGCCCTTATTTTTACCTAGGCCAGTCGACCTAGCGGGTCTTTGATTATGCGTAGTATTTTTTTGACTATGTCCACGTTCTCAGAGCGCAGGGAGTTGTCACTGTCAGTAGTGTTGCCATACTACCAGAAGATCTTCGTTTGATCGTGCAAGATTTGTTACGGGAATCCATGTCTAATGCCCCAAGTGACTCAGATGGAGATTTGCCCCTGGCTATTTGGCCTTTTGAGAGATTCTTTGAATCTTGACTTAACTGCCCCAGGTGTGGAAGATTATCATGCCGTGCCCCTTGATTGGAAGTGTTTTTCCACTTGGGGTGATCCTTGAGAAGATTTTTGTTCACTAGATATTCGTCGTGCGAATTTCTCTGGTGTTCGAACAAATAGTCATATGCAAACAATGTTATATCAGAAATGCAAAGCTTATGTCTGTCTTGAAGTTTTGAAAATGCATTTTTTTTCATAAAAACAAGTGAATTTTTTGTAAACTGTGATGTCAACTCGTTATTTTACTGCAAGCCTTAAGGAGTCAGGATACCTTTCGTAACAGTATACTTTCGAACTAACCCATGCTTCAGCTAGGGCTTTTGAGGGTTATAACATGGCCTGGTTCATGGTTTAAGAAACAAAGGATAAAGGCTCAAATTGTATTTGTACCCACCCGCTCTTCGTGATGTTCTTCAAACCTAAACTCAGTTGATCGTGCATTAGATCTTGTTTGAGTCTTTGCTTTGATATTCTGGTGATGGTTCGGATATTGACAGTTTATAGGCAGTCATTTCTTTTTTGTTGAGGGATTGTAGGACCTCTTTCTTTTTGATTTCGTTATCCCTGTTTTTTCCTGAACTGTTTCTTTTGTGATTACAGTCAGCGGGATGCCCCAGTTTTTGTAAGTCTCCTTCATAGGTTTTGACTTATTGGGCTTTTATTTCTGAGAGATAATGACTGCCTGTCTTTATGATTATTCGGAACCATCACGGTCTTTTGTTTTATAAGGACCTCTTTGGTGCCATTCGTTGTGCACCGGGATCAACTGAGAGAACTACCCTGCCCCAGGTTATGATTAAGGGTTTTAATTTTTTTGTGAAAAGAAAAACTCCTACTTCTTTGGCTCGAAGGGGGTTGACGAGGGATTATCTTCCTTATAACTCCAGTGTTTAGGATTTGAAACAATGCATGTACCTCATCAGTGGGGTCTATTCAAAAGCATACTGTAAAGATCGCGGTATCGTTTTCGTCATCCTCTCTCAAGAGGCTTAGAATTATTAATCGAGAGTTGATCATCACAGAAAAATATGAAAACAGTTTTAAGCATAGTGAACATAATTACTTCAAAACAGACACGTGTAATGCATTAATGAAATAACAACGTTTTGACATGAATAAAATGTTTGAACAATCAAAGAAAAATACAACTTGAACATTCGAATGAACAAAGTTTTCTTTAGCTTGAACCAGTCATCTTAAATGGAGAATTCTCAGCAGAAGATTTTCATTTTACCACCCGGCATGAACTCTAGCACCCTTCCGTCGATCAAGTCTTGGATCTTGTTCCTCAGGCTCCAATAGTCGTCGGTGTCATGTCCAGGACTGTCAGAATGGTAGGCACATCTTTCATCAGGGTTATACCTTAGGGAGGTTATGTTGAGAGTCTTAGGAGGATCCTTTAAAGCAATCAGCTTGACCTCCAACAGGCATCTCAGTATTAGTGATGATGGTATACCAGTCTCCGAGAAATGTCTTCCAGGCGTATTTCGCTTACGCTGATCGCCCTGCTGACGCTGGTGAGGCTGGTGTTGGGCTTGTGACCCTGAAGCAAGCTGAGGAGCTTTTCCCTTGCCATCTTGCCCCAAAGGTGGTTGGACAATGACCTGATCTTTAACTCTAGTTGTTAGCCCCACTTGGTTATTTTGAAGCATCTTGTTGAAGAGGACCCTGAGCTCTTCTTGTCTTTGAGCTAAGTCTTGAATGAGCGTCATCTGCCCCAGCATCTGGGTTCTCATTGTATCTACCTCAGCTTGCAGACGTTTCAGCCGTTCGTCCTTATCATCTTCAGGACTGTTCCTGACCAAAGTCCCCATGAGGAGTGTTCTCAGCTCTTCCTGCCCCTTGGATAGATTTAGGAGGATTTCCCCGAACTGAGTCTCTTGAGTATGAAGATCTTGTTGGAGAGCCATTGCTGAAATAAACAGCGAAGAAGATAAGCGACCTGTCAAAAGGGTACCTGTAATGCAATGATATGTATGATATGCATGCAATGTTTTCAAGGATCTCGCGGGGTAATCAAAGAAACTTGTTAGAATTTGAATCTCGTTGCTTGATTGAAGGAACTTCATGTTGTGGAGAGTCCTTCTTCAAGAGTCAAAGCTCACCATATCGAGTGGGTCATAGCCCCTGACTCAAGTTATCAACCTTGGCTAGAGGAAAATAAATCCCCTTGCCCCTTGCTAGGCATTTGGTTCATCATGACCTGCATCACAAACCCTTGAGATCCTTGAAATGGATTAGTCCTTATGCAGGATGTATGCAGGTTAGTCCTTATGCAGGATGCATGCAATGGTATGATGGTATGATGTTATGCTATGCGTGGAGTGATGTAAATAAACCCTGTTATGAGTCCAGATTAAGGACTGTAAACAAAACCTGCATGGAACTCATGTTGTCAGATAACAGGAATATGCAAGTAGTCAAGTTTGAAGGCACACAAGTCACACCAGATAGCCCTTAGAGTTTAGGCCAGCATGAAGTTTAGGTACTATCCTCTTTCAGTTTCGTTGGTTAAGACCTGTCCTAGAAAATAGTAATCGGGATCTAGAGGATCTCAATATCACTGACTACCCTCAATCGGTCATAACTCCAGCGTCGCAATCTTTTCTTGCGGCCAGAACCATCGCGAGAGTTTAGCCTCAATGAGCGTAGCATACTGCTACTATTCTATGGCCAAGTTGGGTCAATTTAGGGTTCTAAGGTCGGTTGGTGCTTAATGACTCCTCAAAAGACCCATATTCTCCTCGTTGCAACAAGGGATATCGGTACAGACCAAGGTGCCACACCAACGTAGCCACTGCTTCACCCGTGTCGGTCTACGCCGAATAGGTCCCTCACAGCTTATGCTACCTAAAAGGGTATTCCCCAGATCCGGGTTAGGATCTATGAAACTCCGATGCAAAGCCCACAAATATAAAATCAAACAAAGCAAGCAATTGAAAACAAGAGTGGTCTAATCCTAAGGTACACCTCACTTATTAAGGGTCCCCAGCAGAGTCGCCAGTTCTATGATCGGTGGAAATAGAACTGACTGTTTTGGAATGCTGGTTCGCGAAATGTCGCGGTAAGCAAGAGTCGCCACCATCTTTTATTTTCTCCAACAAGGAAAGGACAAAAGCACAGCAAAATTCCTTTTTTCGAGATGTTTCTCGGTTCGGGAGGTAGATTTATAGAAAGGGAAGGTGTTAGCACCCTTTCTATCCGTGGTTATCCACGGGCTCTTAGGTACTTGATCACTCTATGTTTTCAAAAATTGTTTGCTTTTCAAGTGTATGTGGGTTTGAAAAAAGTTTCGTTTGAAAAATTTCTAAGTAACTCTTGTATCTGTCCTCAAGAGTGTATGAAATATTTGTTTGAAAACCTTTTGAAAGTGTAGGTGCGAAAAAATGTTTTTGTTTGTTTGAGAGAGCAAGTACCCAGGAGAAATCTACCTACTCTAAGGAATTAGGCTGTGTAAGAGTCCTTTAGACAGTGTTATCCCACCATTGAGAGGTAGGTAGCACCGTCGTTGGAGGTATTCGGGTCAATTCGATTATTAGGGACATGTGTGGTCACCAAAGCAATAGTAGGACACCTTAGTGGTAACCCTAACGTCCAAGATCCTTTTTTATCCGAGGCAACCTTTCGAGGCAACTGGATCTTTAGACAGGAGGGCGACCTCTAAGACACCCTATACTTGACGACCACATCGAGGCGACCGAGTGAGGCGTACCCTAGGAGTGGCATGTGCATGTGTGTTGAATTCAGTTTATGTTTATCTTTGATCATGCATTTGTGAGCTACAGATTGGTTTTATTTGTCATACAAGTCTTTCATGCATATTAACAGTTAAGAGTGCGGAAAATAAAGTGCGGAAAAGGTAAATCTAGCTATTACAAGGCGCGGTCTATACATCGCCAAAGATAAAACCCGTTTTGAAAATAAGTGCGGAAAAGTAAAAGAAAGCGATAAACCCTAATTAACTATTACATCCTCGGAAACAGATACATAAAATATAATCCAATGAATAAAGTGCGCGAAGAAATTAAATTGAGGACGTCCTTAGGGTTTTGACCCTTTTTGAGAAAAGAAAGTAACTTTAGTCCCTTTTTTTGCAATTAATGAAATATTAAACCTAATAACTAATTAATTAATTAATTAAGGAAAAAGTATTTTTTTTTGTTTTTTAGGTCTTGATGAAAATAAAAATAAAAGAAATTAAAAGTCAAAAGAAAAACCCTAATTCTAGATTGATTTTATTTATTATGAAAAAGATTAAAATAGTCCTAATTAAACAACTAAATTAATTAATTATAATTTATTTACAAAAATAAATATTAATAGTGAAAATAATAAATAATAAAAATATTTACATCTTTTGATTATCTGAATTTATTATGAAAAATAATTAATTTATGAATTAATAATAATAATTAATAAGAGTTAATAAAAATAATTAGTTAATTGGAAATAAAAAAGAAAAAGAAACAAAAGAAAATATGAAAGAACCAGGGGGGGTATGCTGGCCCAGATGGAGGTGTTGTTCTGGAAATTTAGGCCCAATAGCACTCAAGCCTGTTGACTTCTGGAATTGCCCATGTGCATGTTGACTGAGGAACATGGTGGTCATCCATCCCTGGCCTTTGGATTCACCTTTGTGGCCACTTGGCATGCTGATTTGTGTGAGTCCATGGTGGAACGCCTTTGAATATCCTGCATATGAATATGTTTGAAAAAATATTAACAAGCGTTTGGGGGACCTGGGAATCGAACCCAGGTCCCAATGATGATCAGCCAGATGCCTAACCACTCCACCACGCGCTTGCTTTTGTTATAATAATAGGAAATGAATATATTATATAGAATAACAATATATGCTAGAAATTATGAAACCACGCGCGCGTTTTTTGAATGAACCAGTAGCATGTCACCATGTCTTCGTCTCTTTCGTTTGCCTGCAACAAAACAAAACAGATAGTGGGGGTTTTTAACCCCCACAAAGTGAAACGACCAATAATAGCGACTAGCTCCCTAGGCTATATAAATAGGGCGCGATATGTCCTTTGGATTCGTCTGGTTGCAAGGATCACAACAATATGCATGAGAGGTCCCAATTTTTCCTGTATGGGAAAGCCCTAATTCAAAACTTCAAGAACCCTAAAATCTGTTAATGGTAATTCACGATTCTGCGCGTTATAGTGCAATTAAACCATGCCAAAAGCTTCACCTGAGTTCTATGAACATAAAACAAACAACAAAAAATGTTAAATATGCATGAATTGTGAGATGCGATTCTGGAAAAAAAGTGACAAACCAAGGGATTGTTCTTGCGTGTTCTTTGAGTATTAAGGCTTGTGTTTTTTTCCAATCGGTTCCTGGGAATGCTAGCAATGTGTTTGAATCACTCTAAGGCTTTGAATTGTGCTAGAACATGGAATTCAGTTTTCAAATTTTCTTCAATTTTTGGAATTTGTTTATGGCTTTTGACAGCAGCTCTCACGTGTATCACATTAGGGTTAGGCTTAGCATATGTAAGGGAATAGAATTAGGTCAAGTCTTGGCCCAAAGATCCATTGTATTCATGTTTTCAATCTTTGATTTTCAATCAAATCCTTTTGCATATTTTGATGGAGAAAACTTGCCAAAATTGGATATTCTTGTCTCCTTGATTGGCACACGAAATCTCCAGCTCATATTGTTCACATTTGCTTCATGAAAAGATTTGAAAACCATATCTTCATATTTTCCTACAATTAAATGAATTAAATGAATTAATAATCAATTAAAAATCCAAATAATTAATGAAAAATAAGAAAATAATTCAATTTAATCTCAATGGGTCGTGCATAGGCCTTGGACAATGTTTCAAGAAGAAATTTGAGGCCCATTAGCAAAAATGAGGTGTTTTGGGCAAAGTTGACTTTAGCAAATTCCCAAAAATTTCCCAAATTCTCCAATGCATATCTTGCTCAATTTTGATCCTATGAACATGTTCTTGGACATTTTGGAAAGGTCTTGAAGTCCTCTAACCAATACCTTTGGTCCCATGTCATTTGGATTTACCAATCTAAATTTATGGTCTTTGACTTAAAGTGCCTTTTTGTTGACTTTTGAAATTGACCTATAATGTAGAAATTGATAACTTTTTGTGAGAGAATTTATTGGACTTGGAATATGAAGATGAGTTGTAGGAAATGTCATCCCCTTCAAAATGAGAATTGGATGGGATTTTTATGATGAACCATGAAAAAGTTATGCCTTGGTCAAGTTACAGTTGACTTTTCAACTGTCCAAAAATAGAAACTTTTGCATCTTGATGATTTTTGAGTCATGCTTGTGGAATCATGATCAAGATTTGATAAAATGTTGATTTCGTGCTCAAAATAAGATGTTGACCAAAATTTTTGACTTTTGACTGTAAAATGACCATTTTGCCCCTGCAGTTGACTGTGAACCAAATAAAGCTTTTGACTGTGCAACTTGACCCTGTGAGACTTGAGACTTAACATGTAGATGCCTGGCAATGTATATGAGCACATGAGACTTGATTGAGACATTGAAAATCCCAAATTCCTTGCAAGAAACAAAACCCTAATTTCAGCTGGCTTAGGAGGTATTTGAACTGTGCAATCCCTTGAGAAATCTTGAACTATTTGAAGATGATTCTTGACAAACTTTGAAGGATATGGGAGGGCAAATTTTGGGGTACAACAAAGACCTTCTCTGGTTCAATCAAATCGATGCTAAGATCTCTCTGATTCTTATTCTAGTTAAAGATATTCCAAGACTTTTGTCTGGTTCAGTTAAATCGATCCTAAGATTTTTCTGATTCTTATCCAGTCAAAGATAAACCAAGACCTCTGCTGGTTCATTTCAAATCGACCATTGATTTGTTACTGATTCTTTTCCGGTAGAACTTTTTCTAGTTCAGTTAAATCGACACTAAGATTTTTCTAATTCTTATCCAGTCAAAGATAAACCAAGACCTCTGTTGGTTCAGTTTAAATCGACCATTGATTTGTTACTGATTCTTTTCCGGTAGACCTTTTTCTGGTTCAGTTAAATCGACACTAAGATTTTTCTTATTCTTATCCAGTCAAAGATAAACCAAGACCTCTGTTGGTTCAGTTTGAATCGACCATTGATTTGTTACTGATTCTTTTCCGATAGACCTTTCTCTGGTTCAGTTAAATCGACACTAATATTTTTCTGATTCTTATCCAATTAAAGATAATTCAAGACCTCTGTTGGTTCAGTTTGAATCGACCATTGATTTGTTATTGTTCTTTTCCGATAGATCCTTTCTCGGGTTCACTTAAATCGACACTAAGATTTTTCTGATTTCTATTCCATTTGGAGAAACTGCAAAGCCTGGAGTATGACCAGACGACCGTTTAATCTCATTTCCCCAATAAATCATTGTGAAGCCTGGAATACGACCAGATAGCAGTCAGCCTTATTATCCTCACCAAGTCACTGTGAAGCCTAGATCCTGACCAGATAGAAATTCACTTTCGTCTCTTCAATCAAGAGATGACTCCCCAGTAGAGTAATGGACAACTGAAGTTCCTAAAATCTATTTCCCAAGACAGAGACCGACATTCCCCAGCAGACTCCTCCTCGGATAGCAGGAATAGGAATCTTCACAAAGAGACTCCTTACAAAGTCAGCATCTATTTTGGATGGCATCTTTAAGCCCATCTCTGAAGACTCTCTGTCATATTCCTTGGATGACATCTTTAAGCCCATTCCCGACAGTCTTCTGTCATCTTTTCCAAATGCCATTTGTAAGCCCATTCCCGATATTATTAACCAACAATCTCACTTCGGACGAGTGCAAATTTCTGGGCACTCTAGTGTTCAATCATCTTCCACCCTCAGATCACGAAAGGCAAACCGGCCAATATAAATCTTCAGGTTTAAGAAGATTGAACAGGGGCAGTTGTTGTACCCCAAAATTTTCCCTCCCTTTTTCACACAAGACATACTCCTAGAGGTGCTCAATTGCTCAAAGGTTGACCAAGAATTGACCAGACAATTCTCCTCCTAAGGCAATGAACCCCCAACTAGGGTTTCAATTTTCATCAAGATGGTTGAGCTCCAAGGATCCCAAAAGTTCTCCATTGTCCTAATATGTCCTAAAGATCATCAATGCCAAGTTTCATGCCTTGCTCAACAAGTTTGCTCAGTCAATTGCTCAAGTATTGGAAAATCAACTGTGCTAGGTCAAAAGTCAATTGTGGCCCATGTACAGTCAAACTTCAAGATTTTTGGTCAACATCAACATCTTAATGCGATATCCATAATTTGATCAAGGTTTGATCATGATTCCTCAAGAAATGCTCCTAACTCATCAAATGTCAAAAATGGCAAATTAGGGTTTCTATAGGAAAAGTCAACCAAACTTTGACCAAAAATAACTTTCTCATACTTTGTCAGAAATTTTCCAGCCAAAGCTTATTTTGAAAATAATCCAATTCCCTACAACTTCTATTCAGCCCTCAAGTTCAAGAAATGCACCATTTGAAAGATACAAGTTCATACATTACAGGTCATTTTTAGAAAGTCAACAAAAGCCACTTTTTTCCAAGACCTTTTACATCAAGATAACATCTTCAAATGCAAAATTGATCATATGAGGGATTGAAGTAGACATCTTGGGATTTCCAAAAAGTACAAGATCATCATCATGAGATACAAATTGAGCAATTTATAGCTTGCCCAAGTTTGGAAAAGTTTGGAAATTTCAAGAATGGTGCATTAAGCAAATTTGAACTTTTGAAGAAATGGCTTGTTTTCTTAGGCCTCAAAGATATTCCTAAACTTATAAAGGACCTATAATTTCACTCTTTCCTTGCTTTGCATTTTTAGCTATTTTATTCATATTTGTTTTGTTTTTATTCACATAAATACAAGATAAATCATATAAAATAGCAAATGATTGGATCATGACCATTGGGCATTTGTTTTGATTCACTTTCAGGCCCACAAATTCGTACAAAGAATGTCCAGGTTCATTCATGCATGGAAAGGGAAAGATTTTCAAATATGGAAGCTTTTAAATTGGTTAGATTTTGACATGAAAACATGGCATTATGACTTGATTCTTTTCATGCTATGTTGTCTCCTCCTTCCATACTATAAGAACAACGCATTGGCAAGCCAAAGGGACGAACACAGAAGCTAAGGAACCCCTGCCCATTTTGCACAAAAAAACTCAAAATTGTCAAACCCGAATTTCACATTCTAGCTGTTTTTAGTCCCAAGAAAAGGCTCAAAAACCTTCTTGGAAGCCCCCTGAAACTCTTCCAATTGTTACCAGGCCCTGAAGCACAATAAAACGCCTAATACAGTAGCTCAAGGTTTTCATTTTTTTAAAGTTGCTTTCTTTGATTTATGTAATATAAACATGTTTTAAACAAGAATTACTGACTATCTTCGTGTTTGCAAGATGTCTGTATGTTTGAATTGGATTTTTGACGTAGGAATCAAGTGTTATCATATCTAGGGTTTGGACCTTAGAATTGGGGCTTCCATGGTTAGGAAAAATTAGGCTTGACCACTGACACCATCATACTCAGGAGAGTGAGGCCAGTCAATTCATGGCCTTACACTTAATTTCTATTGCGTATTTGGTTTATTTCAGGGTGCAAAGGTTGTAGTGACGGACAAAAATCTGTCACTATAGGTATTTCTACCTAAGACGACTGAGGGAGGTAGGAGATGAATGTGTGGAAGACCCCTATTGGCTCATTAAAATCCAGCGCGCGTTTTTATTTTTTTGAATACTTCTGAATAGTTTTTGTATATAATGTTATTTTGTTGTTTGGATTAACGAATGAACATGTAGCTCAGTTGGAAAAAGAACGCGTGCGTGAGAGGGAGGACCTGGGTTCGAGTCCCAGGTCCAGCATTTTCACATTTTCTAACATTTCTTTGCAGGATCCCATGCATTGCATCCCCAAGCGCGCGCCATAGACCATCAGATCCACTCCTTTCAATGCTAATCCATCCAGATCCAAAGGTTTCAGTGTGAGGTTCATCATGCACCCCCAGTATCTCTCCACACTGAATCCATAAGCAATATGGGTTTCTCATCAATTGGGCCTAGCATATTCAGATCAGCACCCCCTGTTTATTATTTAAACCCAGGCCCATTTGTCTTGTTTTAATTTTTTTTTACTTTCAATTATTTAATTAACCATAAAAAACAGAAAAAATAACCAAAAATATTAGATTAGTATTTTTTTTATTAAACTAATTTTGTAAATAATTTAAATAAATATTTTAACTATTTTCTTTAATTTAAAATGAAGTAGAACTTAGGTTTTAATTAGATTTAATTATTTTCTTTTCATAATAAAAAACAAAAAAAAAACTTAGACAATTTTTCTTAATTAATTTTTATTTTTTTTATAGACTTTAGGATGTTTAATTTAATTATTTTTCTTAATTAAAAAAAAAATCAAACAAATAAGTTTTTTACTTAGACCCTTTCTTAGGTTGTTAGACGTTTCTTTATTTCGCGCACGCATTTTATATTATATTGTAACTGCTTACGATTGTAATAGTTTAGGACTTAAATTCCCGTATTTTTAATTCCGCACTTTACTTTTCGCCCATTATTATGTATCTACACTAAAACCTTATAATAGGGTAGGAACCTTTATTTCTCGCTTTTTTACATTTTTGTATGCTTGTATATAATTGCTAGTAAGTAGGAGTGCATAACAAGATTAATCAAATTAATCGTAGATCACTAACTTCAAGATGATATAACTGAAAAAACACACTTCTCACACTTGCACCCTTAGGGTATTCCTCACTCGGTTGCCTCGGAAATGGTCATGTCCCTCGAACGTAGGGATATCTTAGAAAAGACCATCGGTATAAAAGTCATCATAAAAGATCATGGTCCCAAAAAATCCCTCGAGTTGCCTTTCGGTAAATGATCTTATCCCCCCGATGTTGCCTATATGATAACAGTCCCTTCAAAATGCTAAGATATCTTTACATGTTGCCTTTAATGACCATAACGTCCCTTTCGATAGTCCCTCAACATCCAACGATTGGGCTACCTACTCACTAATAGTAGGATAGCACTATCTAAAGGAAAGGAGGAAAAGAACGTCCTTTTTCGAGTAGGTAGATGACTCTTAAATACTTGCTCAAACCTGAAATTTTCACACTTACACACTTTCAAAAATCTTTTCAAAACGCTTTATCACATTGAGGACTGATACAAGAGTTACCATAAAGCAAACAAAATCTTTCAAACACACAAACACGGTTTTCAAAAAATGAGTAAGTACCTAAGAGCCCGTGGAAAACCACGGATGGAAAGGGTGCTAATACCTTCCCTTTCAAATAATCTACCCACCTTACTCAGAAAATCTCGAAGAAGGTCTTTTTCTGTTCTTTTCACCCTTTCCTTTGTTGGATAAAAGAAAAGTCGATGGAGATTCTTGCTTACCGCGAAATTTACAAATACAAAATGCAAAACCAGTATTTAAACAGTCGGTTCTGCCACCGTATCACATATGCCTAATAGGATTGTATGATAAGACTAAAAGCAAATGCTAACAAAACTAACATCCGAAGATAAATAACTGAAACACAACACGCTCGCACACGCGCACCTCTAAGGTACCATCACTTATTGCCTTCGCAACAAATAGTCACGACTCTCGAACGTAATAGATTTTAGTGGAGACCCTTTGGTTTAAAGATCATAAGTCCCTCGATGACCCTTTCGATGTTGCCCCAGTATATGATCTTAAAACCTTAGGGTAAGTACTAAAGTATCTTATGAGTTGCTTTCGTGACTGCACGATGACCCTCGCTTGTCCCTCAAAACAATCCGAAGATAGGACTACCTACTCACTAATAGTAGGATAGCACTGTCTAAAGGAAAATAGGAAAAGAACAAACCTTTTCGAGTAGGTAGATAGTTCTTAGATGCTTGCTCAAATAAAATAATTTTCCACACATACACTCTTTTCTAAAAAAATATTTTCAGAGACACTTTATATACATTCTCCACGACACGAGAAACATTACAAAGTTCGCCATACTAAGGCGTCTTTTCAAAATACTTTTTCAAACACACAAACACAAGGTATTTTCAAATGAGCTAGCATCTAAGAGCCCGTAGATAACTACGGATGGAAAGGGTGCTAACACCTTCCCTTTCCATAATCTACCCCCCTTACTCAGAAATAATCTCAAAAGGTCTTTTTCTGTTCTTTTCACTCTTTCCTTTGTTGGATAAAAGAAAAGTCGGTGGCGACTCTTGCTTACCACAACATTTGCGAATACAAACGCAAAACCAGTATAATAGTCGGTTCTGCCACCATATTACAGTATGCATTTAAAAATTTGGGGAAGAAGATGAACAATAATAATTAAAATCTAGAAATAGTTTTTAGCGTCGGTTTTTTCGACTCTAACTCCGTCATAAGAGTTGGTCAAATTCACATGTCACTGCCACATATATTTTTAACAAAATTTGACTAACGGAGTAGACAGAAGGGGCTCATATGCATCTGTTAAAAAGTTAAATGACCAATTTGGCACGAAAAAAATTAAGGACCAAACTGAACCTAGTGGTACAGTTAAGGGACCAAAATGGGTTTTTTTTCTTCTGTTTTATTAATCTGAATAGCACTATATTTATAACAACGGTTGAATTAAAATCGTCGCGATATTATTTGTTTTTTTTAATATATTTTTCAATTTTACAAAATTCCCAATTTTTTAACCTGGATATTTTTGAATCGTATCATACCAGAAACAACAATACATCCATTTGTGAATTAAATTAAACCAAAAATTATATTACACCAATGACACAATTTCATTAGGAACCAAATACTGTATATTACATCAAAACCAAAATGAGACAAAATAACCTACAATGTACACATCATTACATCAAATAATATTATCTTGGTGTCTTGTCTTTTGGTGTCTTCACTTTAAACACCTATAATTTCAAATAATAACAGTTGTTAGAAATTAAATAACATGATTGGAAATTATAACGATAAATTATGAATGCAAAATATAAAATACTTACTTGTTAATTTTTTCATATGTCTTCTTGATGATCGTTACGAATAGAATGCACATCATCTATATAAACTTTTTCATATGAATTAGACACTTGTGTTGCGTAAGAAGAAATTTAAGGAATATCAAAACTTTCATCGTCATTATGAGGAATGTGTTTTCCTTTGAAATTAATTGACCATCTCTTTGATAAGTCTGCAGGGTCTGTCACATAAAAAACTTATTTTGCTTGAGCATCCATGATGAATGGTTCGATCTTATAAGTTGCCTTGCCAAGGTTAACCCATGTGAATCCTAACTCATCCATTTGTACACCACTGTTATTGGGAACCCATTTGCATTTAAATAAAGGCACTTTGAAAGTAACATAATCAATCTCAAAAATATCCTCAATGACACCATAGAAAGCGGTGGTTGCCAAAGTAGGATTCTTTTATTTTGAACTAGAGAAATACATGGATTCGGCCTCAACCATAACCTCACTATTTAGATAGAGTGTGACATGTCGGAGGCAAATAAGATCTTTTTCCTCTATCTTCTGAAGCCAAATGTTGTCGTATACCCATCTCCACTATATCTAAATGGGAATTCTTATTATCTTTAGTCTTGCCTGGAATGTTTAAAATTGTTCCTATCGAACTATCACACACATTTTCTCCACATGCATCACATTAAGACAATGTTTTACCTCGATGCTAGACCAATATGGAATATCAAAGAACACAAACCTTTTTTCAAAATATTTCTCTTAATGGGACCGTCTTTATTCTTTCCAAATACAACATTAAGGTGTTCTTATCATTGATAAACTTCATCTCCAGTTAAAGGTTTATGAGCAATTTCAAACTCCTCATCTCCATTAAAAGCCTTATGCAATCTACGATAAGGATGATTGGGTTATAGAAATTTCTGATGGCCAAGGTAAACTATCTTTTTCCAAACTCAATTTGGTGAAAACATGTATTAGATTCACATATAGGACAAGTTTTATGTCCTTTCACATTGTATCCATCCAAATTGCCATATGCAGGAAAGTCGTTGATTGTGCAAAATAACATTTCACGTGTCTTAAACTTTTAAGCAAAATATGCATCATCAACGTCAACACCTTTATTCCACAAAAGTTTTAAATCCTAAATTAATGAACTTAGATAAACATCTATGTTGTTTCCAGGTTGTATTGGTCCAGAAATCATCATACTTCACATTATATATGTGTGTTTCATGCTCAACCAAGGAGATAGGTTGTAAATTGTGAGAAGCACATGCCATGAATAATGGTTAGTACTCAAATTACCAAATGAGTTCATTCCATATGTTGTAAGCCCAAGCCTAAGGTTTCTTGGCTCAAGGCCAAAATCCGGAAACAATGAATAAATTTTCTTCCATTGTAAAGAATCAGCTACATGGTGAATGTTTCCATCACATTTTCTTTCATATGCATGCCATCTAATATTCTTCGCGTCATTCTTATTAGCAAAAAGTATCTTGAACCTTGAATTTATTGGCAAGTACCATACCACTTTATCAGGAGGATGCTTCTTACTAACATTGTCATTGTCATCACCATTGTTGTTCTTCAACTTGTAGCGCGACTCATAATATTCTGGACATTGATCCAAATTTTCATACTCTTTCATGTATAATATGCAATCATTAGGGCATGCATGCATTTTTACATACTCCAAACTCATTAGACACAATATCTTCTTAGTCTCATAACAATGATCCAACAAATTATTATATTCGGGTAGCATTTGTTTTAGCTAATCAAATAATTCTATAAAAAATTTATCCGACCACCCACATTTTGCCTTCAGATTAAACAATTTTAACAACACATACAATCATGTAAAACTGGTGCACCCCTTATATAAAGGTGCATATTTGTCGCTACATAATATATCATAAATATGCACTTTCATATAAGAGGATTCTCCAATATCACATATCATATCTTCTAGTCGATCATCCATATATTCATCATCTTCATCCATTTGTGACGTTGCATTTCGATTATTATCCACTTCTCCATGTCACATCTATGTAGTATAATTTTTGACATATTCCATCACAACATAGGTGATGTAATATTTCTTTCTTCAATAATTTGTTGATATTCCCACAAACAACACAAGGACAATAAAAGACACCATTAATATCGGGAACATTTTTCGGCGAATTCAAGGAATTCAAGAATTCCTTTCTCATACACCGAATCTAATCTATAACCTTTCATCCAACTACGATCCTTAACAAATTCTAAAATGTATAGCAATATACTAATGTGAATGACATACTAATACTACACACACAACATCCTAATATGATTATACGCATATGTATATCCAACTCCAAAACCTATAGCATATTCCCAAAATCTGTATAAAACATGAACAATGCATAATTTTGAAGAACATAAACAGAAGCCATTGATTCATGAAATATGAAATAAATGAAAGTATCATTTATGCGTTTAAAAAAACAAGCAACCCTAGAAAAGAACCTAAACATTCAGAAGCGTCGGAGAGATAGATAGATAGATAGATAGATAGATAGATAGATAGATAGAGAGAGAGAGAGAGAATGATAACGTTCTAGAAATGATATTCGAAGAGGATGGTGAAGATGGTGAATATTTTGCTTCTAGAAATTAATGAAGATGATGAATATTCCATTGTCGATGTCGTCTCGTTTGCTAACGTACCTGAATGATATTCGAAGAGGATGGTGAAGATTTCACTTTCATAAATGAATGAAGATGGTGAATATTTCAATATCGCTATCATCACAATCGCTAGGGAACCCTTGTGTGTTATGAACGAAATAAAGTACCTATTATGTTTTAATTTTTTGGGAAAGACTTTTACAACGGTTTCTAGCTTCAACTGTGGTGAAATATGGAACATATAACCATGGTTGATTGAAACAACCGTAGTTGTTATAGTTTCAATTTTAAATAAAAAAACAAAAGTTAAGGGATGCACACTTATTTTTACTGAAAATGGTAAAATGTTGATGTTGGGATTTGAAGCTTGTCACTCAAATTATATGACAACTGTTCTTTAAAAGAACCATGATGAAAAGTTTTTTAATAAAAAAATGCACGTAAAAATGGAGATATGACTATGGTGGATAAATGGCTATGGTAATATAGTGTTACCGTAGGTATATTTTGTTGTAGTGTCTTTTTGTTTCAATGTTTTTAACAAATATGTTTGATACAAAAATAGGAACAACTTCTGCATCAATTATGTGCTAAAAGGGTATAATTGATATTTTACTTATTTGAGGCGATAAATGCTCCACTATTTTAATAGTTGTATTTTTAAAAGGTTTCTAAATAAACGAGGTACGCTACAAAAACATGTAACTCGTTAGTTTAAAACATGGTATTTTGATGACGAATGTAAGCATTACCAATAATTTCTATTATTTTTCTACAAATAAACTTCTCGTCATTAGCTAAAATTAAACTTGTATGAGTAAATATCAAACATGAACCATCATCCTAGATACTTCTTTATAAAACTACTAAAATCAAATTTCAATCATTTACAAAACAATCATCAAAATCTTCAGTCTTA
Source organism: Vicia faba (assembly GCA_948472305.1). Lineage (NCBI taxonomy): Eukaryota > Viridiplantae > Streptophyta > Magnoliopsida > Fabales > Fabaceae > Vicia > Vicia faba. The sequence goes on along the minus strand of OX451739.1, from coordinate 383,115,611 downwards.
GATCAACATAAAAATAATATAACTCAATAATCAAATTGGTCTCTGTGGACTTTATTACTTTGATATGAACGTACACTTACGGCGTGTCATATACATGACTTCAAAATTTTAAGATTCTCATAATTGTAGTAACATTTTTAAAATAAATTTAAAAATGCTTATATTTTTTAACTGTTATGAAATTCACCAAAGTAATATAGAGATGAATGAGAGATGAAAAACAATATAAAGTTGAAGGAGAGATTAAGGAGATATGAAGAAGAGATGAAGGAGAGAAAGAGAATAAATGAAGTAATATTATATTATCTTCTTAAGTCCACTTTACATTGCAATGTGGTCTTATTTATAGGAAATTAGGAATACACAAATTTTAGGAGTTAAGGAATATAGGAAGATTGGAAAATGAACATCCACATCTATTTACTATTATTTATAACACTCCCCATTGGATATTCATTAAAGATATTCCTCATTAAAATCTTACTAGAAAAAAACCCAATGAAAAAAAAATCTAGTGAAGGAAAAAGAGTACAATATCCTTTTAAAATATATTACCCCCCCCCCCCCCCCCCCCCCCCCCCCCCTCTTCAGTTGAACAATCATTTCTTCGATGAAGACCAATATTTTGTACTAGTAGATTAAAAGTTCTACTTGAGAGTGACTTTGTGAAATCGTCTGCAAAATTATCAGATGAACTGATTTGTTGGGTGTTTATATCACCACTCTTTTAAAGATCATGAGTGAAAAAGAACTATGGAGAAATGTGTTTATTTCGTTCTCCTTTGATGTAACCATCTTTCAATTGAGTGATGCATACAGTATTATCTTCATATATGGTCATTGTATTTAACTTTTCATAAGATAACCCATAAGTATTTTGTATGTGTTAAATTAAGAATATTAACTAAACGCATTCTCGACTTGCCTCATGTAATGCTAAAAGTTCTGCATGATTAGATGATGTTGCTACTATGATGTATTTCACCGATCTCCATGAAATAACTGTACCACCACATGTAAACAAATAACCTATTTGTGATCTACCATTATAAGGATTTGACAAATAACCTGCATCTCTAAGGTAACGAAGTATTTTTTTAACTCCGTTCCAATGCCTTCGTGTAGTTGAAGAACTGTATCTTGCGAATAGATTAACAACAAATGATATATTGGGACATGTATAATTAGCAAAGTACATTATTGCTCCAATTTCACTGAGATATGGTACTTTAGGACCAAGCAATTCTTCATCTTTTTATCGAGGTCTGAAAGGATCTTTCTCCACATCTAATGATGTAACAACCATGGGAGTAGACAACGGGTGACATTTATCCATATAGAAGTGTTTTAACACTTTTTTTATATAGCCTTCTTGGTGTACAAATATTCTTTTGTCCAAATGCTCAATTTATAAGCCTGGACATAATTTTGTCTTTCCAAGGTCCTTCGTCTCAAACTATTTCTTTAAACAATTCATAGCTTTTGGAAGCTCTCCAGGAGTTCCAATAATATTTATGTTATCCACATAGACAACTATTATTGCAAATTCTTTTCCTGGTCTTTTTATAAAAATACAAGGACAAATAGAGTTATTTGTATATCCCTCTCTAAGAAAATATTCACTGAGACGATTATACCACATGCGTCCAGATTGTTTTAGCTCATAGAGAGACTTATTCAATCTTATGAAGTAACTTTCTCGAGATCTGAAGTTATGTGCATCTGGTATATTGAACCGTTCAGGGAGTTTCATGTAAATTTCACTATCAAGTGAACCATACATATAAGTTGTTATAACATCCATCATGTGAAAATTAAGCCTTTCATGTGCTACAAGGCTTATTAAATATCGAAAAGTGATTGCATCCATTACAGGTGAATATGTCTCATCAAAATCAATTCCAGGTCTTTGCAAAAATCCTTGAGCGATAAGTCGAGCTTTGTATCCCACAATTTCATTATTTTCATTTCGTTTTCACACGAAAACTCATTTGTATCCAACTGGCTTCACACTTTGAGGTGTTTGGACTACAGGTCCAAAAACTTGTCTCTTGTAAAGTGAGTTTAATTATGCTTCAATTGCATCTTTCCGTTTTGGTTAATCCCCAGTTTGTCTACAAACTTTAATAAATGTCGATTCATGATCTTCTTTGTGATTTATCACATTTAGCACTATGTTGTATGAAGAAATATCATCAATGTACACTTCATGTCGGTTCCATTGTATTCCATTATGAATATGATTTATAGAGATCTCTTTATTTTCATAAGTTTCAGGTACCTGATCAATCTCTTCTGGAGATAAAATGTTTATTATGTCTGAAGATTCTATTAGATTTTCTATATCCTCACTTGGGTCATCTTTAATTTTAGATTATTTGATTGGTAGAGGATTGTTAATATTGGAACTGACTTTCCTACCATGGTTCATACACAGTTTTAATTCATTTGCAATATTAGATTATCCAATAGGAGAATCTATTTTAATTGTAGTATTAGCAACTGTAATTGATTGTATACAATTTGCGAATGAATAATCTTTCGAATTTCCAGTTCATATTGGTTTTATAAAGATCAAGTTTTTAAATTGTTCATTTGATTTTATTGTTCATGATTTCAGTTGCTTATTCCCTCCCCCTAATATTGAGAAAATTAATTTATTAAGTGATAATAAGCCTACTGGAATGCAATCAAGTATTTTATTATTTTCTCAAACTTTATCCTCAAATTTGGGATTTATATCAATTATGTTTTTTCAATATTCTTTCATGACTCATCTCAATGTATTATATTGGAGCAATTGAAATATACACAACATATCCAAATGATCATTTAGATGAGAAGTATTAGAATAAACCGTAAGTTAAGGGAGGGTTAAGATATAGTATCTTATTGGCTTGATGCGAATAAATATCTTAATGTACTTGATTTCATGTTCCCAAAGCATAATTTAGAAGTTATAATCTCATAAGTATCAATCACACAACTAACTTTAGACGTCTAAAGAATGGATCTTCAAGTCCATTTTTTTTATATGGACATATTCTACAAGATGTTTAATATCAATTTTTAATAATATGTGATACTTATCATGAAAGTTCTGGAAAGAAAAAAATTCAAAAAATGAGATCGTTGTCTGAGAAAAAAACATTTGATTGTGAGTAGACAATAAATCTTTTGTATGATATTTTAGTCGACGCAACAATTAATGTTATGAAAAACTCAATTTCTATGATTTTTAATTTTATTTAGAAACACATAAGAATTTACTGGATTGAATAAACTTTTGGTTCTTCAACTAATTATTCGCATCAAATTATATTCAAGATGACCCAATCGATTTTACCAATAACATATTTAAGTGTAATTTGTAAATTTCTGGTTTACAATGACATGTGCTTCAATTGTACTGATATAAGTGAAATACAAGTCCGAGGAAAAAGCCGGTAGTTTTTCTATTATACATTTTCTGTCCAAATTCTTTTTTGTAATACAAAGATATTTGATACCTCCAATATAATTCAAAACTAATATAATAGTATCTCATGATTAAACACTTTAATCACACACATGCATATGAACATATGAACATATAATTATCAAACAGTTATCCCTTATAAAATTAAACATATTTAATCATACAAAATCATATCACTAAAATTATATCGTCATATAATTAATTTGTTTTACTATCCTTTGGGGATGGATAAGTTCTTCTGGAACTATATAAATAATTTGTTTTGCTATCCTTCAAGGATACTTGATAAGTTCTCCCGGAACTATATAAATAACTTGTTATAAACAATTATCTAAAAAATATAATCATCTTTCTGGGATGCGTTATAATTATTTGTGTCATTCTTCTGAAATGACAATCTTTTAATGTGCATATTATAAATTATAAATTTTTAGATCGAAACAATAAATTAAGATGAATTATATTGGTGATTCGAAAGTAAAATAATTTCTCTTAGTCAGTGGCATCTAAATCTTTAACTATGACAATTTGAGAAGCCAAAAAATTCATGTAATATCCACTGAGAGAAAAAGAAGTTTTAAATAACATAAATTTTCACAATGTAACATAATTTTTCTTATAATCATTGGCAAGAAAAATACTAAACCATGACACATAAAAATCCAGAAAATAATTATGAAAGGAATGTTAAACATTATCATTAAGATAAAATATATAGACTTATAATTCAAATTATACAACAAATGATACTCAAACAAATTTAAGAAGTTTCTAACATAGTCAAGTGCTAGAAAAATTACAATAATATAAAAATATAGATATCCTTCTGGGATGTGTTAGAGTCACACCGTCATTCTTCTAGAATGACAACCATTTTATGAGTATATTGAAATTTTTACATCGAAACACAAAAATCTTTGTGAAATTCTTCTAGGATACTTCACTATTATTGATCCAATCTATCTAGAATTCGATAATTATGTTGATGTAATATTTTTTCTAATTTTTTAACATAACAGATGCAATTCTTCTGGGATTCATTAATATTATAGATGAAATTCTTCTCATATTCAATAATATTATAGATATAATATTTTAAAGTGTGAGAAATCTTTATTTTAAAACTTTAACTCTTTAGAAATTATATATCACAAATGATCATCGTAGTGATAAAAAATAAACAATTCTTTGCACAATCCTTCTAGGAAGCTCGATAAAAGAACCTTCAAAATCATGTCACAAATCTTCACATCGATAAAGAAAAATAATTCTTTAAGAAATCCTCTTGAGATATCTTAACATTATTCATATAATCCTTCTGGGATAAACGCTATTCATGCAATTCTTTGGGGATGTATGGAAATTACAATTGACATTTTCAAAAAAATTATCAATCATTTTTGAGCAATTCTTCAGGGATGCTTCAAGAATTCATCAATGATAGACAACTTTAAAAATATAATTGTGTTAACTAAACAAAATTTTCAATAGAATTTTATACAAAAATATAATAGAATAACACACTAAAATTTAATCTACAAGATGAAGAAAAAATATTAAAAACCTACTCAGAAGAGAAGAAACAAAATTATGCAAATTGATCATAAAATCACTCACACGGTAGAGTTTCATACTGATAACGTGTTATGAAATTCACCAAAATAATATAAAGATGAATGAGAGATAAAAAACAATATAAAGATGCAGGAGAGGTGAAGGAGAGAAAGATAAGAAATGAAGCAATATTATATTATCTTCTTCAAGTCCACTTTACATTGCAATGTGGTCTTATTTATAGAATATTAAGAATACACAAAATGTAGGAGTTAAAGAATATAGAAAGATTGGAAAATGAACATTCACATCTATTTACTACTATTCATAACACTAACGATGTAAATTGATGCATAATTACATTTAATCTAATTAGACACTAATTCTACTTCATATATTGCAATTTAGTTTTTTATTTATTTTTAATAATTAAAATAGATGAAAAGTCAAAATTTACAACCCTAATCACAATCACATGCCTAATAATTATTTTGATCAAAGTAAAGTTTTGATCCTTCTATTTTCTAAAAGTTGTCGATGTGGAGTATAAATGACAAAGATGAGTTGGTGCCATGTTAGTTTTTTATATTAATATTAATGTTAAGTTAATTAATATTATTTTTAATAATAATAATAAAATTATAATATTATAATAATTTTTTTAATATTTAAAGTGATTGATTTATAACTTATCAATGACTTGTTTAAATTAGTACGTAACGAGAAATACAAAGATAATTTTTAATATTTAAAGTTAGGGTCTAAGTACATAACGAGCAAGTACATAGGGGACCAAATCAAAACCCTTAAGAAGAGAGTCTAAGCCTTAGGGTACCATGTCTGTCTAACAAGAAATCTTTAACAATAACACTATGTAAAAGATGAAACCAATTGTGAGATTCAGATATGAAAGCAATGTTGGAAAGGGTGTCCGCGCAACCATTATATTACCTAGAAATATGAGAGACCATGAAGCTCATAGAATGAGTAAGGGCCAAGCAATTTAACCATTATAATACATATAAGTTGATCTACTTCACCCACACATGAAATTATAATAATAACTTTTTACTTAAGTATGTATTTGGTCATTTCAAATATGTTAAATTTTTTTATGGAAAAATACCATCTTTCCTATGTCGTCTTTGACTTGGGGTCCAATTTTTTCTTTTAACTTAAAAAAAAAGACTATTTTGGTCCCTTAACTCTGCAAACTAGACCACGTTAGTCTTTTCTGTCCAAATGTGAGTAACAATGTTAATCTTCGTTGATGTGGAAAATGACATGTAACATTCAACTTTTGTGATCAATTTAGCAACGGAGAAATTGGTCAATAAAAGAAGTTTTTTGGATTTTAAAATATTCTCCATCTTCTTTAAAAACTCAAACCAAGAAAATACATACCCTTTGAAACCTAGAACGAATTCATCAACTGAAACTGAAATAAAATCTCAGAAAAACATCATCAATTGACACCGTCACCAAAGGTTTGTAACAGAAACCTCATTATTCTTATTCTTATAAAACTCAAAACAAACTCTAACTCCAATCATCCATTTGTAACAAAAACCGCAATCTTTTATTTTGCATTTTGAAATTTGTACCAGATCCAATAATTATGATTTTAGAGGCCAATATATGGTGTTCCACATGGACCCTATTTCAATGCCTAGTGACTAAATTGCATATAAAATTAATGAAGACAAAATTTGTCTAATATGTTGGAATCCCGATTAATGTGGCAATGATAATAAGGTTGAGTTTCATGCATATATAATAGTTAAACCCGATTTAAGAAATGCTCTGGTATGGGTGAATAAATTAGATTCATGGAAGCTAAGATTATATATTAACAAGTTTAAGAATATGTTATTCATGTTGGAATTAGTCTCTTTCTGTCCATGTTAATCAAGAGGCAAATAATATTGTGGATGCTTTAAAAAAGAAGGCAAATAGGGTAATTTGGGGCTGATATAAAATTATGCATTAGGCTAATCATCGACGTTGGATGTTTTTATTGGAGTGTAGATGATGATTTTGATTTAGATTGTATGAGTTTGAAGAAGAAGATGAAGAACAATAATTAAAATCCAGAAAATATTTTAACCAATTTTTCCGTCACTAAATCGGTCACAAAATCGACTAAGCCACATTTCACATCAGTGCCACATAGTCTTATAGTTTGACTTTGACTTACAAAATGTATGGAAAAGACTAATATGATCAAGATTATAGAGTTAAGGGAACAAAATGGTCTTTTTAAAAGTTATGGAATCAAACTAAACCCCGAGTCAAAGATAAGGGGTGAAAAAGGGATATTTAAGTTCACTCATATGGTGAATTCTTAACCTAATCATATATGTTTGTGATGATATGTACATAAATGGAATAAAAAATTGTCAACAACACCTAAATGTGCTAAACAACATCATGTAAAACAAACTTTACTGTTGAATAAATTACGGTAAACAATTTAAACAATGACCATAAAATGAAAAGAGAGACCACAAAAGACACTCAATATTTAAATATGTCAACAAAGTAAACAATGTAATAAAGCAAGGGGACCGTGAAGAAAAAGAGCAACATAAAAGCGAGATGGACCACAAAAGATAAAGGGAGCGCAAACATAAAGGGAACCACCAACATTTACAAAAAACAAAATCTCAAATTGAAAAATACATGGGAGTTAACAAAAGTTAACATACCTAACACCAAATTTAGTTTCTTCTTTGTTTTTCCATAACATCGATGGATTCTCCATCTCTGAACATGTGCTTCATTGAGGGAGATGAAAATTAAATTCATCGACAAAAGAAGAACATGAGTTGAACACAAGTTTTGATTTCTATAGGAACATGCATTTTGATTTAGGGATGAATATAGATTTTTTGTATTTTTAATTTTGGAGTAACGAGACTAATTTGAAATGGAACGAAAGAAAAATTTAGAGTTTCATTTGAGAAAAATATTAATTTTCTTTTTTTATTAGAACTAAAAATTATTATTATGTTTTATTATTATTACTAAAAATAAATATTAATAAATATAATGATGATCTGGATATAAAAAATGATATTACACTAACTCGTCATTTTCATGTATATATCGTGTCATCATCATAAGATTGTTTACAAAATAACCAAACCTTTTCTAATCTTTTCTCTCTTTCATTCATCCTTCGTAGGGGTGATTTTTTGCCATTTTTGGCTTGAAATCACCCCCTCAACACCGTTATTCTCCCTTTTTTACTTAAATAAGTGGCTATCCATATATATATATATATATATATATATATATATATATATATATATATATATATATATATATATATATATATATATATATATATATATATATATATATATATATATATATATATATATATATATATATATATATATATTGATCGTATCTGACCAGAATGGATCGTCACAGCTTACGTCGAGCATAACTTGAGAGTGAGGTGGGGGAGGGGGTACTTGTAAGACACTACGATGCCAAAGTGAGATTCGAAATGAGCTAGCAAGTAAGAGAGTGATAAATTGTTCAATACCTGACCCTCTCGGAAGAGAGGGTATTTATAGCCCCCAGCGCTGGACCAAGGTCCCCATTGTTGGACCATGTTGAGGTCCAATAATGGAAACTTCCAGGACTTACGTGTGTTTGGAGTCCAGCAAGTGGACTCCCCCTGGTCAACTGCTCCGTGAAAATAGGGGTTGGACCCGTGATTTTCAGAGGGCAGTTAAGATGACTATGATGTGGGGACGTGGCCCACGTTCCCCAATGGATGTGTGGGGAGTTACCAAATAGTCCCTAACTTGGACTGCTTACTTTTGAGCCTTATACAAGAGTGTTGGATTTGGCCTCCCGACTGGGGGACAAGTGCAGGCCCAATCCAAATCAGAAGCCCTACAAGTTATTACCCTTAGGTGAAAGGGTGATGATTTAAGTTCAGCTTTTATTGTCGGAGAGGATTTAGTCGGGGAGGATGGTCGAAGTCTTCTGAAAGGAAGCGAGTTTTTTCCCACATAGGGGACAACCTGTTTGAGTGTGTCGGGGATCTTGTGGACAAACGAGCAGTGAGACAGACGGGGTCAGTTGTTTGCCCGAGAGGACCATATAAGTTACGGGGAGCTTCTGCGAGCTCTCTTTTGACGTGTTTGTCTTCAAGGGATTATCACGACGTCGAGCGTTATTTCTCCCTCGAGGTAGACCGTGATGAATATGCCTGTATACACGCTTCAATCATGGCGTCGAGCATTCCCTTGCATAAGGTGTCTGTCTCGTGCTCACATGGGGATTACGCATTGAAGTTGGGGATATGTTCTTCTATCGAGAAGGGACACGTGGTTCATTGTTGGGCCACGTGGTTGTTGCTTTGGGGTGCCACCCCTTTAGGGGGGGTCCAAAAGGCCCAATCCAATGATGACTTTTCGTGATGAACCTCGGGGTGTGAGTCACCTATAAAAGGGGACCCCTGAGCCTCATTTGTCATTTTCTCAAGTTTTCTCCTTCAACTTCCCTTGCTCGTGCGTGAATCTTTCCTCACAACTTTTCTAGATTTCTTTCAAGGATTCTTCATCCAAGTAAGTTATATCTCCTCAATAACATATTTCCTCAGCGTTTCTAGATTAAACACATAATATTTGCCTTGACTGGATGAAGATTCATGAGTTCTATGATGAACACCTGAATGCTCATTGAAGTTCATGAGTTCTGCAATGAACACTCATGAATGTTCATTGAAATCCATGAGTTTATGATGTCGGGGACAATCTTCCCGAATAGTGGCCATAATATATAGAGGACGATCTCTCCGAATAATAGGGTTGACTCGGGCTTCTTGCCCGTTTTAGTGAATATCCCCCAACGAAAATGTAGTCTGTTTTAGTGTATAGTCGAGGGCTTGGGTCGAGTTCGTCGCCCTTTCACTTTATCTGCGGTGGAAGGGTAAATTTGATAATGTCAAATTCATTGTTTTCCCCTGCTTTTTAGGTATAATGGTGCACTAGGTCGGGGATGATGTTTTTCCCGCCACCTATGAAGATAAACCACATGTTAATGAGGACCCTCTGGCCTAGGTCGCACTTGAGCCTCGAAAAAAGAGGTTGTGTCTTTCTCAGGATGCAACGGACGTGTTCAACTCTTCGGAGGTACAAGCGGAAGGGGCCCCTGCCAACTGGATACTTCAAATTCCCCACCGCAACTGGAGAATCTGCTCGACGTATCCGGACAAACGTTTTCCTATGTATGAATTTGCATTTAAAGAGGTGGGGATGCGTTTTACCTTCAATGATTTCCAAGTGGGGATTTTTCAGTGGCTTCAATTGGCGCCCTCTCAACTTCACCCAAACACGTTGGCGTTCATGCAGATGTTCGAGCTTGTCTGCTAGTATCTGCAGATAGGGGCCATGTTACCCCTCTTCTTCCGTATCTTTCATCTCCAAAGACAATCCATTGGAGGGGGCAAGCGTGGGTGTCGTTCAAATAGTTCGAGAAGCTCTTTAGGCCTTATTTGGAGTCTGTCCGAAACTTTAAAGAGAGGTACTTTATTGTAAAACCTTTGACGGATGCGACCATAGACTCCTTATTCACCCACGTGGAGGAAGTGGAGGATAGATGACCAGTTACCCGGAACGTGGCCAGATTTCTGCTCGAGTGGCAATGGAAACACTTCGATCAAAGACCTTATTATTATGCTGTGAAGCCCGAGGACTTGGACACTCAGGACCAGCTCTCCTACGAGAAGCTGGCAGCCTATGTTAGGAGCTTCTCCCCCTCGAGGTGTGTGGACGTGAACAATAACCTCCTCTTCGACAACAACAGGGAGTACCTTTTAGTTAACATATTGATCAACACAAAGGCCCTGCTCGAGTGTTCCTCGGACGGGGAAGCCATAAGGCTTTTAGGTAGGGGACGTTGTCACGATGATTAATTTTGCTTGCCTTTCATGCGGGGATGTGCCCGTGTTATTTTCCTTATTCTAACCCATAACGGATGGTTCTTTTTTATTGCAGATCGAATGGCGTCCCTCTATGAGCGCTTATAGAAGTTGAGGCCCAAGAATGCGTCCACCTTGGGGCCAAAGAGAAGGGTCACCCAGATCCAAGTGCAGGACAATCTGCGGGTCGTGCCAGCGGTTCCCCCTCTTCATCAAAAACCCAAGTTCCCTCTTGAGAGCCCTCCCAGATTCCCGTCAACGAGCCCATGACGAAGAGGAAACGCATGGGGAATGTCGAAGGTGTAGTGCCCGAGGGTGATAAAGTGCCCGTGGGGGTCTTCGCGTTGCCTCCTTGCTATCTAAACTGTGATCTATTCAGCGTGGAGAGCTCCTTGGGCATGCACGAGGAGGAGAGAGAGGCGATGTTGTCCGAGGATAAGGAAGGTCGTCGAAAGAATTTGGCGGAGGATATGGTCGTTGTCATGCGGATGCTCGAGACAGCCTTGTCGCTGAATGACGAGGCCGTGAGCTCTCAGGCCTCTCTCAGCGCAGCATATACTAAGATTTAGCAGCTGAAGGCCAAGAACGAGAAATTAAAGTGTGATATCCTTAATTATGAGTCAAAGTTCGAGGCCTAAGTTCAACTTCTCAAGGATCTAAACAAGATGCGACCTCAACTGAAGGCCGTGACCAAAGAGAACGAGTGTCTGGTCGCCCAAACGAAAGAGTTGGAAGGGATCACGGGCCCGACTAAAGAAGAAACCGATGCGGAGAACGCCATGTGTGATACAGTGGCAGAACTGACTGTTATACTGGTTTTTCATTTGTGTTCGCAAATTTTGCGGTAAGCAAGAGTCGCCACCGAATTTTCTTTTATCCAAATTAAGGAAAGGGTGAAAAGAACAGAAAAATACCTTTTCGAGAATTTTCTGAGTAAGGGGGGTAAATTATGGAAAGGGAAGGTGTTAGCACCCTTTTCCATCCATAGTTTCCTACGGGCTCTTAGATGCTTAGCTCATTTTTTAAATACCTTGTGCTTTGAGTTTTATTGAAAAGTATTTGAAAATTCCTTAGTACGGTGATTCGCTTTATGATAACTCTTGTATCAGTCCTCTAGAGTGTTGATAAAGCATTTTGAAAAAGGTTTTTGAAATGTCTTGTGTAAGTGCAAAAAGTTTGTTTTTGAGCAAACATTTAATAATTATCTACTTTTACTCGAAAAGGTTCATTCTTTTCCTCCAATCCTTTAGACAGTGCTATCCTACTATTAGTGAGTAGGTAGCCCTATTGTTGGATGTTTGAGGGACGTTCGAAGGGACGTACAGTCATAAAGGCAACATATAGAGACGCTTTAGCAATTTTGTTTAAGGGACGAGATCATTTACCGAAAGGCAACACTGTAGGGTCATTGAGGGACTATGATCTTTTGATTTATGGGTCTTTGCTAAAGTGTCCCCATTTTCGAGGGACATGACTGTTTTATTTCTGAAAGGCAACCAAAGTGGGTGTACCTTAGAGGTGTATATGTGCAAGTGATTCAATTCAGTTCATTTATCTTTGTTATTAGGTTTGCTAACATTTTGTTTTCAGTCTTTCCGTACAAACCTAGTTACTAACAGTTAATATTATGCGGAAGTTTAAAGTGCGAGAATCGTAAATCCTATGCTATTACAATGCTTCGGGGAGGCGGTATTTATATGTCCAAAAAATGGGGGAAAGAAAATAAAGAAATCAGTAAAAGCCCTAGTTAATTATCTATTACATACTGACAACAGATATATAAATATGAAAAAATTGAAAGGAAATATTGAACGCGCTTGAAATGGAGAAGAACGTCTAAAACCCTAGGAAATTGCTAAGTAAAATAAGAAAATCTTTTTGGATTTTTAATTAAATAGTTAAAACAAATTAAATGAGAAAGACTAAATTTAATCCTAATTAATTAAATAAATAAAAGAAGACTAACTCTAATATTTTTTTGTATTTTTGTTAAGAAAATATTTGAATTAAAAAACCTATTTCTAGTTGATTTTAAATTGATTAAATAAAGTCAAAATAATTAAGTTAATTAATTTACAAAATTTAAATTAATTTTAGAAAAAAATCCTACGTCTAATTATTATTATTATTATTTAGATTTTATATTATTATGAAAAAACGATTAAATGAAAATAAACAATAAAACAAATAAAATAAATAAGAAAACAAATGGGCCTGGTGTTATAAGTAAATGGGGGTGCGTTTTTGAAATTTGCTAGGCCCATGATAGACCAGCCCAGACTCTGCGCCTAATCCAATTTCATTGGCTTTTGAGGATCCATCACGGACATCTGGATCGTTTGATCTGGCGCTGATGAGATCCAATGGCAATGATGATGGAACATATGATACGCGCCCTTGGATTTAGTACATAGGATCTACAAAGTATGTATTAGAAAAATCAAATTGCTGGACCTGGGACTCGAACCCAGGTCCTCTCCCTTTTCACACGCGTTGCCTTGCCAACTGAGCGGTTGTTTCATTCGTTTATATAAATAACAAAACAATATAATATGTAAGACAAGAGTCAGAAATATATTTAAAAATAAAATCATGCGCGCTGGCTCTAGTGGACCAATAGGATTATATCATTTTGCCATGCGGACTCCACCGGAGTCAACCATTTGCAGGGGTGTCGGAGTCAAACTCTGGGCACCTTCTCCGGCCATCAAAAATTTTAAAACCTGCAAAAAAGGCAAAATCAAGGTTCAAGCTTTAGGCTACCCCCCCCCCCCCCCCCCCCCCCCCTTAAATTGGGGTCTATGAATTCAACCATGGGGTTAGTTTCCCCTGAAATGGCCTCTACCATTGAAAATTATGCACGCCTAAAAATGGAAAATCTTTGTCCTCACGCCAAACCTTGCATGAAATGGATCTAAACATTCGTAAACATCAATATGAACATATGTATGCTTATAAAAATCATTTATATCGTATGTAAAGGAAGTTTAATATCATGCAGTTTTCCCAAATTGGTGATAGATCGTGTGTGCATTTTGAAGTGTGTTGGGCTTGTGTGATGACTGGAATGGATTCCTGGAACCTTCGGGGAGTTAATGGAAGGCTTAGAAGGAGTTGAATATGGCTGGAATTCGATGTTTGGATTTCACAACTTTGTTGAATTTTTGCAATTTCGTGTGGTTCTTCTTAGGAAATTTTTCGTGTCAGCAATGCTTGCAGGAAGGTGGTATATATAGAGGAGAGAAGGGAACAAAGTTACAAGGAAAGAATCCAATGCATTAAGGTCATGTTTAAATCCATTATTCATAATTTGAAAAATTGCCAAAACTTGAGATTTCATGCCATGTTTGGATAGCATGCACTTGGCTATGTTTTGCACAAGTTCTTGGGCCCAAAACCAACCCATTTCATCAGCCCATATTGCCATAACCATTATTTAATATTTTATGCTATTTTATTTTGTTTTTATTTGAATAAAACAAAATAAATAATGATAAAATAGGTAGAAATGGCAAGGAAGTTTAGAAATTATTTTAGAGGTCTTTCATAAGGTTAGGAAGATGTTTGAAACACAAAAAGTTAGGCCATTGACCTAAAGTTTAAGTTTGTCTAATGCACAATTCTTGAATTTTCCAAAATTTTCCAAAATTGGGAAAGCCATAACTTGCTCAATTTTTATTTCATGATGATGATCTTGTACTTTTTGGAAATCCCAGGATGTTTACTTCAATCCCTCTTTTGATAAATTTTGCATTTGAAAACTTTACCTTGAAGTAAATGGTCTTGACAAAAAGTGTCGTTTGTTGACTTTATAAAATGACTTGTAATGTATGAGCTTGTATCTTTCAAATGATGCATTTCTTGAACTTGAGGACATAATAGAGGTTGTAGGGAATTGTATTCTAATCTAAATGATCTTTGGTTGGGGGAAAATGGATGAAGTATGTGAAAGTTATGCCTGGTCAAAGTTCAGTCGACTTTTCTTATAGAAACCCTAATTTAGCAATTCTTGACTTTTGATAGATTAGGAGAATTTCTAGAGGATAATGATCAAACCTTGATAAAATTATGGATATCACTTAAAAATGTTGATGTTGATCAAAAATCTTGAAGTTTGACTATATATAGGCCACAATTGACTTTTGACCTAGCATATTTGATTTTCAAGCATTTGAGCAATTGACTGAGCAAACTTATAGTGCAAGGCATGAAACTTGGCATGGACAATCTTGAAGGAATATTAGGACAATGGAGAACATTTGAGACCTTTAGAGTTCACACATCTTTGTGAAAAGTGAAACCCTAATTAGAGGTTCATTGCTTAGGAGGAGAATTTGTCTGGTCAATTCTTTGGTCAACCTTGAGCAATTGAGGACCTCTAGGAGCATGTCTTGAGTAACAATGGGAGGGAAAATTTTGGGGTACAACATCTGCCCCTGTTCAATCTTCTTAAACCTGAGGATTTAGATTGTCTTGCTTGCCTTTCGTGATCTGAAGGTGGAAGATGATTGAACACTAGAGTGCCCAGAAATTTGCACTCGCATGAAGTAATACTATTGGTTGATGATAATCGGGAATGGGCTTACTATTGCCATTTGGAGGAGATGACAAAGAGTCGTCAGAGATGGGATTAAAGATGCCATCCAAAGTAGATGCTGACTTCATGAGAGGTCCCTTTGTGGGGAATTCTGTTCCTGCTGTCTGAGGAGGACTCCGTTGGTGAATGTTGGTTTCTGTTGTTCTCCCGCTTGAGGAAAACTCTGTGAGGAATAGAGTCTAGGAACTTCAGTTGTCCAAGGCTCTACTGAGGGGTTATCTCTATACTGGAGAGATGAGAGTTTACTACTTTCTGGTTGAAATCCAGGTTTCACATTAACTTACAAGGGATAATGGAATTAACTATTATCTGGAAAAGTATTAGAAAGAGCCCGTGTAGGGATGTTTACGGATGAGTCTGTGTTAGTCTGCATCTGGAGATAATGAGAAAGAGCCTGTGTAGGTCTGTTTCAGGATGAGTCCATGTTAGTCTGCATCCAGAGATAATGAGAAGGAGCATGTGTAGGGCTTCTTCAGGATGAGTCCGTGTTAGACTGCATCTGGAGATCATGAGAAGAAACCCATGTAAGATTGCTTTGTCTAGTCATGTAGATAGTTTTTCTGCCTGGTTTCAGGTGTTAATCTACA
This sequence comes from Vicia faba, assembly GCA_948472305.1. NCBI lineage: Eukaryota > Viridiplantae > Streptophyta > Magnoliopsida > Fabales > Fabaceae > Vicia > Vicia faba. Next base: position 383,099,451 of record OX451739.1, on the reverse strand, counting down.
ATCAGTTGCTCACTGATAGTTGTCCTGTTTGGTTTCAGGTATTAATCTAGAACTTGAAAATTGTCGATTGTTGAGATAGTTGTCCTAGCTTATTTCAGGTATTAATCTCTAACCCGAGAAAGAAAGATAGTTTTCCTGGCTTGTTACAGGTATTAATCTTCAATATCCTTATGTAGATAGTTTTCTTGGCTTGTTACAGGTATTAATCCATAGTCAGTCGTCCACAGATAGTTCTCCTGGCTTATTACAGGTATTAATTTGGAACTTGGTTTTTGTTGGTCGTTGAGTTAGTTGTCCTGTCTGGTTTCAGGTGTTAATCTCTGACCTGAGAGAGAAAGATAGTTTTCCTGGCTTTTTACAGGTATGAATCTTCAATCTCTTCATGTAGATAGTTTTCCTGGCTTGTTATAGGTATTAACCTACAGTCGGTCGTCCACAGATAATTGTCCTGGCTTGTTACAGGTATTAATCTGGGACTTGGAAAAATTGGTCACATAGATAGTTCCCCGTTTGGCTTTAGGCATTAATCAGTGGCATGCTGTACTTGTTGGTAAACATGTCTTTCTTCGGGAGTTCATACCACTTAGTTGTGTAGATAGTTTCCCCGTTTGGTTTCAGGAATTAATCTTTGACATGTTGCATAAGTTGATACTGTTTGTCTGTCTGCTAATTTAACCTGAAAAGGTAAAACCAGATTCATGTGATGTCATGATGTATGAATTTCATGATGCTCTAAAAATAAATGAGATTGTGATATATGCATTTGTGTTGCATATGCTATGATGTTTGTAAAATGATGTATGAATGCAATGTATGAACGTGTCAGTTGTTCCATTGTTGTATTGTTGAACTAAGGAAAATCAATCCCTGATTGTTGTTGGGGATGAAGAATGTAGGTCTTCATATTTTTGTTTGAAGTTGACATGCTGGGAGATGATCTTTCGTTGTTAGAGAAATAAACTCTATTGGGGAAGGGAAACTCTGTAATCTGCTTGGGGATTTTGTGAAATCCCATTGGGGAATCCTGAGAAGCTTGGCAACTTCACTGGGGAATCTCTTGTTGGAGCAGTAGTTTGGAGATTTTGCTCTACCGGGGATATGAGAACCTGACACCATTAGGTTGCATGCTGAGAATATGGCAGTGACCTTGTAGTAGGATGTCTCTGCCTTTGTACCTGCTGGAGAAGGTATCTGCTGGGGGAAATATCTGGGGGGATTTTGTGGATGGCCATTAGATAATGCCCCATTTTTTAACGCCATTAGTAATTGTCTTTCTGTTTTATTATGTGTATATTTGTATGCAGTAATCACATTCAAATGAATATGTTCAAAAATAATCACTGGACATTTTCGCAAACAAAACAGAAAAATAAAAACAAATAGTTTTGTACTTTCAAAGGAATAGCTTTGTATTAACTTGAATAAGCGTTTTTGTACAAGGAGATGAACATCCTAGTAAGAGAGTGTCGTCGTAAGAATAAAACATTACAAAATAGCATACAAAGAAAACAATTATGTGAAATAATCACATTGGGTTCCCATTCTACTATTACCTTTATGTCTTTGAGCGTCCCGTCTCTTTCGTTGCTTGTCCGAAGCTGACTGGATTGATTAGTACCACTTGAGCTTGATAGCTGATACTGAAGATTGGCTGTAAGATGATCCAACGGGACATATTTATACGCTTTAAATCGTTAAATTTTGTCTGGACCTCCCTTTCGGGTTTTCAGTCCACCGGGATACCCTTTTTTGCCCAAACCGCCTTTTCAGGTTTTCGACTTGCCGGGTGTACGGATTTTTTTGTATATCCCTAATTTTTTCCCGAACCCTTTTGATTCTTCGGGATGCCTTTATTTTTGCCTAGGCCAGTTAACCTAGCGGGTCTTTTTCATGCGTAGTATCTTTTAACTATGTCAGCGTTTACAGGGTGTGGAAGGTCGTCACCATCCATGGTGGTTAAGATTATGGCTCCACCAGAAAATATGTTCTTGATCACAAATGGCCCTTCGTATGTGGGAGTCCATTTTCCCATGGGATCACCCTGTGGAAGTATAATGTGCTTGATTACCAGGTCACCAACTTGATATACCTGACATCTGACCTTTTTGTTAAAAGCTTTGATCATACGTTTTTGGTACATCTGACCATGCCAGACTGCCATGAGCCTCTTCTCGTCAATCAAGTTTAATTGGTCAAGTCGAGTATGAATACATTCGTCTTTTCTCAGCCCTGCATCCTTCATGATTCTCAAGGAAGGGATTTGGACTTCTATGGGTAAGACAACTTCCATCCCATATACCAAAGAGAAAGGGGTTTCCCCTGTTGATGTGCACATTGTGGTGCGGTAACCATGAAGAGCAAATGGTAACATCTCGTGCCAGTCTTTGTATGTCACTGTCATCTTCTGTATGATTTTCTTGATATTTTTGTTAGCAACTTCTACAACGCCATTCATCTTCGGCCGGTAAGGAGAAGAGTTATGATGTTGGATCTTGAATTGTGTGCAGAGCTTGGTGATCATATTGTTATTGAGATTGGTACCGTTATCTGTAATGATTCTTTCTGGAATACTGTACTGACAGATAAGGTTATGTCTGATGAATCGGGCCACAACGTTCTTAGTAACGGAAGCAAATGAAGTTGCCTCGACCCATTTTATAAAGTAATCAATGGCAACCAGGATGAAGTGGTGCCCATTAGAAGCTATAAGTATGATTTCTCCAATCATATTGATGCCCCACATTGTGAATGGCCAAGGAGAAGTCAAAACATTTAGGGGAACCTGAGGCACATGTACTTTATCAACATAGATCTGGCATTTGTGACAAGTCCGCGAATGCTGATAACAGTCTGCTTCCATAGTGGACCAATAGTATCCTGCCCGTAGGATCTTTTTAGCCATCATGTGCCCACTAGAATGGGTTCCAAAGGTACCTTCATATAAATCATCCATAATCTTTTCCGCCTCACTCTTGTCTACACACCGAAGCAAGGTAGAGTTATGGTTGCGCTTGTAGAGGATCCTGTTACTGAGGAAGAAATTGGCAGAGAACCTTCTTAGGAACTTCTTATCGTTGACTGAAGCTCCTTCAGGATACTCTTGGGCTTCGAGATATCTTTTGACTTCGTGGAACCAAGTTTTTTCCACTACTTCTTCAGTATCAATCTCGTGACAATATGTTGGTTCATTCATTCTCTCAATAGTGATCTGAGGAGCTTTATTATCCCACCTGACTTTGAACATGGATGACATCATCTCTAGCGCGTCCGCTAATTGATTTTCCTCTCGTGGAAAATGCTCAAAGGTAACTTCTTGAAAGTATGGAATCAGTGTCAACACATGCTCTTTATACGGGATGAGATTAGGATGCTTTTTTTCCCATTCTCCTTTGATCTGACTGATTACTAAAGCCGAGTCTCCAAATACACTCAAGAATTTGATCCTCAAGTCGATAGCAGCTTTGAGACCCATAATGCATGCTTCATATTCAGCCATGTTGTTGGTACAATTGAAACATAGCTTGGCAGTGAAAGGAGTATGACAACCTTCAGGAGATATGATCACAGCGCCGATGTTATTGCCAAGAGCGTTGGAAGCTCCGTCAAAAACCAAAGTCCATAAGGATCCTTTTTCAGGTCCTTCATCCGGTCTAGGTTCTTTATAATCAGTTACTAGCATGATGTTCTCATCCAGGAACTCAAAATTCATAGATTGGTAGTCGTCCACAGCCTGATGAGCCAAATGATCAGCTACCACACTTCCCTTAATTGCTTTCTGGGTTGTGTATTGAATGTCGTATTCGGTCAAGATCATTTGCCATCTTTCTATCCTTCCGGAGAGAGCGGGCTTCTCAAAGATGTATTTGATATGATCCATTTTAGATATCAACAAGGTAGTGTGAGTCAACATATATTGTCTCAGTCAGCGAGCAGCCCATGCCAAAGCGCAACAAGTTTTCTCGAGCAGTGAGTATCTCGTTTCACAGTCGATAAACTTTTTTCTAAGGTAGTATATTGCATGCCCTTTTCGACTAGACTCGTCATGCTTCCCCAGCACACACCCCATTGAGTTCTCTAATATCGTTAAGTACATAATCAGAGGTCTTCCTTCAACTTGAGGAATCAAAATTGGAGGCTCTTGAAGATATTCCTTGATTTTGTCAAAGGAGTTTTAGCAGTCGTCATTCCACTTCACTGCTTAATCTTTCTTCATTAATTTGAAGATTGGCTCACAAGTAGCAGTCAGATGTGAAATGAATCTGGAAATGTAGTTCAGACTTCCCAAGAATCCCCTGACCTCCTTCTCAGTGCGAGGAGTTGGCATTTCTTGTATAAATTTGACCTTTGTAGGGTCCACTTCAGTGCCCTTTCCGCTGACAACAAAGCCTAAGAGCTTACCAGATCTTACTCCAAATGTGCACTTATTCGGGTTCAACCTCAGTCTGTACTTTTTCAGCCTTTCAAACAGCTTTTGTAGATGATCAAGGTGCTCCTCTTAAGTATGGGAGTTGGCTATCATATCATCAACATAGACCTCTATCTTGTGATGGATCATATCATGAAACAAAGCTACCATGGCACGCTGATAGGTTGCCCCAGCGTTCTTTAACCCAATTGGCATAACTTTGTAACAAAAAGTGCCCCACTGTGTGACGAAGGTCGTTTTCTCCATATCTTCAGGTGCCATTTTGATCTGATTATACCCGGAGAAACCATCCATAAAGGAGAATACCTTATGTTGTGCGGTGTTGTTAACCAGAACATCAATATGGGGAAGCATAAAGTCATCCTTGGGGCTTGCCCTATCCAGGTCTCTATAATCCACACACATGTGTACTTTACCGTCCTTCTTAGGTATTGGAACCACGTTAGAAACCCATTATGGATAAGAAGTAATAGTTAAGAAACCAACGTTGAACTGTTTCATGACTTCAGCCTTGATCTTTTCTGACATCTTAGGCCGCATGCGACGAACCTTCTATTTCACTGGAGCGCAATCCTCTTTTGTCGGGAGGCGATGAATGACGATATCAGTGTCAAGTCCTGGAATGTCTTCGTATGACCAGGAAAAAACCTCAACATAGTCATGTAGCATCTGTATCAACCGCTCTTTAACATTATGCTCCAGATCAGAACCTATCTTGACTTCTTTCTTGTCCTCTTTAGTACCCAGGTTAATTGTCTCAACTGGCTCTTCATGAGGTTGTATTGCCTTTTCTTCCTGTTGTAACAGTCTGGAAAGTTCTCCTGGTACTTCACAATCTTCCTCACCTTCTTCCTCGGCTTGGTAGATCAGATTTTCAAAGTCATAATGGGCCATAGCAGAACCGTTATCAATGGGATCCATAGTGGATGTGGATCTGCAGTTTGATATGCGAGTGTGTGTAAGAGCATAGCTGTATATTTTTTGATAAAGTAAAGAGGCAGAAAAGAAAAACAAAGAGCGTAAAATTTGTATGTGAAACGTCCAATGTTTTATTGATGACATATGAAAATGGAGTAATGACCCTCACAAATAGACCATTGTGCCCTAGGTAAGACACAATGCTTTAAAGTTTCAATTGTTCACATATTACATATCCTCAAAAACAAAAAGACAAATTACTCTTGAATAAAAGTAATGGGCACAAAATCTTTGGCCTACCAATTGCTGAGTCCACCGTTGATGGTTGAGAAGATCCACTTGTCCAGATCATAGTCACTATCACAGTCTTCCAGAGCATTGACTCTATGGTTGTTGATCCGTAAAAGTGGTCCCCCGGTGCGAGCACGACAAACAACTCTCTGGGCTCCTGAAGTAAAACCCAAACCAAATTTGTCAGATTTATAGGGAATATCCGTAAGTTAGCCCTAAATTGTACATCCACCTTCTTCAACTACTGCCTTGGCATCCTTCAGAGAAGCCATCTTTAGTGGAGGTCATGTATTCTTCGGGACCTCGGAAGCAGTCTTGGTCGCAACAACCGTCTGTGGAGCCTCCTCAAAGTTCTGACAGGGGGTCTCAATGAACTCGCCATCCATTTCAACATACCTGAAAGAGTTCAGGTGGCTCACCATATATTCCTCTTCCCCATGGATTGTGATAATTTTCCCATTGACTGGGTACTTCAGCATCCGATGCAGGGTGGAAGTAACAGCACCAGCCCCATGGATCCAAGGTCGACCCAATAAACAGGAATAAGACGGGCGGATGTCCATCACATAGAAGGTGGAATTAAAGGTATGAGTACCAACTTTGATAGGGATGTCCACCTCCCCGTGAACCATTCTTTTAGAATCGTCGAAGGCCCTCACCATAACATTACTGGGCTTTAGTGTGAGTCCTTCGCAATCTAACATGTCCAGAGAATTCTTGGGCAAGACATTCAGTGATGAACCTGTATCCACCAGAACATGGGCTAATGTAGTGCCCCTGCACTCAATGGAGACATGCAGGGAATCATTGTGTTTCCTTCCCCTAGGAGTTATATGTGCATTAGAGAATACTAGGCCAATGTCGGTTGTCAAACTAGCCACACAATTCTCGAATTGATCAGCAGAGGTCTCTTGAGGCACATGGGAAGACTTCAGGAATTTTAATAAAGCCTTAGCATGGGCTTCAGAGCACAAAAGTAAGGCCAACATTGAGATTTTTGAAGGGGTTTTCCCCAATTGTTCCATGACATTATAATCACTTTTCTTTATTATCTTAAATATTTCTTCCATCTCCTTTTTAGAAGCCTCGGGAATGACTTCTAGAAGCGCCTTTGTCTAGATAGGCTCAACCAATACCTCTTTTCCCTGATTCTCGGCCGAATCAGTAGCAGGAATAATAACAGGGATAACGGTAGGAGTAGAAATGGGAGTATTGACAGGAGTAGTAGTAGGAATAATCACAGGAGTAGCAATCGTCTTTGGATATATCTCGGGAGAGAAAACTCTCTTGCTTCTCGTAATTTTACTGGTCCCGACGATATTGTCGATGTTAAGATTAGTACCTTCAGCAACTTTGTCTTCAACAACCAATAGGTCTTGCTTGACTCCATGGTAATAGACGCCAACCCCATAATTCCATGGAACAATTTTATCTGAGGAATACGGTATTGGCCCAGGAAGGGTGATGATCAGGGGAGAAAACTTAGGAACAGGTGTAATCCTGATAGGTATTTTGGTGGAGACCCTGGGAGGATTGTCGGAAATGGTGATTATTGAGACATCTTCACATGAACTTCTTGCAAGAGGAACTTTTTCGAACATAATTTCTTTGTTAACCATCAGGCGTTGGACGCCCATCTTTAACAACCAACAATCATATGGTAAAGACATACATAAGTGGCAACCTTCACCATAACCCGAAAACAAACCAGCTCGCAACAGATTCCTTTTGATAGTCAGAAGAGGAGTAGCTAACTCATCCACAGAAGAAACACATTGATCGTCATCAACAACATTGACACCTTGGCCATGTTTGGGCATTGGTGCAGTTATCAGGTTAGGTGTCTCGGGAAGGTCAAAATCAATCTCCTTCGCTTTGATGAGATCCTATACCTTATTCTTTAAAGCCCAACAATCATTTGTATCATGCCCCAGAGTTTCAGAATGGTAGGCACATCAAGCATTCGGGTTGTAACGGGGAGAGGCAGTATTAGGATTCTTCGGGACCTCCTTCAGAGTCACCAAATTAGACTTCAGTAGATGTAGCAATACCTAGGACAAGGTCATGTTGATTCTGGTGAACTGTCTTATGGGTGCATCCGGCATGCGCTGATTGTTTCGTTGCTGGTTTGATGCAGGATTTGAAATCATAACAGCCCCTATCGTCGGATGACGTTCAGTTTTGTTGTGATTTCTTTAGCCATGAGTAGCACTGACCTCCTTCTTTCCAGTGAAAGGTTTTTTTTTTGCAGTAATGGAGGACGAAAATCTTTGTATTTTACCACTTTTGATGCCAGCTTCTACCCGTTCACCAGTCAAGATTAATTCAGTAAACCCAGTAGATGAGCTTCCAATCAGATGGTTAAAGAACGGACCAGACAACGTACCCAAGAACATGTCCACCAGCTCCCTATCAGACAACGGAGGCTGGACTCTTCCCGCAAGGTCTCTCCACTTTTAGGCATAATCTTTAAAACCCTCGCCGGAACTCGTAGACATACTTTGCAATTGCGTACAAGTTGGGGCGAGGTCAGCATTATATTGGTACTGCTTGTAGAAAGCAGCAGCCAGATCTTCCCAATTACGAACGTTGGTTCTTTCCAGTTGATAGAACCATTCTAGTGAGTCCCTGCCAAACTCTCCTGGAAGAAATGTACCCACAGATTCCTGTCAGTAGTGTGGGGTTGAATCTTCCAAACGTATGACCTTAAGTGCAGCTTAGGACAGGATGCATTGTCGTAGTTAGCAAATGTAGGGACCTTGAATTTCCGCGGGATGACCACCCCTGAGACCAGTCCTAGCTCTTCAAAATCCAGCCCGGGTACCCTCTGGATATCCATAGCATTGAGTTGATCCTCCAACTGTTTGTATTTATCATTAGCAGGAGGATACTGCTCCTCAGAATAGTCAGATTCATCTTCCTCAGACCCTGGGTTGTTGTCTCCCTCCTTGGGCTTTTCTTCTTGATTGTCCCCTTCATCCGACGTGGTTACGAAATCTAGAGCTTGCTTGGTCGGACCTCTGAATCTTCTACCCAAATTCAAGACACCAGCTGGTTTCTTTGGCTTCTTGGTCTTCTCTTTGATGATCAGAGCTTTCAGATCTTCCTACCCCTTGGCCAGAGCCATGAACATCCGTTGAAACTGAGCGTTTTGAGCTTGAAGATCTTTTACTGTTTTTTCGAGAGCCATTTCTTTTGCTGAAATAAACATCGAAAAGAATAAGAAACATGTCTTGAAATACCTGCTTATGCAATGAAGTGTATGATATGCTTATGCGGTGTTTTCAAGGACCTCGGGAAATTTAAATTTATGAATCCAAAATGAAATAAAGATTTTATTAGTAGAATTAAAAGTACAATTGCCTTTTAGGCTTACAATTGGAAAAAAAACTCTAAAATCCAAGAAATCAGGTTCCCATGGGCGCTTCCTCTTGGTGCCGAGATAGACATTAAGACTTTTCTCTTTGTGAAGTTGCTTCGTGAGCTCCAACACTTTCTTCTCACTGGTGTATAATTGACTTCTAAAGGTATCTCGTTCTTCCTTTAGCTAAATCCAATACCTTTGCAGCTCTTCAAGATCAGTGGACATGTCAGGATGGAGAATTGTATAAGGAACATCTCCTTTGGTGATGGGCTCCATAACCACTGGTAAAATGGCTATATACGGAATTATAAGGTTCTGAGCGTGAGCTCGTACCCATTTGAGATAATGTTTCATAGGGATGGAAGTCTTAGGCCCCAAGGTCTTGGTATCTGTGATACGGTGGGAGAACTGACTTGAAGGTTTTGCGTTTGATCGCAAATGTTGCGGTTAGCAAGAGTCGCCACCGACTTTTCTTTTATCCAAAAGGAAAGGTGGAAAAGCACAGGAAAGACCTTTGAGATCATCTCTTGAGTTCGGGGGGTAGATTATGAAAAAGGAAGGTATTAGCACCCTTTTCATCCATGGTTTTCCATGGGCTCTTAGTTACTTGCTAGATCACTTTCTTTTTGTTTGAAAATTGTGCTTGGTGTGGTTTTTAAAAGTATTTTATAAAGAGGCCATTGTTTAGGCAATCTTTGTAATGATTCTTGTTTGTAAGAATGTATACAAAAATGTTTTCAAGTTTGTAAGGTGTTTGAAAGTGTAGGTGTTTGTTTTGGAAATAGCAAGGAGTTTTGTTTTTAAATTGAGCAAGTAATTAGGAGCATCCTACCTACTCAAAAGTCTTTCTTGTTTATTTTCTTTTTCCTTTGACATTGTTATCTTACCATTGATTTGGTAAGTAACCCTATCTTTGGATGTAAACGGGACGGGCGTGGGTCATCATATAACCATGATTAGAAATATTGCAAGGTATCTTAGCATTCTTTTTTAGGGACTAAGATCATTTGAAAGGCAACTTAGATAGCGTCATTGAGGGACTATGATCTTGTATTTGCTTGTTTTTCCTAAGATACCTTACATGCGTAATATGGCCATTTTGTATACGCCAACCAAGTGGAATAAACCTAGGGGCGCTTGTGTGCAAGTGTATTGTTTTCATGCTTGTTTTTGTCTTGAATTAGGTTTTTCTAAGTATTGGTTTTAGTCTTTCCATACAAACCCTAATTACTAGCATGTTATGTATAAAAGTGATAAATTGCGAAATTTAAAGTTACTACACTATTACAACATTTGTGGGAAGGGGGTGTACACATTGAATGGGGATTGGAAGAATATAAACCTAGTTAGTCTATTACAACCATATTGAATTGGTATCAATGTATAAGGAATTTAAATGGATACAATGTACAAAATGAATAAATGTACAAAAATATGAAATGTGAAGTAAATGGATATTTTATTTGGTTTTCATGAGAAAAAAGTAAATTGTTTTAACCTAATTAATTAAAGAAAATAATTAATTAAACTTAAATTTATTAAGAAAAGATTTAAATAAAACCCTAGTTCTATTAATTGATTAAAAGAAAATAAGTTTAAGAAAGATATTTTTTGGTATTTTTATGTCTTGAAAATATTTATAGTATTATAAAATATTTTTGGCCTTTTTTTATATTAAAATAAATATATTTTAATAGGTGTAAAAATAATACTAACCTAGTTTTAATTAAATTTATAAAACTAGTTAATAAAAATAAATAATGTATAGTTAAATAAAATATTTTTTGTGAGAAAAATAAAATAAACTAAGTTAAAATGAAAATCCATTTTTTTGTGATTTTTTATGATTTTTTAATATTATGAAAATAATTAAGAAAATAAATAAAAAGAAAATAGGAAAATAAAATAAAATTGGGCCAAGGGTGTATAAATGAAATGGGGGTGGGGGGGGTAGCCAGCAAAAACAAAAAAACAAGCCAGGCCCAAAGAGGCCTAGCGCCTGCAAAAAAACAAAAGTCAGGAAGCAAAAATATGAAAAAAATCAAAAGGGTACCACTGGGGCTCGAACCCAGGTCCCATAGGTTATAGGCGCATGCTTCTACCACTGGGGTGGCTATACATCCGTTAACATAAGCAAAACAATAAATGTACAAGGCAAAAACGCGTCCTGATGACTTCATCTTCAACCTCCAGCCAGACCAACTGTAACTTGCTTATTTTTCATCAAAAATGAAAACTGTAAACATGAAACTTGTAGCAAAGTTTCTTACGGTTTCAGAAATGTAAAGCATTAAAACTATAGATCAAAGATAAGCATGAATTTTAATGGCCCTAATCTGAATCCTAAAAATCTCAAAAATTTCAGTTTCAAAATTCTCTAAGCTCAAGCAAAATTAATGGAAACTATGGATATGGTTAGCTTCAGGGAAATGATATCTACATGTTTTGTTCACAAATAAATCATTAATGATGCCTGTATGAAGAGTTCTGAGTTGAGAAAACTTACCTCAAAACTGGAAATCATGTTTTGAGTTTGAGCTTGTTTCAAGTGATGGTGATGATCAGGTTAGCTTCCTTGAGGTCCCAGGAAGCTAATGCAATGATTAGCTTGAGCAATGGATGGCTGGAATGGCCTGGAGAAGTCAATGTGCAATGCTCTGTTTTTGGTTATGGAGGATATGGTAAATGATGTTACAGTAATGAAACAGGGGCAGGGATAGGTTACACTTGATGTAAGGAAGCTTTAGGAACCAAAAGGCCAAGAAACACACGAGGGAAATATGAGTTTGATGTTTGAGGTCAGAAATTGTGCAACAATGGTGTTTTTAGGAAATTTCTGATTTGAGAGAGTTTTGGTGTATTTCAGAGTGCTTAAGCTCGTGTCCTAGCTCAAAAATAGTGATTCTATTTATAAGCAACAAGTTTGGAGACTTGTCCTTGATCAAAATTCAAAAATCACATGATATGGCTTTTTTTCTTGTTTTTGAAGCAAGCTTAACACACATTGTCCCAATGCATAGTACAAGGCTGTCTAGAGTGGTTGCAAACTTTAAACATGTTTATCTGAGCTTGTATGTTGAGTGTGTGCTGAACAAACAAGTTAGAAGCTCAAGAAGAGTGGACTTTATGCATAAAGCCACTTTTTCAAAATGGCAATGTTGCCTTTCTTCCTAAAATGGTATTAAGCATGGGCAATGCATTGAATGCTTGGATTAAAGCTTTTAGCATTTGTGTAAAACATTTGATTGTGGAGTTACAAACAAGTTTGAGGTCTGAAAAGCAAGGATTATGCAGCCTAGCATGGACTTGGTTCAGTGTTCATAAAAAATGACTTGTAATTCAAGTGATAAAACCCTAACTTCATCTCTTCGATTCTCCCTACTCGAGAATGATCTCAAGGAGTTATTTGACATTTTGGAAAGCTTGAAATGTTATCTACAACCCATATTTGAATTTCTTTTTAAGATTCCCATTGGAACTATATGAAAAAGTGTCATGAAGTTAGGTCAAAATCCTGGCCAAATTAGGGCAAAATTTCACAAAGTGTTTAGTTTCATGACCACATGTTCATAAAATTATAACTTGAGATCCAAGCATTTTTGGAAGGAGTTGTGTAAAGAAAAGTTGTATATTTCATGGAGATATACAACTTTCATGTTGGAAGTTTCTCTTTAATCATCTTGCATCATGGTGAAAAGTTTGCTCAAAGTTATGAAAAAACATGAAATTTCTAACACTTAGAAAAATTTCTAAGTTTAGAAATTTTGACTTTTCAAAATGAAATCTTGACTTTTTGAATTCTTGATGAATAAGTTTCATATTTTGACATGTTTTGATTAATTGTGATCTTTGGCACTTGAATTTGACCAAAAAGTCAAAGTTTGACTTTTCAGTATACAGTTGACTTTTGATCAGTTGACTGCAAAATTCATTTGTCAATCCAATGGACTTGCAATGTTTTGAACCATGTCATTAGGTAAAAATGATGCAATTGGACTCTTGAGATCATTCCTTAAAAAAAATTGACAATTTGCTAGGTCAAAAATCAGAAATTGCCCTTTCTCAGTCAAAACCCTAATTTTGACCATTTTGCCCTTTTGGAGATTTGATCAAATTTCTTGAGGAGTTGTGGTCCAAACTTGATCAAATGATACATATGAGTCTAAAATGTTGATGTGGATAAAAAATTATGGATTTTGACTATAAATTGGCCATAGTTGACTTTTCCCTAATACAGCTGATTTTTAGGTCAACTGCTCAATTGACTGATCAAAAATATGATCCAAGGCTTGAAACTTGTCATGAGTAATATTGGGGGTCCAAAATTATATATTAAAGTTGTATGGGGCATTGGAAGTTCAAAAATTCTTGTGCAACCTCAAACCTTAATTTTGGTCATTAGTGCTTAAGGAGGTGTCTTGAGCTGATCAAACCTTAGTGCAGTCTTGAGTCCAAGGAGATCTTGTGAGAAAATTCTTGATAAGTGGGAGGGAAAATTTTGGGGTACAACAGCTTCCCTTGTTCAATCTTCTTAAGCCTGAAGAGTTAGATTGGCTAGTTTTGCCATTCGTGACTAGAAGGTGGAAGATGATTGGACACTAGAGTGCCTAGAAATTTGCACTCGGTGAAGTGAAGGTTGATGGTATAGGGAATGGGCTTAAAGATTACATTTGGAAAAATGATGGAAAGTTTTTGGAGATGGGATTGTAGATTCCATCCAGAAATAATTGGTGAACCGTATATGTAAGCTAAAACTGAATGAGTACCAGAATGGCGTCCGTATCTGGAGCGTATCTGAACTGTATCTGAGAGTTGAGACTAAATGAGTATCAGAATGGCATCCGTGTCTGGAGAGTATCTGAACTATATCTGAGAGATAAATCTAAATGAGTATCAGAATGGCATCCGTGTCTGGAGCGTATCTGAACTGTATCTGTTAATCTGAATCTTAATGAGTATCAGAATGGCATTCGTGCCTGGAGCGTATCTGAACTGTATCTGAAGGCTGAATCTGAATGAGTATCAGAATGGCGTCCGTGTCTGGAGCGTATCTGAACTGTATCAGAAATTTGAATCTGAATGAGTATCATAATGGCATCCATGTCTGGAGCGTATCTGAACTATATCTGAAAGTTGAATCTGAGTGAATATCAGAATGGCGTCCGTGTATGGAGCGTATCTGAACTGTATCTGAAAACTTTGAACATTGTTAATGGTAGTTGTTAACCTTATCCTGAAAAGGGTAAAATGTTATCCAAAATGTAAATTCATGTTGTATGAAATGCATGGTATGATGCATTCGTGCTATCCATGTTTATGATATATGGATGCAATGTATGCGTATGTGAGATAGTCTGCTGCACTGTTGTTGTATTTGGGGAAAATAAATCCATGACCACTGCTGAGGATATGTAAGTCTTCATGTTGTGAAGTTTAAGTGTTGGTGAATTTCCACCTAGAGAAATAAACTCTGTTGTCAAGGAAATGTCGCGTACTGCTTACAAAATCCTGTTGGAAAATCTTGAAAAATTCGGCGACTTCTATCGGGGATTGATAACTGGAAGCTTTGTTCTGCTGGGGACTAAACTGCACATTGCGGGGGATTTTATGGAATAGCTCAAAGATATTGCCCTATCTCTTAAAGCCATCAATGATTGTCTTTTGTTTATTTGTAAACAGTAATTATGTTCAAAAATAAATCATTGGACGTTTTTGTAAACAAAATACAAGAGTGAAGAAAAACAGATAATTTTGCACTTTCAAAGGGATATCTTTGTATTGACTTTGAGTAAGTATTTTTGTACAATGAGACAAACATTCTAGTAAGAGAATGTCGTCGTAAAAAATGAAAATTTAGATACAAAGAAAAGATAGATATGTGCAATAATCCCATGGGGTTCCCATTCTGCTATAGCCTTCGTATCTCTAAGCATCTTGTATATTTGTTGCCTCGTCTGAAGATGATTGAATTGATCAGAACCTATAAGCTTGTCAGGTTATCCGTAAGGTGATCCAACAGAGCATAGTCATATGCTTTAAATCCCTAACTTTTTCCTAGACTGCCCTTTCGGGTTTTCAGTCCACCGGGATACCCATTTTTGCCCAAGCCGCCCTTTCAGGTTTTCAGCTTGCCGGGTGTATAGTTTTTTTTGTTTTATCCCTAATTTTTACCCGAACCTTTTTGGTTTGCTGGGATGCCCTTGTTTTTCCTAGGTGTGTCAACCTAGAGGGTCTCTTATGCATAGTGTTGTACCCCAAAATTTTCCCTCTCATATTTCTCAAGACATTGCAAGAAAAATCCCCAAGTGGCTCAAGATTGCTTAAGAGTTGGACAATCAAGCTATCTCCTAAGGCAATCAACCTCAAATTAGGGTTTTGAGTTGCATCAATGTCCTTACATCCAAATGACCTCAAGTTCTCCCCAATGTCCTAATATGTTCTCAAGTTCATCCATGTCAAATTTCAAGCCTTGCAGAGGAAGTTTGGTCAGTCAATTGCTCAAGAGGCCCAAAAATCGACTGTGCTGGGGCAAAAGTCAACTGTGACCTATAAACAGTCAAACTTCAAGATTTTTTGTCAACATTCTCATTTTGAAGGATATTTCATCATTTGATTAAGGGTTGATCATGATTCATCAAGGATTGCTCAAAATTCATCAAGACTCAAAAGTTGCTAAATTAGGGTTTTGCAGGAAAAGTCAACTCAACTTTGACCAAGCATAACTTTCTCATACTTTATGGTAAATGACCCATCCAAAGCTCATTTTTAAGAGGATGTAATTTCCTACAATCCATATTCACACCCCAAGATCAAGAAATTCACTCACAAAAATTTAAAAATTTGGACATTATAGGTCATTTTTGAAAGTCAACAAAAACACCTTTCTTGCCAAAGCTTATAACTTGAGCATGGAATATCAAAATTAGATGATACTAAAAGGGTTGGTTATAGGACATCTCAATCTTTCTAAAAAGTCCAAGAACACTTCCAAAAGTTCAAAATTGAAGAAGTTATGCATTGTTGAAGTTGGGCATTTTTGCAAAATTGCCAAAAGTCAACTATCCCCAAAACTTCAAATTTTGTCAAATGGGCCCATTCTTTTTCACTTGATTTGATCTTGTCATACTACACACGTATCCTAGCTTCAGCCTTATGTCCATTTTTAATTTTTCTATTTTATTTGATTTTTTATTGAATTAATTCATTTTAAATCAATTTAAATCAAATAAAATCCAAATATTGATGACTTGGGATATTTTTTATTGTTATAGGTCTTAATTATCATCATGGACATGATTAAATCCGTATCAAGCTTTTCATGTACAAAAATATTGGATTTTGGACAAGTTTGGAAAGTTATCAATGGAGGATCAAATCAAATCCTAAAACATCAATGCATAAAGATTCAAGACCCAAAACTTGACCTAATCCAATGCTGCATACATATACAACACAAAGGCACACGAATTAGAGGTTGGAGGCTGCAAATCACAAGAACCAAACTTGGAAATTTTGGAAAAAAGCTTGAAACTGAAATTGCACATAGAGGTGTTTTCAAGGCCAAAACTCAACGTGAATCAGTTGCTGGACATCCACTGAAGCGAAACCAACTCCTAACCAGCCTTCATATGCGCCCTAAAGCACTGTAAGCGTCCCTCGGATCCGCCATGTTCATGGATTCCCAAATCTCTATTCTTACATTCATTCTAAAAAACGATTGCGTATTATGATTCTTCATATCATTTATGAACTTTCTGCATTAACAAATTTTATTTCCATGCTTTGTATCGAGAAATGCCATTGTAGGGTTTCCTAGGTTTTTTTAGGGGTTTTTTATACAGGTGAAATTAAGCCTGTTAATGGACATGGTTGAGACTGGGATGAAGAGGCGAGCACAACCATGGTATTGGATGGAGTTTATATGGCCTGGAATGGATTTTGGAATCGACCTATGCCTTTTGCTGCAGATTTAAATCCGCATGCATATTAACTTGTTTCCCATATTATAATTATTACCTAAAACACTAACAAATGATGCATAGTGGTGTAGTGGTAAGCACATTGGCCAGTGATCAGCAGAACCTGGGTTCGAATTCCAGGTCCCCAAAAGCTTTGTATTATTTTTCTTCAGGTTATTCCATGCAATACCCAGGGCGCAGGACATCATACACCATCACCTAATCAGTTGCCAGATGGCCCCAGGCCAGATCTGGTGGCCCAGAATGAAAGTCCATCATGCGCCCTAGTCAACCAATGCACGTGGAATCAGGAAAGTCAATACAGGCCTGCTTGTATTGGGCCACCAAAATTGCCATCCAAACCTCCAAATTGGGCCTGAACCCCCCTTGGTTATTTCTATTTCTTTCTTTCTTTTTATTTTATTTATTTATTTGATTGATTATTTTTATTATTTAATTAACCAATAAATATTTTCCTCATAAAATCAAAAAAACCAAAAAATATATTTTATTTATTAAAATTAAATTCAGCACTTTATTTTTGTTAATAAATATTAATTCAATTAATTTAGTTTTAATTAGGTATAACTTTCAATATTTTTGCAATAATTAAAATTAATTTAGACAATTAGGTTTTATTAACTTTGATCTAATTTATTTTATTTCTTTAAATATCAAAAATCCAAAAATATTTTAATTAATTAATTAGTTTATTAATTTAGTAACTAACCTAATTTAATTTCTCTTAATCCAAAAATAACCAAAAAATCACTTTCTTTCAAAAAAGGGTCAAAACCCTAAAAAACTCGCATCCGATTTAATTTCTCGCACGTGATCCACTTTTATTCAATATTGTATTTGTTTCCCGGAATGTAATAGTTTAATAGGACCTTTAATATTTTTATCACTTTATTTATTTTCCGCATTTTAAATTCAAGGGTTGCTTTTGGCGATGCAAATACCCGACGCCTTGTAATAATTATATTTAATTTCCGCAATTTAATTTCTGCAACTTATAAACTGTTAGATGTTTGATAATAGGGAATGCATGATAAGATTAATCGTTCAAAGCCTAAAATTAACATAGATAACCATTGACATGTACAAAGATAAAATTAACCGAAACAACACACTCGCACATGCGCACTCTTAGGGTACACCCTACTTGGTTGCCTTCGAACGTGGTCATTAAGTATAGGAAGTTTTAGAGGTCGCCCTCTTGTCCAAAGATCATAGTTTCCTCGAAATGGTTGCCTCAGAAAAATGATCTAAGACATTAGGGTTACCGCTAAGGCGTCCTAACGTTGCTTTAGTGACCACATGTCCCTTAATCGAATTGACCCTTAAAACTCCAACGACGACACTACCTACTCATCAATAGTGGGATAGTATTGTCTAAAGGACATTAGCACAAATTGATTCCTTTTTCGAGTAGGTAGATGGTTCTTAAGTACTTGCTCTCTCAAAACAAAACAAAACTTTTCGCACTTACACCTTTCAAACAAAAACTTCTTTCAAACCCACAAACACAAAGAAAAGCAAATTTTTGAAAACACTTTGAGCAAGTACCTAAGAGCCCGTGGATAACCATGGATAGAAAGGGTGCTAACACCTTCCCTTTCTATAATCTACCCCCCGGACCCGAGAAACATCTCAAAAAAGGAATTTTTCTGTGCTTTTTTCCTTTCCTTGTTGGATAAAATAAAAGACGGTGGCGACTCTTGCTTACCGCGACATTTTGCAAAAACAAACGCAAAACGCGAACCAGCATTCCAAAAACAGTCAGTTCTCTCCCACCGTATCACACGTAGTATCTTTTGATTATGTATGCGTTCGCAGGGCACGGCAGGTCGTCACCATCCATGGTGGTCAGAATCATTGCTCCACCAGAGAATATGTTTTTGATCACAGTCCTTCGTATGTAGGAGTCTATTTGCCCCTGGGATCACCTTGTGGCAGTATGATACGTTTGATCAATAGATCTCCAACTTGATACACTTGGCGTCTAACCTTTTTGTTGAAAGCCTTGATCACCCGCTTTTGATACATTTGACCATGACAGATAGCAGTAAGTCTTTTCTCATCAATCAAGTTTAGTTGATCAAGTCGAGTCTGGATCCAATCGTCTTCATTTAGCCCTACATCCTTCATAATTCTCAGAGATGGGATCTGGACCTCAATAGGCAAGACAGCCTCCATGTTGTATACTAGAGAATAGGGTGTTTCCCCGATTGATGTGCGAGTTGTGGTATAAAATCCGTGGAGAGCGAATGGTAGCATCTCATGCCAGTCTTTGTACGTGACTATCATTTTCTATATGATCTTTTTGATATTCTTATTTGCGGCTTCGACAGCACCATTCATCTTCGGCCGATAAGGGGAAGAATTGTGATGCTGGATCTTGAATTGTTCGCACAAGGCGGTGATCATAGTATTGTTCAATGAGTAAGTCTGGATTAGGGAACAACACTAAACCATAGACTAGAAGGGCCAGAACCTCCTCAAAAGCTTGGAAATCTATATCATCCTAAAATAGCTGAGCATTCTCTAATAGGAATTTGACTAGAAAACCCTTAACTTTGTTTCTTGTTTCCCAGTTGGACACAATGTCGGACCGCTTCAGATGTAAAGTTGTTGCAATGACTTCGGGCTTTGGAGCTTCTTCTAAACCGGTGAAAGGCATCTGATCAAGAATATGTATACCCAACATTTGAGAGAATTCTTCCATGGTGGGTACCAGCTGATAGGTTGGGAAAGTGAAGCAATGGTGTTTCGGGTCAAAGAATTGAAAGAGTACACTCATAATCTTCTCATCAAAGCTCGAGGTAACCAGATTGAGAAGTCGACCATATTTCTTGGTGAACAAAGAAGTCTCAGGAACCCTTGATACTAGATCTTTGAGTTAGAGAGGTATTCTTACAAAGCTGATTTGAATAGTATTTCTACGAGCGAAAGCCATGATTTACAAAACTGAACAAAGATAAATTCCCTTCGTCCTTGAAATGGTCAGTGTAATGAAAAACGGATGTTATGATGCATGATGTCATGTTTAAGAAAATTAATCACACACAAGCAAAACACACAAGACCTTAGGTTTAGGCTTGCATGGAGTCTATAGGTAAATACCCTCTTGAAGTTTAGTTGGTTCAACCTATCTTAGAAAAGTAATTGGGTTCAAGGAGTCTCAATATTACTGGTCTTTCTTTATCTAGCATTATTTCAGCTTAGCAATCTTTTCTTGCGGCCGAAATATCTCGAAAGTCCAATCTCAATGAGTGTAGCATCGAGTATTAACCAATCCCCAGTTTTACACTGAGGCCGGCTATCTCACTACTTTCTAATGGCCAAGTTTGTTCAAATAAGGTTCTAAGGTCCATTAGTGCTTCACGACACCACGCGGCAGCCCCGTATTCTCCTCGATTCAACATAAAGGATATCGGTACCAACCAAAGTTTCACACCAACACAGCTATCACTTTAACCATATCGGTCTACACCGTACAATCTCCATGATCTATTGTTGTTTACCTAAAAAGATGCCCCCAGATCCGGGTGTAGAATCTATAGTAACAACCCAAAAAACCCTCCAAGGATAAAGCATACAAAGCAAGCAATTAAAACAGTTCAAAATGAACTAACTCTTAAGGTAACCCCACTTTTTATTTAATTCCCAGCTGAGTTGGCAGTTCTGTAATACTGTAATACGGTGGGAGAACTGATTTGGGATGTTTTACGGTTATCGCAAATGTTTCGGTTAGCAAGAGTCGCCACCGAATTTTCTTTTATCCAAAAGGAAAGGTGGAAAAGAACAAGAAAGACCTTTGAGATTATTTCTTGAGCTCGAGGGTAGATTATGAAAAGGGAAGGTATTAGCGCCCTTTTCATCCATAGTTATCTATGGGCTCTTAGTTACTTTCTAGATCACTTGCTTTTATTTGAAAATGTGCTTTGTTTGGAAAATGTGCATTGTGGTGATTTTGAAAGTATTTTGAAAATGCGCCTTCGTTTAGGCAAACTTTGTATTAGTTCTCGTTCGTAAGAACGTATACAAAGTTTTGGAATTTTGAAAATATTTCATATTTTAAAAGTTTATTTTTGAAAGTGTTTGGTGTTTATTTTGAAAGTGTTTGTTTTGAAAATGAGCAAGGATGTTTATTTTTAAAGTGATCAAGCAACTAGGAATAATCTACCTACTCAAAAGTCTTTTGTTTATTTATTTCTTCCTTTGATATTGCTATCTTACCATTGATTTGGTAAGAAGCCTTATCTTTGGATGTAAAGGGACGGGCATGGATCATCGTATAGTCATGATAGCAATGTTGTGAGATATCTTAGCATTTCTTTTTGAGGGACTAAGATCATTTTGAAAGGCAACATTTGTAGCGTCATCGAGGGACTATGATCTTGTATTTTTGATTGTTTTTGCTAAGACATCCCACATGCATAACATGGCCATTTTTGTAAGGCAACGAAGTGGAGTTAACCCTAGGGGTGCAAGTGTGCAAGTGTGTTTAATTTACATGCATTGTTTATCTTGAACTAGGGTTTACTAATTGTTGATTTTAGTCTTGCCATACAAACCCTAATTACTAACATTTATATGAAAGCGATAAATTGCGGAATGTAAAATTACTATGCTATTACATCATTAGGGGAGGGGGTATACAAATTTATAAATGGGGATTGCAAGAAAATTAAACCTAATTATCTATTACAACCATATTGAGTAATGTACAAGAATTCAATAAATGTGCAAGAAAATAAATGGAAAGGGAATGAATTTTGTTTGGTTTTTGTGAAAGGGTTTAGCTTTGACTTAATTAAGAAAAATGATTATTTAAAATTAAATAAAACTAAACCTAAACTAATTAAGAAAAAAAAATAAGTTTGAAGCATTTTTAGGGTTTTTTATGAAAAGGTTTTAAGTTTAATAAAAATAATATGGAAATTAAATAATTAAAAGAAACCAAAATTATAAGTTAATTTTAATTTAAAATAAAATAAAATAAACTTGAGTCTAATTATTATTTAAATTTAAAAAGAAAAGAAATTAGATTTGTTAAGAAAATGTTTTTTGGGTCTTTTTATCTTTAAAAGAAATAAAATAAAAAGTATTTTAAATATGTAAATAAACAAAATAAAATATTTTTGGATATTTGATTAATAAAAATAATAATAATATTATTAATAATGATAAAAATGATTAAAAAAATAAAATGAAATAAAATAAGAAAAAAGAAAATAAATTAAAATGAAATGATAAAAAAATGTTTGGACCAGATGTGTGAAAGCGGGCAGGGGGTTAGGAGTTAGCAAAAATGACAAGGCCCACTATTGGAGGCCCATGTGTTAGCTGTTTGGAACAAAAGAAAGAAAATGTGAAAAAATAATGAAAAGTGGCAGCACTGGGGCTTGAACCCACGCCCTAGACATGAAACGTGCGCTGCCTTGTCACTGGGGTGGCTATACATCCGTTAACATAAGCAAAACAAAAAATACATAACATAAATCCAGTCCTGAAAGTGACTTCATCTTCAACCTCCAGCCATGGTTCCTGTAACTTGCTCATTTCTCACCAAAAATTAAATATGCAAACATGAAAGTTGCTCCATTTTTCCATACGAATCCAACCATATAAATATCATAAGCTATAAATCAAAGATGAATGAGAATTTCTAAAAGTACCAAATTCTGACCTAACTTTTTTCAGAGATTCAAACCCAAAATTCTCTAAGCTCAATCAATATGAATGAAATATATGGACATGTATAGTTTTAGGGCAATGATGTCTACATTTTATCTTCACAAATGCAAGCTTAACAATGCCTAAATGAAAAGATAGAAGTTCAGAAAAGATACCTCAAAACTGGAAATCGTGAAATGCAAATGAGCTTGATTCAAGGTGCTACAATGATCAGGTTAGCTTCCTCAAGTTCCCAGGAATCTAATGCAATGATTAGCTTGAGCAATGGATGGCTGGAATAGCCCGGAGAAGTCCAGTTGCAGAGCTTTGTTTTTGAGTTTAGAAGATGATGAAGATGGAGTTACAGTTATAAAACAAGGATGGAGATGGACCATATTTGATGTATAGAAGCTTTGTGATTGATTAGGAATGAAAATGCACGAGGGAAATGTGAGTTTTGGTTTCAAAGTCAGAATATGCACATAAATGGAGTTTGGATGCAAGTTCTGATTTGAGGGAGTTTGGGAGAATTTCAGGGTGCTTAAGCTCGTGTCTTAGCTTACAAATAGTGCCTCTATTTATAAGCAACAAGTTTTGAGACTTGTAGTTGATCAGAATTCAAAATCAAATGTTTAAGCTCAACATGTGATTTTCTTGAAAAATCAAGTTTCAATGCTTTGTACTTGTTATTGTAGAGTAGTTACACTTTAAACAAGCTTGCTTCTGACTTTGTAGATGGAGTGTGATCAGGGGGAACAAGTGAGAGGCTCAAGAATTGACTTTGTGCATAAAGCTTGCTTTTCAAGAATGGCAATGTTAGCTTTCTTCCCAAAATGGCAAATGGACTTGGATAATGCTTAAACCACTTGGATTATAGCTCAAAAGTTTATGTAATCCATTAATTATGGATACATACACAAGTTATAAGACCTGAAAAGTAAGATTATGCAGCCTAACATTGAGATTGGATTATATGTTCATCAAGAAATAGCTTGTAATTCAAGTTTGAAACCCTAACTTATTGCCTTCGGTTCTCTTAGCTCAAGTATGATCTTAATGAGTTCTTGGATATTTTGGAAAGCTTGTAACATCCCCTACAATCTTCATGTTGGACATTTTTGAAAATTAAATTTGTAACTAGGTGAACATTTTCCATGAAGTTAAGTCAAAATCCTGCCTAAACTAGGGCAAAATTTCACTAAGTCTTCAAGTTTCATGAGCATGTCTTCACAAAATCATAACTTGAAATATAAGAATTTCTAGAAAAAGTTATGCCCTACAATGTTTTAGATCTCATTGAGATCTAGAACTTTAATGTTGGAAGTTTCCTTTGAATCATCTTGCATCATGGTGAAAATTTGGATCAAAGTTATGAAAAAAGTGCACTTTTCCAACACTTAGAAAAATTCTAAGTTTTAGAAATTTTGACTTTTCAAAATGAAATTTGACTTTTTGATTTCTTGATGAACAAGTTTCATATTTTTACATGTCTTGATGAATTTTAAACTTTGAAACTTGATTTTGATCAAAAAGTCAAAGTTTTACTTTTCAGTGTACAGTTGACTTTTCATCAGTTGACTGAAATTCAACTATCAATCAATTAATCTTGAGAAAAGTTTTGAGCCATGCCATTAGGTTAAAATTATGTATTTGATCCTTGAGATCATAACTTAAACCAATAAATCATTTGCTAGGTAAAAAATCAAAGATTGCACTTTCTCAATCAAAACCCTAATTTTGACCATTTTGCCCTTTTGATGTTCTGATCAAAATTCTTGAGGAATTGTGATCCAAACTTATCAATTGACATATATGAGTTAAATATGTATATATGTATCAAAAATTATGAAGTTTGACTGTAAATTGACCACAGTTGACTTTTTCCCCAATATAGTTGATTTTAGGTCAACTTATCAATTGACTGAGCAAAAATGTGATCCAAGACTTGAGACTTGACATGAGAAATCTTGAGGGTCCGAAATGATCCATGAATTTCATATGGGGCATTAGAAGTCCATTTGTCCTTGTGCAATCTCAAACCCTAATTTTCAGTTGTTAGTGCTTGAGGAGGTGTCTTGAGTTGATCAAACCTTGTGCAGTCTTGAATTAATGGAGATCTTATGAGAGATTTCTTGAGAAATGAGAGGGAAACTTTTGGGGTACAACAGTTTCCCCTGTTCAATCTTCTTAAACCTGAAGAGTTAGATTGGCGGATCCGCCATTCGTGACTTGAAGGTGGAAGACGATTGAACACTAGAGTGCCCAGAAATTTGCACTCGAAGATGTATTGGGAATGGGCTTATAGATGCCATTTGGAGGAATGATGGTAAATACTGGAAGAAGTATCAGCATAAATCTTTGGTCGATTCACACTAAAACTTGATGTTTTACATGTGGGAAAAAAGGGTTAGTTAAATGGAGATGTATGCGTGATGTTCACCAGATGAATGAGATCATGCTAAATGCATTTTGTATGTATATGCTATGATGTATAAATGTGAGACGCATATTTTGTCCGGGAAAATAAATCCCTGACTACTGCTGAAAAGTTCTGGGAAGTTGAATCCCGAATTATCGTTGGGGATGAAGAATATACATATCTTCAAGCTTTATTAAAAGAATGCTTCCGCTGGGGAATATATCTTGAATGTTAGTTGTTATATGGTCGGGTCCAGGCTTCACAACTTGCTGAGAATGAGGAAATCAACTGTTATCTGGTTGAATCCAGGCTTCACGGTAACTCGCTAGGGAAGAATAAATTAACTGTTATCTGGTCAGATTCCAGGCTTCGTAGAAAATTTCTTGAAATTCAACTGTTATCTGGTCGGGTTCTAGGCTTCGCAGATCTTTGAGGTGGGTTAATTGTTATCTGGTCAGGTCCAGGCTTCACAATAACTTGTCTGAAGAGATAGAATTGAATTGACATCTGGTCGGGTCCATGCTTCACAGTAACTTGAAGTGGTAACTATTATCTGGTCAGGTCCAGGCTTCATAAGTTTTGAAAATTTATACTACTATCTGGTCGGATCCAGGCTTCATAGTGACTTGCTGGGGATTGGTTGTTAACTAGTCGGATTCCAGGTTTCACAATGAATTTCCGAGGGAATAAAGTTAATTGATATCTAGTCGGATCCAGGCTTCACAATAACTTGCTTGAAAAGATGAAGTTAAATTGATATCTGGTCGGGTCCAGGCTTCACAGTAACTTGTTGGGGTAGAGGCAAACTCTATTGTGGTAAAGAAGCTAATCCCTTGTCTGGTTGAGTCCAGGTTCTTCAATATCTCGAAGAGTTTAAACTTTTGTCTGGTCGGGTCCAAGCTTCAAAGTACTTGGAGAGTTGCACTATTATCTGGTCGGGTCCAGGCTTCATAGTATCTGAAAGGTTTTCACTATTATTTGGTCGGGTCCAGGCTCTATAGTAACTTGAGAAGCTGATTATTATCTGATCGGGTCCAGGCTTCATAGTAGCTTAAAAATTATACTATCATCTGGTCGGGTCCAGCCTTCATAGTATCTTTTGGAGATAGTAAGGGTTTTGTTGATGACTTCACTGGGGATTAGGGGTTGTGGCCATTTGATTTGTAATAGTCTGAGATGCCCACTCAAGCTGGAGAGGATAGACTATACCGGGGAAGATAGACTCAACTGGGGAGTTTAGACTATGCCGTGGGAATTTTGTTGTTTGTTGATTGTTGTATGTTAGGGAAATAAACCTTGTTGGGGAAATAAACCATATTGATGAATACTTGATGAACTGCTGACGAGGTGAGTTCCTTTGAGGAAGAGATCCATAAGGCTTCTTCTTTTAGGACCAACTTAGCTGGAGAGATATATGTCAAGAGATTGAGACTCTGGTTGGGAATCAACCTATGCAAAGAGACTTTGTGGGTAACTCTGTTGAGGAAAGGTTTATTGTAGTCGGTCTTGTGGGGATAATGCTAATGAAATAACTCTATAGGGATATTCCATATACATTAAAGATACGTTTGCTGCTTAGCAGGACACATGTGCCAAATAGTTTTAATTATGTTCACATGCATAAGTTCATTCAATTTTAGTCGTTGGACATTTTTGTATTCAAAACAAAAACAGAAAGTTTGCACTTCAAAGTATATTTGTATTGATATTTTGCCCGTAAATATGTGTTTTTGTACAAAGAGACGGAGATTCTAGTAAGAGGAAATCGTCGAAAGGAAAACAAAATTGAAAACAAAAATAACAGCCATGTGAAATGATCTCATTGCAATCCAACTCTACTATTTCCCCAATGTCTTCGAATGCCCCTTGCTGTTGATAGAAGTTGATTGGATTGATCTTGGACTGTTTGAACTCGGACCATGGTAATAAAGTCGAATGTGGTGATTCCACGGGACATAGTCATACGCTTTCAATCCTTAACTTTTGCCTGGACCTCCCTTTCGGTTTTTCAGCCCACCAGGATACCCATTTTTTCCCAAGTCGCCCTTTCAGGTTTTCAACTTGCCGGGTGTACAATCTTTTGCATATATCCCTAATTTTTTCCAAAACCTTTTGGTCTGTCGGGATGCCATTATTTTGCCTAGGTGTGTCAACCTAGCGGGTCCTTTATGCGTAGTATTTTTTAACTATATACGGTTCACATGATGCGGGAAGTCTTCACCGTCCATGGTAGTCAGCATCATGGCACCACCAGAGAACACTCTCTTGATAACAAACGACCCTTCATAGGTGGGAGTCCATTTGCCCCTGGGGTCTCCTTGTGGCAGAATAATGTGTTTTATCACCAAGTCACCAGCTTGATATACTCGAGGCTTGATCTTTTTGTTGAAAGCCTTGATCATGCATTTTTGGTACATCTGACCATGACAAACATCATCCAATCGCTTTTCATTGATCAAGTTCAACTGGTCCAATCTTCTCTGAAGCCACTCGTCTTCGCCTAGGCCTGCTTCATTCATAATCCTTAATGAGGGAATCTGAACTTCCACTGGCAGAACAACTTCCATGCCATACACTAAAGAAAAGAGAATTACCCCAGTTGACGTTCTAGCTGAAGTGCGGTAGCCATGAAGAGAAAACTGAAACATCTCATGCCAGTCCTTGTAGGTTACTACCATCTTCTGCACAATCTTCTTAATGTTTTTGTTGGCCGCTTTGACTGTGCCATTCCTTTTAGGTCTATAAGGAGAAGAATTATGATGCTTAATCTTGAACTAAGTGCAAAGTTCCATAATCATAGAATTGTTGAGGTTAGTCCCATTATCGGTGATGATCCTCTCGGGGATACCATAGCGGCAGATGAAGTTATGTTTGATGAATCTGGCTACCATGTTCTTGGTGACTGAGGCAAATGAGGCGGCTTCGACCCATTTGGTGAAATAGTTGATAGCGACAAGAATGAAGCGATGTCCATTGGAAGCAGTGGGCTTGATTTCTGCAATCATGTAAATGCCTCACATTGCAAATGGCCATGGAGCCGTCATGACGTTCAGAGGGATAAGAGGCACATGGACCTTGTCAGCATAGGTTTGGCATTTGTGGCAAGTTCTTGAGTGTTGATGGAAATCAGTTTCTATTGTTGACCAATAGTAGCTAGCTCTTGGGATCTTTTTGGCCATAGTATATCCGCTTGAGTGAGTCCCAAAGAGACCATCGTGCATATCTTCCATAATTTCCTCTACCTCCTTCTTGTCCACACATCGGAGTAGAGTAGAGTCATGGTTGCGTTTGTACAAGATTTCG
This sequence comes from Vicia faba, assembly GCA_948472305.1. Lineage (NCBI taxonomy): Eukaryota > Viridiplantae > Streptophyta > Magnoliopsida > Fabales > Fabaceae > Vicia > Vicia faba. Next base: position 383,071,090 of record OX451739.1, on the reverse strand, counting down.
TTACTTAGGAATAATTTGGCTAAAAATCTTCGTAAGAACTTTCTGTCATTGATGAATGCTCCCTCAGGATATTCTTGTGCTTCAAGGTATCTCTTCACCTCTTGGTACCACGACTTTTCTATGTCAGTGTCAAGCTCGTAGTAGTGCGCAGGCTCGTCAAACCTTTCAATGGTGATCATAGGAGCTTCATTGTCCCATTTGACTTTGAACATAGAAGACATGGTGGCCAAAGCGTCTGCCAACTGATTTTCTTCCCTATGGAAGTGTTCAAATGTGACCTCTTTGAAGTAAGGAATCAGAAATAGCACAAGCTCCTTGTAAGGGATTAGATTAGGATTCTTAGTGTTCCAATCTCCTTTTACTTGGCTAATCACTAAAGCGGAATCCCCAAACACGTTCAAATGCTTGATCCTGAAATCAATGGGAGCCTTCAGACCCAAAATACACACTTCATACTCAACCATGTTGTCCGTGCAATCGAAGCAAAGTATGGCAGTGAAAGGAGTGTGGCAACCTTCAGGAGAGATAATCAGAGCACCAATTCCCTTACCCAAGGCGTTGGAAGCCCCATCTAAGACCATAGTCCATCGGGATCCTTGTTCAGGTTTGTCATATGGTCTAGGTTTCGCGCAGTATGTCACTAGCATGATGTTCTCATCCGGGAAGTCAAAGTTCATAGATTGATAATCATCAACAGCTTGATGGGCCAAATGATCTGCTATTACGCTTCCTTTGATGGCCTTTTGCATTGTGTATTGAATATCGTACTCGGTCAAGATCATTTTCCATCTGGCTATTCATCCGGAAAGAGCAGATTTCTCGAAGATGTACTTGATTGGGTCCATCTTAGAAATCAACAGAGTGGTATGAGTCAGCATATACTGTCTTAGTCGGTGATCAGCCCATACCAGAGTGTAGCAAGTTTTCTCGAGCAGTGAATATCTGGTTTCACATTTGGTAAACTTTTTGCTCAAGTAATAAATAGTATACTCTTTTCGGCCAGACTCGTCATGTTGGCCCAAAACACACCCCATAGAATTCTCTAGCACCGTTAAGTACATGATCAAGGGTCTTCCTTCAACTGGAGGCATGAGAATAGGAGGTTCTTGCATATATTCTTTTATTTTTTCGAAGGAAGCTTGGCATTCATCATTCCATTTGACTACTTGATTTTTTTTCAAGAGTTTGAAGATTGGTTCACAAGTAGAAGTCAAGTGAGATATGAAGCGGGCGATGTAATTGAGACGACCCAAGAATCCTCTAACTTCCTTTTTAGAGTGGGGGACTAGCATTTTTTGGATGGCCTTCACTTTGGCAGGATCGACTTTGATGCCTTTACCGTTGAAAACAAAGCCTAGAAGTTTTTCAGATCATACTCCAAATGCGCACTTGTTATGGTTCAACTTTAACTTGTACTTTTTCAGCCTCTCGAATAGTTTGTACAGGTGATCGAGATGTTCCTCCTCAGTTTGTGATCTAGCAATCATATCATCCATATATACCTCTATTTCATGATGGAGCATATCATGAAACAAAGCTACCATAGCCATTTGATACGTTGCCCCTGCATTCTTCAATCCGAACGGCATGACCTTATAGCAAAAGGTTCCCCATTGCGTATAGAAAGTGGTCTTCTCCATGTCTTCAGGAGCCATCCTAATTTGGTTATAGCTGGAGAAACCATCCATGAAAGAGAAGACTGTATGCTGAGCAGTGTTATCAACCAAGACATCAATATGAGGTAGAGGGAAATCATACTTGGAGCTTGCCCTATTCAAATCCCTATAATCTACGCACATACGAACTTTTCTGTCTTTCTTCGATACTGGCACCACATATGCAACCCATTGGGGGTAAGATGTCACAGCTAGGAATCCTGCATCAAATTGTTTCATCACTTCAACTTTTATCTTTTCTGACATGCCAGGCCTCATGCGACAACCTTTTTGTTTGACAGGAGGGAAATCTTCCTTTTTCGGCAGACGATGAAGTACAATGTCGGTATCCAACCCTGGCATATATTCATACGACCAAGCAAACACTTCCACATAATAATGCAACATCTGAACCAATTTGCTTTTGACACTACTTTCCAGGTTAGCGTCGATCTTGACTTCTCTCTTGTCTGTCTCGGTACCTAGATTGATAACTTTAACTGACTCTTCGTGCGGCTGAATAGATTTTTCCTCTTGTAATAGAAGTCAGGCTAGTTCTCCCGGTATTTCACAATCTTCCTTGCCTTCCTCTTTGGCTTGGTTAATTGTACATTCGAAATCATAGTCGACAATAGTAGAGTTATTGGCAATGAGATCCAAAGTGGATAAGGACCTGCAAGAGTGTGTGTGTGTGTGTGTGTGTGTGTGTGTGTGTGTGTGTGTGTGTGTGTGTGTGTGTGTGCATGTAAGATACATGGCTATTTTGAAAAACGTATTTGAAGAAAAAAATAAAGAAAATGAGCACAAAGATTTGAATGCGAAAGTCCAATGATTTGTATTGAATGATCATATGATAAAATGAACATAAATAAAACCCTTGACAAATGGACCATAGTGCCCCGGGCCAGGCTAATGGCTTAAAAGTCATTGTTTAATATTACAGACAAAATGTTCTTAAATTAAAAGAAAGCAATAAACAAGTGATTACTCCTCAATGAAGGAGATGGGAATGAAGTCCTTTTCTTGCCAATTGTTGAGTTCTGTTATAGTAGGATATACCCAATCTTCAAATGCATACTAATCATCAAAATCACCCACAACATTGACTCCATGACTTCCAATACGGAGAGGGGGCTTCCCTGCACGAGCGCGCCTCACTTCCTTCTGAGCCTTGACAGTAAAACCCAAACCATACTTGTCCGCTTTGAATGGGATCTTGAGGAGTTGCCCCTAAGTATCACGGCTTCCTTCTTCGACTGCAGCACAAGCATCCTTGAATGAAACCATCTTTGGTACGACCTTAGCAGCCTTGGATGCATCCGAGGAACATTAGGCAGTAGCAATCAATGGTGGCACAACTTCAAAAGCTTGACACGGGGTCTCTATAAATTCTCCATCCATCTCCACGTATTTGAAAGAGTTGAGTTGGCTTACCATGAACTCCTCCTCACCACAGACAGTGACAATTCTTCCTTTGACCGGATACTTGAGCTTTTGATGAAGAGTTGAGGTTACTGCCCCAGCTCCATGGATCCAAGGGCGACTCAACAAATAGGAGTAGGCGGGACGGATATCCATGATGTAAAAGGTAGAGTTAAAAATCTGTGAGCCCACCTTGATCGGGAGGTCCACCTCTCCATGAACTGTTCTTTTGGATCCATCGAAAGCCCTCACAATGATATCACTTGGTTTCAAAACTAAACCTTCACAGTCTAAACGGTCTAACGCCCCTTGGGTAGCATGTTCAAAGAAGAGCCAGTGTCGACCAGAACATGTGCTAGGGTGGTCCCCTTGCACTCGACAGAAATATATAGAGCTTTATTATGGTTCTTCCCAAGTGGTGTCATATCAACATCTGAGAACCCTAAACCATTATCGATTGTCAAGCTTGCCACGTAATTTTCAAACTGGTCGGTTGTGGTCTCATGAGGGACATGAGCCTTCTTCAAGAATTTGATTAACGCCCGAACATGAGCATCGGAACAGAGTAGCAAAGACAACATAAAAATCTTAGAAGGGGTTTGCCCCAACTGCTCCACAATCTTGAAATCGCTCCTTTTTATAATTTTTAAAATCTCATCCATTTCACGAGTGAAGTTTCTCCATAAGAAACGTCCTTTGCGGGTATTTCCTTCTCAACAGGCTCAACTACCCTTCTCCTTTCCTCTTGTATCAATACTTGGCTTAGCAGCAGTGATGCGAACATGTGCCTTTGTAACAACTGGTGGTGAGATGTTGGGTGAAAAGATTCTCCCAGTTCTGGTTACCTTACTTGAGCCAGTTATATTACCAACGTCATCAACTTTGTCTTCTTCAATCCAAGCATATTGTTTTATCCCATGGTAAAACACCTCAGCACCATAGTTCCATGGCATTGCTTTGTTGAAAGAGTAAAGAATTGGCCCGGGAGCGGTAATTATTAGGGGAGCAACAGTTGGTTCATTTGAAATCCTGATAGGACCCTTGGAGGAAATCCTAAGAGGCCTATTTGAGATAGTTATGATGGAGAGATATTCACATTTACTGGTCAGACTTTTGGCAGGCAGAGTCTTCTCAAATAGGATCTCATGGCTATTCATCAGGCGTTGAATGCCTTCCTTTAGCCCTTCGCATTCATTGAGTTGTTTGGCACAAAAAATACAGTCCTTCACACAACCAGGGAAAATCCTGGCCTTCAACAGATTCTTTTTTATGGTGATTAATGGAGTAGTCAATTCTTCGATAGAGGAAACGAAAACGATATCTTTAACAGCATTGACACCCTTGCCATGATTTGGCATAGGCGCGGTGATTACATTCGGAGTTGGAGGAGGATCAAATTCAATAGTCTTGTTATCTATCAAGTCTTGAATTTTATTCTTCAGTGCACAACATTGGTCAGTCTCATGCCCGGGACTACTTGAGTGATATGCACATTTAGCATTCGGATTGTACTTTGGTGAAGAGGTATCTGGACTGGCCGGAGGATCGCGCAATGTCACCAAATTAGCCTTTAGTCAGTGTTGTAAGTCTTGGGATAGTGACATTCCTATCCTCGTGAATTGTCTTCTCGGAGTTTCAAACCGTTGATGATTGGCAAATGGTCTTTGAGCAGGAGTTGGATTGGATATTCGGACAGCATTAACAGACGGACGGTCATCCTTCTTGGTACGGGACCTTGCCCCATATTCAGCATTGATTTCTTTCTTCGCGGTAAAAGGTTTCTTTATAGGATTGGAGGTGGAGGCAGATGCCATGGGAATATTCCCGCTTTTGATGTCGCTTTCAACCCTTTCACCGGTTAAGATTAGCTCGACGAAACCGGAAGAAGAACAGCCAACCAATAAGTTAAAGAATGGACTAGATAAAGTACCCATAAACATATCAATGTGCTCCCTATCAGTCAAAGGTGGATGAACCCTACTGGCAAGGTCTCTCCATTTTTGGGCATATTCTTTGAACCCTTCATTCTTCCCCATTGTCATATCTTGCAACTGAACTCTTGTTGGCACCAAGTCGGTGTTATACTGGTATTGGTGGTAGAAAGCGGTGGCTAAGTCTTCCCGTGTATTGATACGGGAACCATCCAACCGATAAAACCACTCTAGTTGCGTCCCATCCAAACTTTCTTGAAAAAAGTGAACCCAGAGTTTCTTATTAGCGGTGTGCGGATGTATCTTACGCACATAAGATTTCAGGTGAAGTTTAGGATAAGAAACCCCATCGTACTTTGCAAATACTGGTATCTTGAATTTGTGGGGAATGACAACCCCAGATATCAAACCCAAATCATCAAAATCCAAACCGGGGACGGCTTGAATCTCTACGGCCTTCAATCTATCTTCTAACTGCTTGTACTTGACACCGGCAGGAGGATACTGCTCGTCAAAATAATCATCATCATCAGACACTTGATCATTGATACACCCAGCATGGGTTCTCCTAGCTTCTCCAATCTGACTCTTATCTTCCTTAGATGAGTCTTCCACTATCGGGATCTGACGGACTGACTCTTTGAATCTTCTACCCATGTTGACCAGGGCTTTCCTCTTCGGTTTATTTTTAGCTACTAGCAACGCCATCAAGTCTTGTTGCCCCTTGGCTAGGGTCAACAGAGTCTCCTGAAACTGAGAGTTTTGTGCTTGTAGGTATTTCACTGTTTTCTCTAGATCCATCTTGCTGAAATAAACAGCAGAAAGATAAGGAAACATGTCATGAAAAACCTGTTATGTTATGATGCACGGAAGATGTACATGCAAATGATTTCAAGGATTTATGAAATTTAAATTTGTATAGACAAAAATGAACAAACGTCAAATTTCAGTAATTAGTTCAAAATGATTACATCATGCCTCTTGGGCTTACAAAATGAATCTCTAAGATAAAAAGACCGAGCGCATCCTCTTCGGTGCAATATAGGCGTTCACGCTTTGCTCTTCATGTAGCTGCTTTGTAAGCTCCAAGACCCTTTTCTCACTAGCGTATAATTGAGCTTCGAAGGTATCTCATTCTTCCTTCAGCTGAATCCAACCCTTTTGCAAGTCTTCAAGGGAAGTAGGCATGTCGGGATGGAGGACAGTGTACGGAACATCTCCTTCAACCACAGGTTCCATGATAAGTGGTAAGATGGAGGGATAAGGCATCATGAGCTTCTGAGCACGAGCTCGTACCCATCTAAGGTAAGGCTCAAGGGGAATGGAATTCTTGTGTCCCAGGATCTTACTATCCACTTTGTTTACCATCCTCCAAGCTCCTATAAACCTCTGACAGTAGCCTTGATCATCGCTCTCGTAGTCGAATACCACTCCTTGAATGAGCATATCATGAGGACCATCTCTTCGGGCATATTCAAATTGTCGTAAGGCTAAGCAAGGGTTGTAAGTGATACCTCCCCTAATGCCAAGCAAAGGGACGTTAGGGAATTCCCCACAACCGTCAATGATAGTAACATTCTCCAAGGATCGAGAACACCAATGAATATCTGAATGTCTGAGCGTCATCAACCTATGGGACCACATCAAACCTTGCTCATTCTTTAACACAGACCGGGGAAGATGCGAAATAAACCATCTAGCCAAGAGAGGAGTGCAACACATGAGGATCCCCCTCTTCCTCATAGTGCGAGAGTGGAGAGAATGTAGGATATCTCCCAACAAAGTAGGCACCGGATTGCGAGACATGAAGATTTTGACAGCATTTAAATCTTTAAGTTGGTCCGGATTTGGAAACAAAACCATCCTATAGATGATAAGGGCCAATATTTCTTCAAAATCTTGTAAATCCAAAGAGTTCCAACAATCTTGAGCTTTCTCAAACAAGAACTTGGCTAAGAAACCTTTGACACCACTCCTTGTTTCCCAATTAGTCGTGACATCAGATTGTTGCAAATGTAGTGCTCGGGAAATCTCTTCCGGTCTTAGATCTCTTTCAGAACCGTTGAAAGGTAGTTGATTGAGAATAGGAATCCTTAAGAGTTGAGAGAATTATTCCATAGTAGGTACAAGCTGATAATTGGGAAAGGTGAAGCAATAGTGTAGAGGATCAAAGAACTGGAAAAGCACCTTCATTATATCTTCATCAGTACTAGAGGTTACCAAGTTTAGGAGGCGACCATGTTTTTCGGTGAATGAAGAATTCTCGGGGACCCTTGATGCTAACTCTTTGAGTTGAGAAGGAATTCTTACGAGATTGACTTGAATGGTTTTCCTGCAGATGGAAGTCATGTCCTACAAAAAAAAACAAAGATAAATCCCAATAATCCTTTGAAATGGTTAGTGAGAATGCTCATGATGTTATGATGTTTATGATGTTATGTACAAGTAAGCATATATACACAAGACAAACAAGTCCTTTGTTTTAGGCTTTCATGGAGTCTCGTAGGTAAGTACCCTCTTGAAGTTTAGTTGGCTCAAACCTGTCCTAGAAATAGTAATCGGGTTCTAAGGGATCTCAATATCACTGATCTTTCTTATCAGGCATTGTTTCAGCGCAAGCCTCTTTCATAGAGACCGAAATATCCTGAGAAGTCTAATCTCAATGAGTGTAGTATCGAGTATTAACCAACTCCAGACTGCACCAAAGACGGTTATCTCACTACTTCCTAATGGCCAAGTTGGTCAAGTAAAGGTTCTAAAGTCAGTTAGTGCTTCATGACACCACACAACGGCCCCGTATTCTCCTTGACTACTCAAGGGCTACCGGTACCCACAAATGTGTCACACTAACGTAGCTATTGCTTAGACCATATCGGTATACCCCGCACAGTTTCCACAACGTATTGCTACTTACCTATAAGGTATCCCAAATTCGGGTAGAGGATTAAAATAAGCCCAAACAAGGAACCAAAATGTAAAGCAAACAAATCAAATAATGAAAGCAAGTAAAGGTGATCTAGCCCTAAGGTAACACCACTTTTAACATTTTTCCCCAACAGAGTATCCAGTTCTGTAAATACGGTGGGAGAACTGACTTGGGATGTTTTGCATTTATCGCAAATATTGCGGTTAGCAAGAGTCTCCACCGACTTTTATTTTATCCAAAAGGAAAGGTGGAAAACAACAGGAAAGACCTTTGAGATTATTTCTTGAGTTCGGGGGGTAGATTATGAAAAGGTAAGGTATTAGCACCCTTTTCGTCCATAGTTATCTATAGGCTCTTAGTTGCTTTCTATATCACTTGCTTTTGTTTGAAAATGTGCTTTGTTTGGAAAATGTGCATTGTGGTGATTTTGAAAGTATTTTGAAAAGGCGCCTTCGTTTAGGAAAACTTTGTAATAGTTCTCGTTCGTATGAACGTATACAAAGTGTTGGACTTTTGAAAATATTTCATATTTTGAAAGTGTTTGGTGTTTATTTTGAAAGTGTTTGTTTTGAAAATGAGCAAGGATGTTTATTTTGAAAGTGAGCAAGAAACTAGGAACAATCTACCTACTCAAAAGTCTTTTGTTTATTTCTTCCTTCCTTTGATATTGCTATCTTAGCATTGATTTGGTAAGAAGTCTTATCTTTGGATGTAAAGGGACAGGCGTGGGTCATCGTATAGTCATGATAGCAATGTTGTGAGATATCTTAGCATTTCTTTTTGAGGGACTAAGATCATTTTGAAAGGCAACATTTGTAGCGTCATCGAGGGACTATGATCTTGTATTTTTATTGTTTTTGCTAAGGCATCCCACATGCATAACATGGCCATTTTTGTAAGGCAACGAAGTGGAGTTAACCCTAGGGGTGCAAGTGTACAAGTGTGTTTGATTTACATGCATTGTTTATCTTGAATTAGGGTTTACTAATTGTTGATTTTAGTTTTGCCATACAAACCCTAATTACTAACATTTATATGAAAGTGATAAATTTCGGAAAGTAAAATTACTACGCTATTACATCATTAGGGGAGGGGGTATACAGATTTACAAATGGGGATTGCAAGAAAATTAAACCTAATTATCTATTACAACCATATTGAATAATGTACAAGAATTGAATAAATGTGCAAAAAAATAAATGGAAAGGAAATGAATTTTGTTTGGTTTTTGTGAAAGGGTTTAGCTTTGACCTAATTAAGAAAAATGATTAGTTAAAATTAAATAAAATTAAACCTAAACTAATTAAGAAAAGAAAATAAGTTCGAAGCATTTTTAGAGTTTTTTATGAAAAGGTTTTAAGTTTAATAAAAATAGTATGGAAATTAATTAATTAAAAGAAACCTAAATTCTAAGTTAATTTTAATTTAAAAGAAAATAAAATAAACTTGAGTCTAATTATTATTTAAATTTAAAAAGAAAAGAAATTAAATTTGTTAAGAAAATGTTTTTTGGGTCTTTTTATATTTAAAAGAAATAAAATATAAATTATTTTAAATATGTTAACAAACAAAATAAAACATTTTTGGATTTTTGATTAATAAAAATCATAATAATATTATTAAAAATGATAAAGATGATAAATAAAAATAAAATGAAATAAAATAAGAAAAAAGAAAGTAAATTAAAATGAAATTATAAAAAAATGTTTGGGCCAGATGTGTGAAAGCAGGCAGGGGGGTTAGGAGTTAGCAAAAATGACAAGGCCCACTATTGGAGGCCCGTGCGCTAGCTGTTTGGAACAAAAGAAAGAAAATGTGAAAAAAAATAATGAAAAGTGGCAGCGCTAGGGCTTGAACCCACACCGTAGACATGAAACGCGCGCTGCCTTGCCACTGGGGTGGCTATACATCTGTTAACATAAGTAAAACAAAAAATACATAACATAAACCCAGTCCTGAAAGTGACTTCATTTTCAACCTCCAGCCATGGTTCCTGTAACTTGCTCATTTCTCAGCAAAAATGAAAGATGCAAACATGAAAGTTGCTCCATTTTTCCATACGAATCCAACCATATAAATATCATAAGCTATAAATCAAAGATGAATGAGAATTTCTAAAAGTACCAAATTCTGACCTAACTTTTTTCAGAGATTCAAACCCAAAATTCTCTAAGCTCAATCAATATAAATGAAATCTATGGACATGTATAGTTTCGGGGCAATGATGTCTACATTTTATCTTCACAAATGCAAGCTTAACAATGCCTAAATGAAAATATAGAAGTTCAGAAAAGATACCTAAAAATTGGAAATTGGGAAATGCAAATGAGCTTGATTCAAGGTGCTACAATGATCGGGTTAGCTTCCTCAAGTCCCCAGGAAGCTAATGCAATGATTAGCTTGAGCAATGGATGGCTGGAATGGCCTGGAGAAGTCCAGTTGCAGAGCTCTGTTTTTGAGTTTGGAAGATGATGAAGATGGAGTTACAGTTATGAAACAGGGATGGAGATGGATTATATTTGATGTATATAAGCTTTGTGATTGATTAGGAATGAAAACGCACGAGGGAAATGTGAGTTTTGGTTTCAAAGTCAGAATGTGCATATAAATGGATTTTTGATGCAAGTTATGATTTGAGGGAGTTTGGGAGAATTTCAGGATGCTTAAGCTCGTGTCTTAGCTCACAAATAGTGCCTCTATTTATAAGCAACAAGTTTTGAGACTTGTAGTTAATCAGAATTCAAAATCAAATGTTTAAGCTCAACATGTGATTTTCTTGAAAAATAAAGTTTCAATGCTTTGTACTTGCTATTGTAGAGTGGTTAAACTTTAAACAGGCTTGCTTCTGACTTTGTAGATGGAGTCTGATCAGAGGGAACAAGTGAGAGGCTCAAGAATTGACTTTGTGCATAAAGTTTGCTTTTCAATAATGGCAAATGGAATTGGACAATGCTTAAACCACTTGGATTATAGCTCAAAAGTTTGTGTAATACATTAATTATGGATAGATACACAAGTTAGAATACCTGCAAAGTAAGATTATGCAGCCTAACATTGAGATTGGATTATGTGTTCATCAAGAAATGGCTTGTAATTCAAGTTTGAAACCCTAACTTCTTGCCTTCGATTCTCTTAGCTCAAGTATGATTTTAATGAGTTCTTGGACATTTTGGAAATCTTGTAACATCCCTTACAAACTTCATGTTGGGCATTTTTTAAAATTCAATTTGGAACTAGGTGAAAATTTTCCATGAAGTTAGGTCAAAATCCTGCCTAAACTAGGGCAAATATTCACTAAGTCTTCAAGTTTCATGAGCATGTCTTCACAAAATCATAACTTGAAATCTAAGAATTTCAAGAAAAAATTTCCACCCTACAATGTTTTATATCTCATTGAGATCTACAACTTTCATGTTGGAAGTTTCCTTTGAATCATCTTGCATCATGGTGAAAAATTGGCTCAAAGTTATGAAAAAAGTGCACTTTTCCAACACTTAGAAAAATTCTAAGTTTTAGAAATTTTGACTTTTCAAAATGAAATTTGACTTTTTGATTTATTGATGAACAAGTTTCATATTTTTACATGTCTTGATGAATTGTAATCTTTGAAACTTGATTTTGATCAAAAAAAGTCAAAGTTTGACTTTTCAGTGTACAATTGACTTTTCATTAGTTGATTAAAATTCAACTATCAATCAATTGATCTTGAGAAAAGTTTTGAGCCATGCCATTAGGTCAAAATGATGTATTTGAATCCTTGAGATCATAACTTAAACCAATAAATCATTTGCTAGGTCAAAAATCAAAGATTGCACTTTCTCAGCCAAAACCCTAATTTTGACCATTTTACCCTTTTGATGTTCTGATCAAATTTCTTGAGGAATTGTGATCCAAACTTTATCAATTGACATATATGAGTTCAAGGTGTTGATATGTACCAAAAATTATGAAGTTTGACTGTAAATTGACCACATTTGACTTTTTCCCCAATATAGTTGATTTTAGGTCAATTGATCAATTGACTGAGCAAAAATGTGATCCAAGACTTGAGACTTGACATGAGCAATATTCAGGGTCAAAAATGATCCATGATAGTCATATGGGTAATTAGAAGTCCATTTGTCCTTGTGCAATCTCAAACCCTAATTTTCAGTTGTCAGTGCCTGAGGAGGTGTCTTGAGTTGATCAAACCTTGTGCAGTCTTGAATCAATGGAGATCTTATGAGAGATTTCTTGAGAAATGAGAGAGAAAATTTTGGGTTACAACAGATACGGTGTCATAACCGACTGTTATATTATTTTTGCATTTGTGTTTGCAAATGTTGCGGTAAACAAGAGTCGCCACCGACTTTTCTTTTATCCAAATTAAGGAAAGGGTGAAAAGAACAGAAAAAGGCATATTCGAGAATTTTCTGAGTAAGGGGGGTATATTATGGAAAGGGAAGGTGTTAGCACCGTTTTTATCCGTAGTCTCCTACGGAATCTTAGATGCTTAGCTCATTTTTTAAATACCTTTTGCTTTGTGGTTTTTTTTAAAGTATTTAAAAATGCCTTAATATGGCGATTCGCTTTATGATAACTCTTGTATCAGTCCTCAAGAGTGTTGATACAGAGTTTTGAAAAAGGTTTTTTAAATGTCTTGTGTAAGTGCAAAAAGTTTGTTTTTGAGCAAGTATTTAATAACTATCTACTTTTACTCGGAAAAGTTCGTCCTTTTCCTCCAATCTTTTAGACAGTGCTATCCTACTATTAGTGAGTAGGTAGCCCTATCGTTGGATGTTTGAGGGACGTTCGAAGGGACGTAAAGTCATAAAGGCAACATATGGAGACGCTTTAGCAATTTTGTTTAAGGGACGAGATCATTTACCGAAAGGCAACACTGTAGGGTCATCGAGGGACTATGATCTTTTGATTTATGGGTCTTTGCTAAAGCGTCCCCATATTCGAGGGACATGACTGGTTTATTTCTGAAAAGAAACCAAAGTGGACTTACCTTAGAGGTGTATATGTGCAAGTGATTCAATTAAGTTCATTTATCTTTGTTATTAGGTTTGCTAACATTTTGTTTTTAGTCTTTCCGTACAAACCTAGTTACTAATAGTTAATATTGTGCAGAAATTTAAAGTGCGGGAATCATAAATCCTACGCTATTACAATGCTTCGGAGAGGCGGTATTTGCATGTCCAAAAAATGGGGGAAGAAAATAAAGAAAGCAGTAAAATCCCTAGTTAATTATCTATTATATACTGTCAACAGATACATAAATATGAAAAAATAGAAAGGAAATATTGAACGCGCGCGAAATGGAGAAGAACGTCTAAAACCCTAGGAAATTTCTAAGTAAAATAAGAAAATCTTTTTGGTTTTTTAATTAAATAGTTAAACTAAATTAAATGAGAAAGACTAAATTTAATCCTAATTAATTAAATAAATAAAAGAAGACTAACTCTAATATTTTTTGTATTTTTGTTAAGAAATATTTGAATTAAAAAACCTATTTCTAATTGATTTTAAATTGATAAAGTAAAGTCAAAATAATTAGGTTAATTAATTTACAAAATTAAAATTAATTTTAGAAAAAATACTAAGTCTAATTATTATATATTTTTTCTGATTTTATATTATTATGGAAAAAATGATTAAATGAAAATATACAATAAAACAAATTAAAAAAAACAAATGGGCCTGGTGTTATAAGTAAATGGGGGTGCGTTTTTGAAATTTGTTAGGCCCATGATAGACCAGCCCAGACTCTGCGCCTAATCCAATGTCACTGGCTTTTGAGGATCCATCATGAACATCTAGATCTGGATCGTTTGATCTGGCACTGATGAGATCCAATGGATGTATTAGAAAAATAAAATTGCTGGACCTGGGACTCGAACCCAGGTCCTCTCCCTTTTCACATGCGCTGCCTTGCCAACTGAGATGCTGTTTCATTCGTTTATATAAATAACAAAACAATATAATATGTAAGACGAGAGTCTGAAATATATTTGAAAATAAAAACACGCGCGCTGGCTCCAGTGGACCAATAGGATTATATCATTTTGCCACGCGGACTCCACCTGAGTCAACTATTTGCAAGGGTGCCGGAGTCAAACTCCGGTCACCTTCTTCGGCCATCAAAAATTCTAAAACCTGCAAAAAAAGGCAAAATTCAAGGTTTAAGCTTTAGGCTACCCCCCAAATTGGGGTCTGCGAATTTAACCATGGGGTTAGTTTCCCCTGAAATGGCCTCTACCATTGAGAATCATGCACGCTTGAAAATTTGCCCTAAAAATGGCAAATCTTTGCCATCACGCCTAAACTTGCATGTAATAGATCTAAACATTCGCAAACATCAATATGAACATATGTATGCATATAAAAATAATTTATATCGTATTTAAAGGAAGTTTGAGATCATGCAATTTTACCAAATCGGTGATAGATCGTGCGTGCATTTTGGAGTGTGTTGGGCTTGTGTGATGACAGGAATGGAATCCTGGAACCTCCAGGGAGTTGATGGAAGGCTTAGAAGGAGTTGAATATGTCTGGAATTCGTTGTTTGGATTTCACAACTTTGTTGAATTTTTTCAATTTCGTGTGGTTCTTCTCAGGTAATTTTTCGTGTCAGTAATGCTTGCAGGAAGATAGTATATATAGAGGAGATGAGGGAACAAAGTTACAAGAATCCAAGGAACTAAGGTCATCTTTAAAGCCATTATTCATAATTTGAGAAATTGCCAAAACTTGAGATTTCATGCCATGTTTGAACAACATGCACCTGGTCATGTTTTGCACGAGTTCTTGGACCCAAAACCAACCCATTTCATCAGCCCATATTTCCATAACAATTATTTAATATTTTATGCTATTTTATTTTGTTTTTATTTGAATAAAACAAAATAAATAAGGATAAAATAGGTAGAAATGGAAAGGCGGTGTAGAAATGATTTTAGAGGTCTTTCATAAGGTTAGGAAGATCTTTGAAACCCAAAAAGTTAGGCCATTCACCTAAAAGTTTAATTTTGTCCAATGTACAATTCTTGAATTTTCCAAAAATTTTCCAACTTGGGCAAGCCATAACTTGCTCAATTTTCATCTCATGATGATGATATTGGACTTTTAGAAATCCAAATATTTCTACTCAAATCCCTCTTTATATCAATTTTGCCTTTAAAAAACTTTACCTTGATGTAAATGGTCTTGACAAAAAGTGTCTTTTGTTGACTTTAAGAAAATGACATGTAATGTATAAGCTTGTATCTTTCAAATGGTGCATGTCTTGAACTTGAGGACAAAAGAGAGGTCGTAGGGAATTGGATTATCTTCGAAATAAGCTTTGTTTGGGGTAAAATGGATGAAGTATGTGAAAGTTATGCCTGGTCAAAGTTCAGTTGACTTTTCCTATAGAAACCCTAATTTAGCAATTCTTGACTTTTGATAGATTAGGAGCATTTCTTGAGGAAATATGATCAACCATTGATCAAATGATGGATATCACTTCAAAATGTTGATGTTGACCAAAAATCTTGAAGTTTGACTATATATAGGCCACAATTGACTTTTGACCTAGCATAGTTAATTTTTAAGCATTTGAGCAATTGACTGAGCAAACTTGTAGTGCAAGGCATGAAACTTTGCATGGACAATCTTGAAGTAATATTAGGACAATGGAGAACATTTGAGACTTTTGGAGTTCACACATCTTTGTGAAAAGTGAAACCCTAATTAGAGGTTCATTGCTTAGGAGGAGAATTTGTCTGGTCAATTTTTTGGTCAACCTTGAGCAATTGAGGACCTCTAGGAGCATGTCTTGAGTAACAATGAGAGGGAAATTTTTGGGGTACAACACCATGGCTTCCAGAGCAGATCTGATCGCTTACACCCGAGTGCACGAACAAGATGTCATGGACACCCTCGGCTATGGTTTCAACACGGTCGTTGAGCAATTGAGGATTCTGAACCCGAGGGTCGAGATTGTGGTTGAAGGGGCGGGTCCCTTCAACCAAGTGGTTGATGGGAATATATTTTATCCCCCCGGTAATAGTGACAGAGAAGATGAAATTTGATTAGTTTTTAGGGTATGCGTGCCAGTTCTCATTTTATTTTGGATTTGTCGTCGTCGTGCCTAATTTGTAATTATTTGAACAGCGTCGGCCTTCGTGGTTGGCATTTATGAATGCCTTTGTTTTGTTTTCATGTTTATTTATTCATAAATAATTCCTCTTCGTTGTTTCTGAATCACTTATTATATGAATATTCGTATATTCCATGTGTGGAGATGTATGTTCAACCTTTGTTGTGGTCGACACAAGTTTCCATGAGAGTTTGTGGTTTCCATGTGTAGAGATATGTGCTAGACCCTCATATTGTTCGACACATGTTGGGATGTGTCGAGGAGGCGGAGTAGGGATCCGCAGAACGAGTGTAAGATCGCAGTTGGGATCCTAAACTTGTAGCGTGAAATGTCCATCGCGAGCTGGGTGTTCTGCCATGTTGGGTACTTCTATAGCAAAGCTCGATTGAGGTGTCCCTATTGGGCTAAGATCTTGCTCATGAAATGAACAAAATCTCTCCTTTCGCTGATGTTTGGAGGCTATATTTAGGGTTTTGACTGTACAATCTTGAGCTGAATGCCTTGAAACTTGATATGAGGATGCTTGACCATGTTTGTAAGCATATGAGACTCGATTGAGCCTTTGAACACTTCCTTTTCTTGATCAACACACAAACCCTAGTTTTGACTGTATGGAGGCCTTTGCATTGTGCAACTCTTGGGGAATTTTGTAGCTTGGCTTGGCAGTTTATTGGAGAATATGGGAGGGCAAATTTTGGGGTACAACAGTTGCCCCTGTTCAATCTTCTTAGACCTGAGGATGGAGATTGGCTGACGTGCCTTTTGTAATCCGAGGGTAGAAGATGATTGGACACTAGAGTGCCCAGAAATTTGCGCTCACATGGTAGCAGTGTGGTGGGGGAATGGGCTTATAGATGCCATTTAGAGATTGATGGGTAGGATGATGGGCTTATAGATGCCATCTGGATGTTGATCGCGTAAGAGATTCCTTAGCGAGAACCTGCATACCTGCAAAAGAAAATGAGTACCTGACACGTCGCAGGAGCTGGTTTTCAGATGCTTGGTATAGATATGTCCTGACTGGTTACAGGAGCTGGGTCTGGATCTTCAAACGGTGATGAAGTTGTCTCTACTGACAGGTTGTTTCCAAGGACGAGTGGTCTTTAACGATGGGTGTCTATAACGAATGTCTATAACGACAAGTGTCTACACTGACGAGTGTCTATCATGACGAGCGTCTATCACAACGAGTGTCTATCACGACGAATGTCTATCACGACGAGTGTCTATCACGACGAGTGTCTATCACGACGAGTGTCTATCACGACGAGTGTCTATCACGACGAGCGTCTATCACGACGAGTGTCTATCACGACGAGTGTCTATCACGACGAGTGTCTATCACGACGAGTGTCTATCACGACGAGTGTCTATCACGACGAGTGTCTATCACGACGAGTGTCTATCACGACGAGTGTCTATCACGACGAGTGTCTATCACGACGAGTGTCTATCACGACGAGTGTCTATCACGACGAGTGTCTATCACGACGAGTGTCTATCACGACGAGTGTCTATCACGACGAGTGTCTATCACGACGAGTGTCTATCACGACGAGTGTCTATCACGACGAGTGTCTATCACGACGAGTGTCTATCACGACGAGTGTCTATCACGACGAGTGTCTATAAAGACGAGTGTCTATCACGACGAGTGTCTATCACGACGAGTGTCTATCACGACGAGTGTCTATCACGACGAGTGTCTATCATGACGAGTGTCTATCACGACGAGTTGTATCAGAGGAATCTTTAGGCATTGACTTAAACTGGATTTGTATTCTTTGACCGGATTTGTCTCTTATGACGGGATTTGTCTTTTCTGACGGTGTTTTGTCTATTTTGACATAGCTGATCATTCAACTGTATCCTTCCTGAAAGGTAAAGGTCAGTTATATGCAGTACGTGATATGAATCAAGCAACGGCATAAATGCAATTGTATGACATGATGCGTACATGCATGTGTCATGATGTACGAAAATGTGATGTTTATGAATGTATGCTTTCGTCTAGGAAAATAAATCCTTGACGGGTGCCGGGAAGTCACTCCTGGGCTGGTGTTGGAGAATAAGCTTTTGCTTCCGCTGGGGATGATAAGACTTTACTGAGGACGGTCTTTTCCGTGGCTATTGGCTGAGGATAACCCAGTTATATCTTATTAAGGAAATAACTCTTTGAATAAAGCCGGACGACGCGTTCGTGTTCTGCGGGGAGTGAAAATATCTGGGTCGCATTCTTTAGCCGAACCTATGATGGACAGAGCAACCGGATCTTTTAGACAACTCCTTACTGCCCCAGTTTCAGTGGGAGGAGGCACTTGTGGGAGTACTTGACGAGTCTTCTGGTAGGCAGGTGACGAGATACCGGAACATAGTCGTACGCTTTGATCCCTAACTTTTGCCTGAACCGCCCTTTCGGGTTTTCAGTCCACCGGGATACCCATTTTTGCCCAAGCCGCCTTTTCAGGTTTTCGACTTGCCGGGTGTACATGTTTTTTTTTTCATTTCATCCCTTCATTTTGCCCGAACCCTTTTGGTTCGCCGGGAAGCCCTTATTTTTGCCTAGGTGTGTCAACCTAGCGGGTCTGCGTAGTATTTTTTCGACTATGTCCACGCTCTCAGAATGTAGGGAGTTGCCCCTGTTGGAAGTATTTTGCCATGCCCCAGGTAATGGGCAATGCTCCTACTGTGCCCCTTGATTGGAGGTACTTCTGTTCACAAGGTGTTCATCGTGCGAATTTCCCTGCTGTTCAAACAAATAGTCATATGCAAACAAGGTTATTTTAAGAATGCAAAAGTCTATGTCTGTCTTGAATTTTGAAAATGCATTTTTTGTAATACAGTGTGATGTCAACTCAATATTTTACAGCAAACCTTCAGGAGTCAGGATACCTTCGTAACAGTATGCTTTCGAACTAACCCATGCTTCAGCTAGGACTTTTAAGGGTTATATCGTGGCCTGGTTCACGGTTTAAGAAACAAAGGATAAAGGCTCAAATTATTTGTACCCACCCGCTCTTCGTTATATTCTCCAAACCTATCCTCAGTTGATCGTGCGTTAGACCTTGTTTGAGTCTTTGTTCTGATGTTCCAATGATGGTTCAGATGTTGATGATTTCTTTTGGATGGGCAATCATTTTTGTTTTGGTTGTGAGACCTCTTGCTTGATTTTTGTTATCCTTTTCTTTTTTTGCCTGAACTGTTTCCTTTTTGGAATTACAGTCAGCGAGATGCCCCAGTTTGGTAAGTCTTCTTTATTGGTTTTGACTTTTTTGGGCTTTTCATTTATGATTTTTTTTTGATAATGACTGCCTGTCCTTATGATTGTTCAGAACCATCACTGTCTTTTGTTTTTGAAAAACCCATTTAGTGCCATTCATTGTGCACTTGGATCAACTGAGAGAACTACCCTTCCCCAGGTTATGATTAAGGGTTTTGATTTTCGAAAATAAAACTCCTACTTTTTTGGCTCTGATGGGTTGGCGAGGGATTATCATCCTTATAACTCCAGTGTTTAGGGGTTGAAACAATGCATGTACCTCATCAGCGGAGTCTGTTCAAAAGCATACTGTAAACCGTGGTATCGTTTTCGTCATCCTCCCTCAAGAGGCTTAGAATTATTAGTCGAACGTTGATCATCAGAAAAAAATATGAAAATAATTTGCACATAGTGAATATGAAATAATTACTTCAAAACAGACATGTGTAACGCATTAATGAAATAACCAAGTTTGACATGAAATAAAATGTCTGAACAGTTGAAAGAAAATTACAACTTGAATATTTGAATGAACAAAAACTAATCCTAGCCATGTCTTGGCAAGGGAGCAGTGATCATATTGGGAGCCTCTGGAGAGTCGAGCTGGACTTCCTTTGCGTCAATCAGATCTTGAACCCTGTTTCTCAAAGTCCAACAGTCATCTGTAGCATGCCCCGGGCTGTCGGAATGATAGGCGCAGCGAGCATTGGGATTGTACCTCGAGGGTGTCCTGTTAGGATTCTTTGGAGGGTCCATGAGGGTTACCAACTTGGTTTCCAGCAACTGTGGCAATATTTGTGACAAGGTCATGCCGAGGGGAGTAAATTGCCTCTTAGGTCTCTCTTCCCTTTGTTGATGGTGACGCTGAGGAGCACCGGCCGGTTTTGCGATAGCTAATGCGTTGACGGCACTAGATTCCCTCCTGGATGGTTTCTTTTCAGTGTTCGAGGAGTCACCATTCTGTATTTTCCCTGACTTGATGCCCGCTTCGATTCTTTCTCCGGTCAAGATTAGATCTGTAAACCCAGCAGCAGAATTCCCAATCAAGTGGTTGAAGAATGGACCAGACAGGGTCCCCAAGAACGTGTCTACCAACTCCCGATCAGTCAACGGTGGCTGCACTCTGCCAGCTAGGTCTCTCCACCTCTGAGCGTACTCTTTAAAACCTTCACTTGCACCTAACGACATACCCTGAAGTTGGGTACGTGTGGGGGCAAGGTCGGCATTATATTGATACTGCTTGTAAAAAGCAGTGGCCAGATCCTCCCAGTTACGAATGCTGATTCCATCCAGCTGATAGAACCAATCGAGGTGAGTCCCTGAAAGACTCTCCTGGAAGAAATGGATCCAAAGGTTCTTGTCTGCTGTGTAAGGCTGGATCTTCCTTACATAAGAACGGAGGTGCATCTTGGGACAGGAAGCCCCGTCATACTTCACAAAGGCAGGTGCCTTGAACTTGTGTGGAATCACCACCCCAGTAGATAACCCCAAGTCTCCGAAATCCAGTCCAGGCACTTGCTGAACCTCCATAGCCTTTAATCTGTCTTCCAGCTGTTTGTACCGGTCTTCAGCAGGAGGGTACTGTTCGTCGTTGAAGTCTGTTTCAGTGTCAGAGCCCACAGGAGTAGGGACCTCCCTTTCTTGGTGACTACCTTCCGTCACAGATGGAGGAGTCCTTTCAGCTTCAACCAAAGTGTTCCCGAGTCCGCGCCCAGTGTTAAATAGCACAGTCCTCCTCTTCTTCTTAGTCTTCTTCAGCAGCATGGTCTTCAACTCTTGTTGACCCTGAGCCAAGCCCTTGATCAGCTCCTGAAATTGGGCGTTCTGCGCCTGAAATTGGGCGTTCTGCGCCTGAAGAGCCTTGATAGATGCCTCGGTTGATGATTCAGGGTTCATAGTGCTGAAATAAACAGCGAAGAACAGTAAGCAACCTGTCAAGGGGATACCTGTAATGCAACGAGATGTATGACATGCATGCAATGATTTCAAGAATCTCGTGGGGTAAACAAGAAAATAGTTAGCATTGGAAACTGGTGGCTTGATTGAAGGTACTTCATATTGTTGAGAGTCCTTCTCCAAGGGTCAAAAGCTCACCATATCAAGTGGGTCATAGCCCCTGACAACCTGGTCTAGAGGAAAATAAATCCTCTTTGCCCCTTGCTGGGACAGTTGATTCGTCCTGACCTGCATCACAAGCCCTTGAGATCCTTGAAATGGGTTAGGATGTATGCAATGGTATGATGTCATGGTATGCATGGGGTGATGTCAGTAACCCTATTATGAGTCCTAATTAAGGACTGAAACAAACCTGCAAGAAACAAGTGTTAGATCACAAGCATGCAGATAGTCAAGTACTAAGGCACACAAGTCACACAAGAGAGAGCCCTTAGGTTTAGGCCAGCATGGGGTCTGGGTAGTACCCTCTTGAAGTTGGTGGGTTCAACCTGTCCTAATCAAAGTAACCGGGTTCTAAGGTTCCCAATATCACGGGATTGCTTTCATTGTTCATCGTTTCGATTTAGCCACTGAACTGGCGACCGAAATATTCCAGGAAAGCAACCCTCAATTGAGTGTAGTATCGAGTATCAACCAACCTCGGACTGCACCAAAGTCAGTTATCTCACTACCCTAAAGAGGCCAAGATGGTTCAATTAAGGTTCCTAAGGTCTGTTGATGCTTCATGACACCACATGGAGGCCCCGTACTCTCCTTGACTGACTCAAGGGTTACCGGTACACACCAAAGTGCCACATCAACGTAGCAGACTGTTTCAACCATGTCGGTATACCCCGCACAGTTCCCTCACAGCCTTGTTGCTACTTTCTAAAAGGTATCCCCAGATCCGGGTTAGGATCTATAGAACTCCCAAGACGGTCCCACAATAATAAAGCAAGCAAGGAAAGCAATTGAAAACACAATGATCTTAGTCCTAAGGTACACCTCACTTTAAGTTTATCCCCAGCAGAGTCGCCAGTTCTGTGATCGGTGGATCTGGAACTGACTATTTTAAAGCTGGTTCGCGAAATGTCGCGGAAGCAAGAGTCGCCACCGTCTTTTATTTTCTCCAAATGGAAAGGACAAAAGCACAGAAAAATTCCTTTAAAGAGATTGCTCTCGGTTCGGGAGGTAGGTTATAGAAAGGGAAGGTGTTAGCACCCTTTCTATCCATGGTTATCCATGGGCTCTTAGGTACTTGCTCCATGTGTTTTCAAAATTGTTTGCTTGCTTTTCAATGTGGGTTTCAAAAATATTCTTTGAAAAGTTTCAGTTCAACTCGTACGTCAGAGTGTTTGAAAAGTTTGTTTTGAAAGTTTTTGAAAGTGTGTTGGTGTGAAAAGAGTTTTTTGTTTTGTTTGAAATTAGAGCAAGTACCCTTGAGAACCTACCTACCCTAAGGAATTCGTCTGTGTAAATGTCCTTTGAAGTAGTGCCATCCCACCATTGAGAGGTAGGTAGCACCACCGTTGGAGGTGTTCGGGTCAATTCGAGTTTTAGGGACGTGGTGGTCACCAGAGCAACAGTAGGACACCTTAGAAGCTACCCTTATGCCATTGATCCTTTATTTTCCGAGGCAACCGTTTCGAGGCAACTGGATCATGTCATGGACATAAGGACTTACTAAAACGTCCTATACTCGACGACCACCTTTCGAAAGGCAACAGTGAGGCGTACCCTAGGGGTGGTGTGTGCGAATTGTGTGTCATTTTCAGTTTATTGTTTGTCTTGTCATGCATTGGTGATCTAACGATTCGATTTTATTTTTGGGCATTCATTCTTTCATGTTATTGTTTAACAGTTAAAAGTGCGGGAATTTAAAGTGCGGAAAAGATAAAAGTCCTACGCTATTACAAAGGCGAGGGTCTACAACGCCAAATTTATCCAGACCCATTTTAAAATAAATTGCAGAAAAGAAAGGTCTAATAGCTATTACATGGCTTTGGTACAAGTACATTATATTCACATAAGAAATAAATGAAACGCGCGAAAAAGAAAATACTCAAATGCGAGGGCGTTGAACCCTTTAAAGGAATTAAAATAATTAAGTTATCTAAAATTAAAATTAAATGAAAATGGTATTTTTGTGTTTTTTAGATTTAAAAGAAAAAGGAAAAAATTAATTAAAATTAAAATGCTAATTCTAATGTTTTTTAAGTTTATTATGAAAATATTGACTTTTAACCTAATTTAACTCTAAATTAATTTATGTACAATTTTTAATTTATGAAAATAAATAAATAATATTATTATTCTGAAATAAAAGGAAAATTAAAAAAGAAAATAAAAGTTATTAAACCTAAACTCTATTTTTTTGGATTTTTAGTTATTAAGAAAGTATTAAAATCTAACCTAAAATGCAACCCTAGTTTAATTATGAAAAATACTAATACTATGGCAAAAAACAAGGAAAGTTAAAAGGAAAAAGTCATTAACCTAATTCTATGTTTTTGTTTTGATTTTTATTAAAAAGGATTAAAGTTGAAAACTTAATTAAACTAAACATTTTACATGTTATTATTTATACAAAAAAACAATATTTAAAATAAAATAATTATTAAAATTTTTGACTTTTCTGATTTTTTTGAATGTTTTTTATGTTTTGTAGAAAAATAAACTAATTAATTAAATAAATAGCAAGTATAAGAAATAAAAGAAAAAAATTAAAGAAAGAATAAAAATAAAAATGATAAAGCAAACCAGGGGGGTGTGGTCCCAAATTTGGAGGTGTAGGCCTGGTGATTTTGGTCCATTTGCATTGTGAATCATTGACTTTCTGGATCATATGTGGCTTGTTGACTGGCATCCATGATATGCTTTCATCCTGATCCCTGGATTAGATCTCCAAGACGCGTGGCCAATTGATTCTGAGTGTGTATGGTGAGTCTCAATGTTAGCGTTGCATGGAAACTGGAAATGAAAAATAATATTGAATTTTGCAAGACCTGGGACTTGAACCCAGGTCATTGAGGTTACATGCGCGTGTCCCTGGCCACTGAGCCACTTTGAATTCATTTAATATAATATGGTTAACAAATAATAAATATTAAAGCCAACGCCTAATAGTCAAACGCGCGCAAATTTGAATGGACGAACCACGCTTTGCCACGATGCCTTCTTCTTCACATGCCCTATAAAACAAAACAAATGAGCAACGGTTTTGCAACCGTGGTGTTAGGCAGTCTTTCAAAAAATAGCGATTAGGTCCCTGTAGCTCATAAATTTGTCGCGAGCATATCTTCTTCTTCGTCTCAAAATGCTGAGTTCAACCATGGTGGTCATGGGCCCTAATTTTTCCTCTAGGCAAAATCCCTAATTTGAGAAAACTGTAACCCTAGGATTCGCGCATGGTGGATTCTTATATACAGTGCAAAAAGCAAATTGAATATAAGGGTTAGCTTGGAAACATCATATGGAACAAGAATATACTATTGGAATGCAATGAAGATGCTTACAATGGAGAATACGATTTCAAATATTTTGCTGTACAGTTTGAGTTAGGGGTACCAGTTCAGGGAGTTTTGGAAGATGTTTTGAATTGGAACGTGTTCAGTGATTGTCCAGGATGCTTATGGAACAAAAATTAAGGCTTGAAAAGTCCCCTAGTAGTGATTTCAGTTTTGCATTATATGGCCAAAATTTCAAATTGTCCAATGGCTTTTGAGCGAGCCTTTTGCTATGTTCTAGTTAGGGTTGGACTCAGTGATTATGCTGGAGTGGAATTGGCTTGCTAACTCACCTTAATTCAAGCTTGTGAGAGAATTGGTCTTAGGGTTTCTTCCATTAACCAAGTTTCCTTCTTTTTAGCCAAAACCTAGACTTAGTGTGCAAATGAACCCTAGCCTGATTTCTTGAGTTGGTTCATGATACATAGAAATTGTCCAAGTTCACATGACACTATTCCATTGGTTTTTAAATTTTATTTGAATTTTCAAAGAATTAAAATGAATTAAATCATCAAAAATTAAATAAAATAAAAAAATCAATATTTGGTCTTGAAATTAATCATGGGACACGTGTGTGGCATGACAAGGATGAACCAAGTGGAAAAAATGGGGCCCTTTTGTCAAAAATTGGATTTTCAAGGATAGTTGACTTTTGCCATTTCACAAAAATTTCCCAACTTCTACAAGGCATAACTTGCTCAACTTTTAAGCTTTTCACATGTTCTTGGACATTTTGGAAAGGTCTTTGAGTCCTTTAACCAATTCCTTTGGTCCCATGTCATTTTGATTTACCAATCTCAAATTATGGCCTTTGACTTAAAGTCCCTTTTTGTTGACTTTTGAAAATGACCTGTAATGTAGAAATTGATAACTTTTTGTGAGAGCATTTCTTGGACTTGAAGTATGAAGATGAGTTGTAGGAAATGTCTTTCTCTTCAAAATGAGCTTTGGATGGAATTTTTCTGATAATCCATGTGAAAGTTATGCCCTGGTCAATTTCAGTTGACTTTTTCAACTGTCCAAATATAGCAACTTTTGCATCTTTGATGATTTCTGAGCCAAATTTTGAGAATCATGATCAAGCATTGATCAAATGATGCTTGTGGCTTCAAAATGATATATTGACCAAAAATTTGAACTTTTGACTGTCAAATGACCATTTTGCCCCTACAGTTGACTGTAGTGCAATTTAGGGTTTTGACTGTACAATCTTGAGCTGAATGCCTTGAAACTTGATATGAGGATGCTTGACCATGTTTGTAAGCATATGAGACTCGATTGAGCCTTTGAACACTTCCTTTTCTTGATCAACACACAAACCCTAGTTTTGACTGTATGGAGGCCTTTGCATTGTGCAACTCTTGGGGAATTTTGTAGCTTGGCTTGGCAGTTTATTGGAGAATATGGGAGGGCAAATTTTGGGGTACAACAGTTGCCCCTGTTCAATCTTCTTAGACCTGAGGATGGAGATTGGCTGACGTGCCTTTTGTAATCCGAGGGTAGAAGATGATTGGACACTAGAGTGCCCAGAAATTTGCGCTCACATGGTAGCAGTGTGGTGGGGGAATGGGCTTATAGATGCCATTTAGAGATTGATGGGTAGGATGATGGGCTTATAGATGCCATCTGGATGTTGATCGCGTAAGAGATTCCTTAGCGAGAACCTGCATACCTGCAAAAGAAAATGAGTACCTGACACGTCGCAGGAGCTGGTTTTCAGATGCTTGGTATAGATATGTCCTGACTGGTTACAGGAGCTGGGTCTGGATCTTCAAACGGTGATGAAGTTGTCTCTACTGACAGGTTGTTTCCAAGGACGAGTGGTCTTTAACGATGGGTGTCTATAACGAATGTCTATAACGACAAGTGTCTACACTGACGAGTGTCTATCATGACGAGCGTCTATCACAACGAGTGTCTATCACGACGAATGTCTATCACGACGAGTGTCTATCACGACGAGTGTCTATCACGACGAGTGTCTATCACGACGAGTGTCTATCACGACGAGCGTCTATCACGACGAGTGTCTATCACGACGAGTGTCTATCACGACGAGTGTCTATCACGACGAGTGTCTATCACGACGAGTGTCTATCACGACGAGTGTCTATCACGACGAGTGTCTATCACGACGAGTGTCTATCACGACGAGTGTCTATCACGACGAGTGTCTATCACGACGAGTGTCTATCACGACGAGTGTCTATCACGACGAGTGTCTATCACGACGAGTGTCTATCACGACGAGTGTCTATCACGACGAGTGTCTATCACGACGAGTGTCTATCACGACGAGTGTCTATCACGACGAGTGTCTATCACGACGAGTGTCTATCACGACGAGTGTCTATAAAGACGAGTGTCTATCACGACGAGTGTCTATCACGACGAGTGTCTATCACGACGAGTGTCTATCACGACGAGTGTCTATCATGACGAGTGTCTATCACGACGAGTTGTATCAGAGGAATCTTTAGGCATTGACTTAAACTGGATTTGTATTCTTTGACCGGATTTGTCTCTTATGACGGGATTTGTCTTTTCTGACGGTGTTTTGTCTATTTTGACATAGCTGATCATTCAACTGTATCCTTCCTGAAAGGTAAAGGTCAGTTATATGCAGTACGTGATATGAATCAAGCAACGGCATAAATGCAATTGTATGACATGATGCGTACATGCATGTGTCATGATGTACGAAAATGTGATGTTTATGAATGTATGCTTTCGTCTAGGAAAATAAATCCTTGACGGGTGCCGGGAAGTCACTCCTGGGCTGGTGTTGGAGAATAAGCTTTTGCTTCCGCTGGGGATGATAAGACTTTACTGAGGACGGTCTTTTCCGTGGCTATTGGCTGAGGATAACCCAGTTATATCTTATTAAGGAAATAACTCTTTGAATAAAGCCGGACGACGCGTTCGTGTTCTGCGGGGAGTGAAAATATCTGGGTCGCATTCTTTAGCCGAACCTATGATGGACAGAGCAACCGGATCTTTTAGACAACTCCTTACTGCCCCAGTTTCAGTGGGAGGAGGCACTTGTGGGAGTACTTGACGAGTCTTCTGGTAGGCAGGTGACGAGATACCGGAACATAGTCGTACGCTTTGATCCCTAACTTTTGCCTGAACCGCCCTTTCGGGTTTTCAGTCCACCGGGATACCCATTTTTGCCCAAGCCGCCTTTTCAGGTTTTCGACTTGCCGGGTGTACATGTTTTTTTTTTCATTTCATCCCTTCATTTTGCCCGAACCCTTTTGGTTCGCCGGGAAGCCCTTATTTTTGCCTAGGTGTGTCAACCTAGCGGGTCTGCGTAGTATTTTTTCGACTATGTCCACGCTCTCAGAATGTAGGGAGTTGCCCCTGTTGGAAGTATTTTGCCATGCCCCAGGTAATGGGCAATGCTCCTACTGTGCCCCTTGATTGGAGGTACTTCTGTTCACAAGGTGTTCATCGTGCGAATTTCCCTGCTGTTCAAACAAATAGTCATATGCAAACAAGGTTATTTTAAGAATGCAAAAGTCTATGTCTGTCTTGAATTTTGAAAATGCATTTTTTGTAATACAGTGTGATGTCAACTCAATATTTTACAGCAAACCTTCAGGAGTCAGGATACCTTCGTAACAGTATGCTTTCGAACTAACCCATGCTTCAGCTAGGACTTTTAAGGGTTATATCGTGGCCTGGTTCACGGTTTAAGAAACAAAGGATAAAGGCTCAAATTATTTGTACCCACCCGCTCTTCGTTATATTCTCCAAACCTATCCTCAGTTGATCGTGCGTTAGACCTTGTTTGAGTCTTTGTTCTGATGTTCCAATGATGGTTCAGATGTTGATGATTTCTTTTGGATGGGCAATCATTTTTGTTTTGGTTGTGAGACCTCTTGCTTGATTTTTGTTATCCTTTTCTTTTTTTGCCTGAACTGTTTCCTTTTTGGAATTACAGTCAGCGAGATGCCCCAGTTTGGTAAGTCTTCTTTATTGGTTTTGACTTTTTTGGGCTTTTCATTTATGATTTTTTTTTGATAATGACTGCCTGTCCTTATGATTGTTCAGAACCATCACTGTCTTTTGTTTTTGAAAAACCCATTTAGTGCCATTCATTGTGCACTTGGATCAACTGAGAGAACTACCCTTCCCCAGGTTATGATTAAGGGTTTTGATTTTCGAAAATAAAACTCCTACTTTTTTGGCTCTGATGGGTTGGCGAGGGATTATCATCCTTATAACTCCAGTGTTTAGGGGTTGAAACAATGCATGTACCTCATCAGCGGAGTCTGTTCAAAAGCATACTGTAAACCGTGGTATCGTTTTCGTCATCCTCCCTCAAGAGGCTTAGAATTATTAGTCGAACGTTGATCATCAGAAAAAAATATGAAAATAATTTGCACATAGTGAATATGAAATAATTACTTCAAAACAGACATGTGTAACGCATTAATGAAATAACCAAGTTTGACATGAAATAAAATGTCTGAACAGTTGAAAGAAAATTACAACTTGAATATTTGA
This sequence comes from Vicia faba, assembly GCA_948472305.1. Classification (NCBI taxonomy): domain Eukaryota; kingdom Viridiplantae; phylum Streptophyta; class Magnoliopsida; order Fabales; family Fabaceae; genus Vicia; species Vicia faba. The sequence continues at coordinate 383,041,819 of OX451739.1, read as the reverse complement.
ATGAACAAAAACTAATCCTAGCCATGTCTTGGCAAGGGAGCAGTGATCATATTGGGAGCCTCTGGAGAGTCGAGCTGGACTTCCTTTGCGTCAATCAGATCTTGAACCCTGTTTCTCAAAGTCCAACAGTCATCTGTAGCATGCCCCGGGCTGTCGGAATGATAGGCGCAGCGAGCATTGGGATTGTACCTCGAGGGTGTCCTGTTAGGATTCTTTGGAGGGTCCATGAGGGTTACCAACTTGGTTTCCAGCAACTGTGGCAATATTTGTGACAAGGTCATGCCGAGGGGAGTAAATTGCCTCTTAGGTCTCTCTTCCCTTTGTTGATGGTGACGCTGAGGAGCACCGGCCGGTTTTGCGATAGCTAATGCGTTGACGGCACTAGATTCCCTCCTGGATGGTTTCTTTTCAGTGTTCGAGGAGTCACCATTCTGTATTTTCCCTGACTTGATGCCCGCTTCGATTCTTTCTCCGGTCAAGATTAGATCTGTAAACCCAGCAGCAGAATTCCCAATCAAGTGGTTGAAGAATGGACCAGACAGGGTCCCCAAGAACGTGTCTACCAACTCCCGATCAGTCAACGGTGGCTGCACTCTGCCAGCTAGGTCTCTCCACCTCTGAGCGTACTCTTTAAAACCTTCACTTGCACCTAACGACATACCCTGAAGTTGGGTACGTGTGGGGGCAAGGTCGGCATTATATTGATACTGCTTGTAAAAAGCAGTGGCCAGATCCTCCCAGTTACGAATGCTGATTCCATCCAGCTGATAGAACCAATCGAGGTGAGTCCCTGAAAGACTCTCCTGGAAGAAATGGATCCAAAGGTTCTTGTCTGCTGTGTAAGGCTGGATCTTCCTTACATAAGAACGGAGGTGCATCTTGGGACAGGAAGCCCCGTCATACTTCACAAAGGCAGGTGCCTTGAACTTGTGTGGAATCACCACCCCAGTAGATAACCCCAAGTCTCCGAAATCCAGTCCAGGCACTTGCTGAACCTCCATAGCCTTTAATCTGTCTTCCAGCTGTTTGTACCGGTCTTCAGCAGGAGGGTACTGTTCGTCGTTGAAGTCTGTTTCAGTGTCAGAGCCCACAGGAGTAGGGACCTCCCTTTCTTGGTGACTACCTTCCGTCACAGATGGAGGAGTCCTTTCAGCTTCAACCAAAGTGTTCCCGAGTCCGCGCCCAGTGTTAAATAGCACAGTCCTCCTCTTCTTCTTAGTCTTCTTCAGCAGCATGGTCTTCAACTCTTGTTGACCCTGAGCCAAGCCCTTGATCAGCTCCTGAAATTGGGCGTTCTGCGCCTGAAATTGGGCGTTCTGCGCCTGAAGAGCCTTGATAGATGCCTCGGTTGATGATTCAGGGTTCATAGTGCTGAAATAAACAGCGAAGAACAGTAAGCAACCTGTCAAGGGGATACCTGTAATGCAACGAGATGTATGACATGCATGCAATGATTTCAAGAATCTCGTGGGGTAAACAAGAAAATAGTTAGCATTGGAAACTGGTGGCTTGATTGAAGGTACTTCATATTGTTGAGAGTCCTTCTCCAAGGGTCAAAAGCTCACCATATCAAGTGGGTCATAGCCCCTGACAACCTGGTCTAGAGGAAAATAAATCCTCTTTGCCCCTTGCTGGGACAGTTGATTCGTCCTGACCTGCATCACAAGCCCTTGAGATCCTTGAAATGGGTTAGGATGTATGCAATGGTATGATGTCATGGTATGCATGGGGTGATGTCAGTAACCCTATTATGAGTCCTAATTAAGGACTGAAACAAACCTGCAAGAAACAAGTGTTAGATCACAAGCATGCAGATAGTCAAGTACTAAGGCACACAAGTCACACAAGAGAGAGCCCTTAGGTTTAGGCCAGCATGGGGTCTGGGTAGTACCCTCTTGAAGTTGGTGGGTTCAACCTGTCCTAATCAAAGTAACCGGGTTCTAAGGTTCCCAATATCACGGGATTGCTTTCATTGTTCATCGTTTCGATTTAGCCACTGAACTGGCGACCGAAATATTCCAGGAAAGCAACCCTCAATTGAGTGTAGTATCGAGTATCAACCAACCTCGGACTGCACCAAAGTCAGTTATCTCACTACCCTAAAGAGGCCAAGATGGTTCAATTAAGGTTCCTAAGGTCTGTTGATGCTTCATGACACCACATGGAGGCCCCGTACTCTCCTTGACTGACTCAAGGGTTACCGGTACACACCAAAGTGCCACATCAACGTAGCAGACTGTTTCAACCATGTCGGTATACCCCGCACAGTTCCCTCACAGCCTTGTTGCTACTTTCTAAAAGGTATCCCCAGATCCGGGTTAGGATCTATAGAACTCCCAAGACGGTCCCACAATAATAAAGCAAGCAAGGAAAGCAATTGAAAACACAATGATCTTAGTCCTAAGGTACACCTCACTTTAAGTTTATCCCCAGCAGAGTCGCCAGTTCTGTGATCGGTGGATCTGGAACTGACTGTTTTAAAGCTGGTTCGCGAAATGTCGCGGAAGCAAGAGTCGCCACCGTCTTTTATTTTCTCCAAATGGAAAGGACAAAAGCACAGAAAAATTCCTTTAAAGAGATTGCTCTCGGTTCGGGAGGTAGGTTATAGAAAGGGAAGGTGTTAGCACCCTTTCTATCCATGGTTATCCATGGGCTCTTAGGTACTTGCTCCATGTGTTTTCAAAATTGTTTGCTTGCTTTTCAATGTGGGTTTCAAAAATATTCTTTGAAAAGTTTCAGTTCAACTCGTACGTCAGAGTGTTTGAAAAGTTTGTTTTGAAAGTTTTTGAAAGTGTGTTGGTGTGAAAAGAGTTTTTTGTTTTGTTTGAAATTAGAGCAAGTACCCTTGAGAACCTACCTACCCTAAGGAATTCGTCTGTGTAAATGTCCTTTGAAGTAGTGCCATCCCACCATTGAGAGGTAGGTAGCACCACCGTTGGAGGTGTTCGGGTCAATTCGAGTTTTAGGGACGTGGTGGTCACCAGAGCAACAGTAGGACACCTTAGAAGCTACCCTTATGCCATTGATCCTTTATTTTCCGAGGCAACCGTTTCGAGGCAACTGGATCATGTCATGGACATAAGGACTTACTAAAACGTCCTATACTCGACGACCACCTTTCGAAAGGCAACAGTGAGGCGTACCCTAGGGGTGGTGTGTGCGAATTGTGTGTCATTTTCAGTTTATTGTTTGTCTTGTCATGCATTGGTGATCTAACGATTCGATTTTATTTTTGGGCATTCATTCTTTCATGTTATTGTTTAACAGTTAAAAGTGCGGGAATTTAAAGTGCGGAAAAGATAAAAGTCCTACGCTATTACAAAGGCGAGGGTCTACAACGCCAAATTTATCCAGACCCATTTTAAAATAAATTGCAGAAAAGAAAGGTCTAATAGCTATTACATGGCTTTGGTACAAGTACATTATATTCACATAAGAAATAAATGAAACGCGCGAAAAAGAAAATACTCAAATGCGAGGGCGTTGAACCCTTTAAAGGAATTAAAATAATTAAGTTATCTAAAATTAAAATTAAATGAAAATGGTATTTTTGTGTTTTTTAGATTTAAAAGAAAAAGGAAAAAATTAATTAAAATTAAAATGCTAATTCTAATGTTTTTTAAGTTTATTATGAAAATATTGACTTTTAACCTAATTTAACTCTAAATTAATTTATGTACAATTTTTAATTTATGAAAATAAATAAATAATATTATTATTCTGAAATAAAAGGAAAATTAAAAAAGAAAATAAAAGTTATTAAACCTAAACTCTATTTTTTTGGATTTTTAGTTATTAAGAAAGTATTAAAATCTAACCTAAAATGCAACCCTAGTTTAATTATGAAAAATACTAATACTATGGCAAAAAACAAGGAAAGTTAAAAGGAAAAAGTCATTAACCTAATTCTATGTTTTTGTTTTGATTTTTATTAAAAAGGATTAAAGTTGAAAACTTAATTAAACTAAACATTTTACATGTTATTATTTATACAAAAAAACAATATTTAAAATAAAATAATTATTAAAATTTTTGACTTTTCTGATTTTTTTGAATGTTTTTTATGTTTTGTAGAAAAATAAACTAATTAATTAAATAAATAGCAAGTATAAGAAATAAAAGAAAAAAATTAAAGAAAGAATAAAAATAAAAATGATAAAGCAAACCAGGGGGGTGTGGTCCCAAATTTGGAGGTGTAGGCCTGGTGATTTTGGTCCATTTGCATTGTGAATCATTGACTTTCTGGATCATATGTGGCTTGTTGACTGGCATCCATGATATGCTTTCATCCTGATCCCTGGATTAGATCTCCAAGACGCGTGGCCAATTGATTCTGAGTGTGTATGGTGAGTCTCAATGTTAGCGTTGCATGGAAACTGGAAATGAAAAATAATATTGAATTTTGCAAGACCTGGGACTTGAACCCAGGTCATTGAGGTTACATGCGCGTGTCCCTGGCCACTGAGCCACTTTGAATTCATTTAATATAATATGGTTAACAAATAATAAATATTAAAGCCAACGCCTAATAGTCAAACGCGCGCAAATTTGAATGGACGAACCACGCTTTGCCACGATGCCTTCTTCTTCACATGCCCTGTAAAACAAAACAAATGAGCAACGGTTTTGCAACCGTGGTGTTAGGCAGTCTTTCAAAAAATAGCGATTAGGTCCCTGTAGCTCATAAATTTGTCGCGAGCATATCTTCTTCTTCGTCTCAAAATGCTGAGTTCAACCATGGTGGTCATGGGCCCTAATTTTTCCTCTAGGCAAAATCCCTAATTTGAGAAAACTGTAACCCTAGGATTCGCGCATGGTGGATTCTTATATACAGTGCAAAAACCAAATTGAATATAAGGGTTAGCTTGGAAACATCATATGGAACAAGAATATACTATTGGAATGCAATGAAGATGCTTACAATGGAGAATACGATTTCAAATATTTTGCTGTACAGTTTGAGTTAGGGGTACCAGTTCAGGGAGTTTTGGAAGATGTTTTGAATTGGAACGTGTTCAGTGATTGTCCAGGATGCTTATGGAACAAAAATTAAGGCTTGAAAAGTCCCCTAGTAGTGATTTCAGTTTTGCATTATATGGCCAAAATTTCAAATTGTCCAATGGCTTTTGAGCGAGCCTTTTGCTATGTTCTAGTTAGGGTTGGACTCAGTGATTATGCTGGAGTGGAATTGGCTTGCTAACTCACCTTAATTCAAGCTTGTGAGAGAATTGGTCTTAGGGTTTCTTCCATTAACCAAGTTTCCTTCTTTTTAGCCAAAACCTAGACTTAGTGTGCAAATGAACCCTAGCCTGATTTCTTGAGTTGGTTCATGATACATAGAAATTGTCCAAGTTCACATGACACTATTCCATTGGTTTTTAAATTTTATTTGAATTTTCAAAGAATTAAAATGAATTAAATCATCAAAAATTAAATAAAATAAAAAAATCAATATTTGGTCTTGAAATTAATCATGGGACACGTGTGTGGCATGACAAGGATGAACCAAGTGGAAAAAATGGGGCCCTTTTGTCAAAAATTGGATTTTCAAGGATAGTTGACTTTTGCCATTTCACAAAAATTTCCCAACTTCTACAAGGCATAACTTGCTCAACTTTTAAGCTTTTCACATGTTCTTGGACATTTTGGAAAGGTCTTTGAGTCCTTTAACCAATGCCTTTGGTCCCATGTCATTTTGATTTACCAATCTCAAATTATGGCCTTTGACTTAAAGTCCCTTTTTGTTGACTTTTGAAAATGACCTGTAATGTAGAAATTGATAACTTTTTGTGAGAGCATTTCTTGGACTTGAAGTATGAAGATGAGTTGTAGGAAATGTCTTTCTCTTCAAAATGAGCTTTGGATGGAATTTTTCTGATAATCCATGTGAAAGTTATGCCCTGGTCAATTTCAGTTGACTTTTTCAGCTGTCCAAATATAGCAACTTTTGCATCTTTGATGATTTCTGAGCCAAATTTTGAGAATCATGATCAAGCATTGATCAAATGATGCTTGTGGCTTCAAAATGATATATTGACCAAAAATTTGAACTTTTGACTGTCAAATGACCATTTTGCCCCTACAGTTGACTGTAGTGCAATTTAGGGTTTTGACTGTACAATCTTGAGCTGAATGCCTTGAAACTTGATATGAGGATGCTTGACCATGTTTGTAAGCATATGAGACTCGATTGAGCCTTTGAACACTTCCTTTTCTTGATCAACACACAAACCCTAGTTTTGACTGTATGGAGGCCTTTGCATTGTGCAACTCTTGGGGAATTTTGTAGCTTGGCTTGGCAGTTTATTGGAGAATATGGGAGGGCAAATTTTGGGGTACAACACTTCCCCTTTATCAGGAAATCGAACACCGGGGTCATCCAACATGAGTTGTCCCCGATGGAATTCACTTCGGGCGGCATAGTGGACCTCTCAATGCTCGGGAGAAAAGGGGATTCTTGTATGACAAATTTGTTCTTGCCTTTCTTCTTCGTGCTCGCGAGCTTTGAAAGTATGTCGGCCCACGTGTTCTGCTCGTGTGGCACGTGCGTGATTTCTTCACGGTCGAACTTTTTCATATGTTCTATGACCAAGTTTAAATATTCGATGAGGATGTTGTTCTTGGCCTGGTATCCCCCTTGAACTTGAGATGCGATAAGTTGGGAGTCAGTGAAAATGTGTAACTCTTTGGCGCCAAGGTCCTTGGCTAGTCTTAATCCTGCAAACAAGGCCTCGTATTCATCCTGATTGTTCGAAGTCGGAAAGGAAAGAGTGATAGAATACTCGATCACGGTGCCTTCCTCGTTTTCGAGGAGGATTCCTGCCCCACTTCCTGTGGAGCTTGAAGCTCCATCCACAAAGATGGTCCACTTGTGCTCCTTCCATGTGGGAGGGTTATGAGCAGTCATCTTTGCGATGAAGTCATACAGAGCTTGGGCCTTGAGGGACTACCTGCTTTCGTATTGGATGTCAAACTTTGAGATCTACAAGGACCATTTTAGCATTCGTCCTGCCATGTCTGGTCGAATTAAGAGTTGTCTTACGGGTTGGTCTTTCTGTATGATGATCGTGTGTTCCAGGAAGTAATGTCTGAGCCTTCTTGTTGCGTTGACGAGGGCCAAGGCCACCTTCTCGATTTGTTGGTACCTGACCTCGGGTCCTTGAAGTGCTTTGATGGTGAAATATACTGGCTTCTGCCCGTCAGGAGTCTCGCGAATGAGGGTCACGCTCACAGCCTCGACGGATACGGCTAGATACAGGAACAAGGTCTCCCTGTCTGCAGGTTGCGACAATATGGGCGGTTGCGAAAGGATTTGCTTGATATGGAGGAGGGCTTGATCACATTCTTTGGTCCATTTGAAAGCGGCCTCTTTGCGCACAAGTTTGAAAAATGGAAGGGCGTGTTGTGCAGATTTCGCCACGAAATGGGAGAGCGAGGTGAGCATTTTGTTTAACACTTGTATTGATTTCTTCAAATTAGGTGTAGGGAGCTCAGAGAATGCTCGGCATTTATTATGGTTGGCTTCAATTCCCCGTTCTGTTAGGTAAAAATCGAGGAACTTGTCTGCTTTAACTCCGAACGTGCACTTCTTGGGATTGAGCCTCATTCTACATTGTCTCGCTTGGACAAAGATCTTTCTGAGGTGGGAAACATGGTCGGTCTCTGCTCGAGATTTAATGATCATGTTGTCCATGTATACCTCGAGCATATCTCTGCTCTCGTTGTGAAAGACTTTATTCATCATCTGTTGGTATGTCGCCCCTGCGTTTTTCAAACTGAAGTGCATTGCGTTGTAGTAATAATTTCCCGAGCTGACCATGAAAGCGGTGTAGTGCTTGTCGCTCATCGCAATTGGAATTTGGTTGTAGCCCGAGTAGGCATCCATGAAAGATAAAATTGTATAGTCGGTCGAGTTGTCGACCATCATATCAATATTAGGCAAGGGGGATGCATCTTTGGGGCATGTCCGATTAAGATGGGTATAGCCAATACACATACGCCATTTTCTATTATTCTTTTTAACTAGTACAACATTTGATAACCAGGTTGAATACCTGGCCTCGGAAATAAAATTTGCCTCTAGGAGGTCTTTTACATCATTTTCAGCACCCTCTGATTTCTCTAGAGACTGCCTACGTCTATGTTGTACTATTACCCTAGCGGATGGATTAATGGCCAGTTGGTGGCAGGCGACCTCGGGGTCGAGACCGGGCATCTCTGCACCACTCCACGCGAACAAGTCCGCATTCTCCCTTAAGCAAGCCTTGATCTGCTTCCTTGCCAGGTCGGGAAGTTCGGTGCCGATCTTCACGCCTTTGTGAGGGTCTTCACCGAGGGGGACGAGATCAAAGTCTCTATTTGGGATTGGTGGAGGAGTCCCTGCTCGCCGTTGGTTGCTTTATCCTAGTCGAAACGGGTATCCAACAAAATGGATTCGACCTTTGGAGGAGCTCTCTATTATTCTGTCAGCGGGTTGTGGCTCCGGTCGTGTTGTAGCAGCTCTCTTGGAAGGTCGTACTCCAGTGTTAGTCATGCTCTTTCCCTTTGACGCTGCATTGAAGCATCTTCGGTCAGCTGCTAGGTCGCCTTGGATGGCGGTGATGTGTCCTCTCTTTGTGTATAATTTCATCTTCAGATGGACGATGGAGGGAACAATGGTCAGTTCCTCCAGTGTTGGTCTCCCTAGGATACAGTTGTAGAGAGACAGGCAGTCGATGACCAGAAACTGCACCTTGACTTGCCTGGTAGCGGTATCCTCGCCGAAGGTGACGAAGATCTCCACGTACCCCAAAGGTTTGGAGGTCTAGCCGTTGAAGCCCTGCATGTCAGACCCCACGTATGGTGAAAGGTGGGTATCGTCGAGCTATAGGGTTCAGAAGAGTTGGCTATACATTACATCAACGGAACTCCCCTCGTCGACCAAGATGTGATAAACGTCAAAATTAGCCATCCTCACCCTAACCAGAAGGAGAATTCTTGAGTTGGGGCCCCCTCTGGGAAATTCTTCGAGGTAGGCTCTTCGATATCGTCGGGGACATAGAAGTCCTCCAGTCTTGTAAGGGAGAATGATGTCTAGATGGAGACAGTCTCGTTTGATGGTCGGGCATCCTCCTCAATATCCTTTGTGTCGCGGACATCTCGACAAGGGGCGTCGTTGCACCGATATTGCCCGAGTCTTCCCCCTTTAATGAGGGTCTCAATAGCATCTTTGAGATGGACACAGTCTTCAGTCAGGTGTCCATGACTTCGATGATATTGGCAGTATTTTTTCCGATCAACCCCGGACTTAGCAGGAGCAGAGTGAGGACGCCTGATGTCGCCATCCTTGAAATCAGTATTAGCACACTCTGCTAAGACGCGCTCGCGGGAAACTGTCAGTGGAGTGTACTCAGTAAATCGCCTCGCGGGCCCTCTTTACTCACGAGGATCCTGTGGTTTATCATCCCTCCTCTTTTCGCCCGTTCGTCGAGGAGGGCCAAAATCTTATTGTCGCGGATTACTGATCGATCCACGGTTCCTCGGGTCCCGGGCTCTATTGACCGCTTCCCTCTCATCATAATCCATATAGGCCCTAGCCTTCTCGAGGAGAGTATCAAATGTCCGCGGTGGTATAATGCCAACGGCTTTTCTGAACTCTGTGCCTGGGAGGATTCCCCTCTCGAGCAGGTATCTCTTCATATGATCGGTGCAGGATACCTGGATGGCCTCGCAGTTGAATCGATCAATAAACTCCCTGAGGGTCTCGTCATTTCTTTGGACGATGGCCTCAAGGGCTGCCTCAGTCTTCGGATGTCAATTTGAGGCAGTGAATGAACTGATGAACTGGTTTTTTAAATTCCTCCAGGAGGTAATTAACCCCGGGGCGAGGCTCTTATACTAGTCCATCGCAGCTTTTCTCAAAGTCATGGGGAACAATTGGCATTTCATCGGTCTCTCGATGTTATGATAATGCAGCATTGCCTCGAACTCATTGATATGGTCGACTGGATCGGCAATACCGTTGTACTCCTTAAGATGGGGAGGTTTCTCCATACCCGGGGGGATGGGTTCCTCCATAATAGCTTGTGATAGGGGACCGCGGGGGTCATCTTCGTCACTTCTGTCTGGAGATCGAGAAGGCGACCTTTGTAGTGGCAGTCATGATGACGACCCTGAATGCGTGGAGGATTCCTTAGGCGGTGTGGTCTTTTTTCGTTTCCCAGTTCCTGTTTCCAGGGGGTCTCTGTTCTTGACGCGGGGGGACGTGATCTCGTCTCCCCGTATCTACAGGATGATCCCTCTCCAACATGGGGCATCTCCCGATTGATCGAGGGGAGGGGCTTCTAGAGGCATCCAGTTTGTGTCTCCGCGGGGGAGATTGAGGATGGTCCTCTGTCTGACGAGGAGGAGGAGAATTAGGCCTCTTATGTCTTCTGGGGGCTCCCCGAGAATCTTCGAGCACTCTTAATCTCTCCCCTTTCCAAAAGATCAAGTAGTTTGTTTGATTTATCACCGCGAACAGCGCCCTGGTCGTGGCATCAGCACCCACAGGAATGGGGACCTCCTGGAACGCGGGCGGTTGATAGTTCTGGAGAGGACGATAGTCATCTTCGAGTCATCGGGATAGTGATGACGAAGAGGCAGTCAACCCGTCTCTATACTCCGAGGGGTCAGGCATGCCCCCGGTGTGGCCGTTGTTGTTGTCGGTGTTGTTATTGTTACTGGCGTTGAGGCCAGCGGGACCAGCATTATTGATGTCGGTGTCGTGGTCAGCGACATTGTTGTTGACATCGGCGAGATGGACATTCAGGTTGCTTTTACCATGTCATCAGCCATGACAGTCAGAAAGGAGTTGGATTAGCTTTTGTCTTGGGTGAATGAAGACGGGAAAGCAGTGTTTCCCACAGACGGCGCTATTGATCGTACCTGACCATAATGGACTGTCATAGCTTACGTCGATCAGAAATTGAGAGTGAGGTGGGAGGGGGGTACCTGCAAGACACTCTGATGCCAAAGTGAGATTCAGAATGAGCTAGCAAGTAAGAGAGTGAGAAAGTGTTCAATACCTCACCCTCTCAGAAGAGAGGGAATTTATAGCCTCAAGCGGTGGGCCAAGATCCCCATTGTTGGACCACGTTGAGGCCCAATAATAAAAACTGCCAAGGCTTACGTGTGTATGGAGTCCAGCAAGTTGACTCCCCCTGGTCAACTGCTCCGTGAAAATAGGGGTTGGACCCGTGATTTTCAGAGGGCAGTTAAGATGACTATGATGTGGGGACGTGACCCACGTTTCTTAACGGATGTGTGGGGAGTTGCTCAACGGTCTCTAATTTGGGTTGTTTGCTTTTGAGCCTTATACAAAGGTGTTGGATTGGGCCTCCCGACTGGGGGATAAGTGCAGGCCCAGTCCAGATTTTATATATATATATATATATATATATATATATATATATATATATATATATATATATATATATATATATATATATATATATATATATATATATATATATATATATATATATATATATATATATATATATATATATATATATATATATATATATATATATATATATATATATATATATATATATATATATATATATATATATATATATATATATATATATATATATATATATGCTTCTTGTTTTTGTGTTTTAAAGTTTTTTTTCGTTTTGTGCGAAGGTCGTTGATTTTTTCGTCTTAGTACGGTATTCATTATAAATACTTTCATGTTGTCGTTGTATGCTATTAACATAGGTGCTGCAAAGTTGTTTGTAGATTTACTTTATTCAATTTTTAACAATCTTGAATTTGTAGTAATCAATGTATTTTTCAATTTGAATAAATGAATGAATATTTTTTTAATAAAAAAAAAAGTATATATCATATCATTAATGTACTCACACCTCGTCAAAATTAGATGAGGACCCAAAAAATTTACAAGAGTTGCTTAACAGAATAATAAAAAGATGATTTTAATAATAGGAACTAAAATTTATAGAAGTTGCTTAAGAGAATAATAAAAAGTTGATTTTAAAAATAGGAACTAAAATTTTATTTTAGTCAATATATGAGACGTAAAATACATTAAAGTTTTAAAAATATAAGATATAAATAATTTTGTAAACCCTATAACAAATGAATTTGTATATTACAGGGAATTCAATAATTATTTTATTTTATTTTAGTCAAGATATGGACCTAAAATACATTTTTTTATAAATATAAGATATAAATCATTTTTTAAATCCTATAACAAATGGATTTGTATATAACAATGAATTCAATAATAATATATGGATAAGATGATGTATATTTCTGCCATTGTTAACATGTAATTTTTGGCTAAGAAAATATTAAAATTAATGAAAGAGAGCTATGCAACTCATGTGGTCATTTTAATAATGTGGAGGTTATGTATCAATTTTAAAAATCATTATAATAAAAAGGAGCGCGAAAAATTTAAAAAGAATCATCTTTTAAAAACTAAAGAAAAGATAAAGAAAAGAAAAAATGATCTATAAATATTTAACACAAATTTAACTCATATAAATAAGACTATGTATCTTTTACATGTACATATTCTATTTATAAAGAAAAATATATTATTTTAAAAATAAAATCAATTGTTTGAATATTCTTTGTAATGTTAATAATAAAGTATTTTAATTAATAAACAATTAAAAAGTAAAGTTGTAAAATATAAAAATACTTCGCGTAGCTTTGTTTTTGTCGGGTCTCACGACTATTAGAGCAATTGATGACGTGCCCATTTTTTATTGAAGTGTAATTTATATATTATATTTTTAAATTTTCACAAAAGTTTTTATACGATAATTTGTCATGTATCATAAGTGACACGTCATTTAAAATTAAACAAATTATTATTTAAAAATAATATAAATGTATATATTTTAAAAGTTAATGTTATTAATAGAGACAAAAATAAATTAGATCGAGTCAGACTTTGTTAAGTTTGGGTTTGATTTGTTAAAAATTATAAAGTTTGACACGTTGTTTAGCATAGACTTATTTTTAGATTCGAGTTTGATCTTTTTGAAGACCTGTTTGACGTTTTAACTTACATAAAAGCCTAGTTTATTTGAATATTTATAAATAAAAAATTCAACTAATACTGATTTTTATTTACTTATTCAAATTTACCTATTAACATAAGTTTTGCGATACTATTTGTTTATGAGAACTAATGAAAATAACTAATGACATTGTTCATAAGTTTTTTTCAGCTTATATTCATAGTTCTTCAAGATAACTAAGATTTATCTTTGTATTTTATTTCAAATTATAAATAAATACAACAACAACAACAATAATAATAATAAATTTATTCTAATTTATTTAAATAGACCGGTTTGATAGGTTTGAAAGGCTTTTTATATAGTCGGTGGCCTATATTTTTTTTAACTAAATAGGCTTATAAAAAAGCCTAGACATTTTCTATTTAAAAAAAAAGTCTAGCCTGGTCTGAGCCTGTGTAGGTTAGATCGTAGGCTTATGTTAGTCGGTCTGGTCTATTTTCATTCTTAGTTACTAATTATATATTTATGCGTGAAGATTTTTATTTTATATATAACAAAAAATAGTGTACCTCTGTCCGGTCATTATTTTTAAATATGTATTAATCATTATATAATAATGTACACTAGTAACAACCTCATTAATAGAGTTGGCAATCAGGCATGTCCGATATGTTTAGTCCTGTGACATAAAAACTCGTTAAAAATGAGATGGAACATATAGACATAGTTGAGAACATGTGAAGGTGTGAAGAAAACGCAAGAAATGGGGGTTTGAATTGGATTTTCCATTCTTGAATTACTTTCACTTCTAAGCACTATTCACTAAACAATGCTTCTGAGTGTTCCTTCTAAGTAATGCTTCTAATTGACGTTAAGCAAACATAAACTCTAAAGCATAAACAAAAGAAAAGAACACACGATATATCCTGGTTCACTTGAGAAACCTCTAAGTTAGTCCAGTCCACCCTACCAAGGTAATTTCGCCTTGAACCCCAAGGACTTAATCCACTATAATCATTCTGATTACAATCGCACGGGCATCTGCCGGTGACTAACCTCCAATGAACCGTTCAGGGATCCAAATCGGATATAACGTTCATTGACCAAATAGAATTCAATTCTCCAGAATCACCTATCAGGATTTCCTTTCAATGATATCCGTCAGTGATCTCAGAAGGCTGACTTTCACATAGTAACCTTTGAGATATGACTACCATTGACCAGGTAGAATCCTCTACCTGGATTTCATCCACGATGGCTGCAGCCAAAGTTTCTCAAGTCTTATGATCTACCCGATCACTTGAGGAATCAACCAATTCTAAGCAAAATCATTTTTCTGGAGATTACATGAGTGCTTCCTATTAAGCAGATTACTCCTAATTTAAGTACATATTATTTGACACACTTCTGAGAAACAACTCTTGTATACAAACAATTTACATGAAGATCTTAAGAAATAACACAATCTGAGCAATAACTCTTGTGTTTTACATATTTATGCAAAGATGAATATAATCTAAGTTAAGTGCATCATCTTGTAGTCTTTTGGTCTTCATCTTCTTTGTTGAGCAAGTTCTGAACAACAACTCCTTGCTTCTTCATGATTCTATCAAGATGTATATGATTGATAGTTTGAATGACATCTTGTAGAATTCTTTATCTTCATCTTCTTTCTTAATTAAGCAAGATATGAGCAACAACTCCTTGCTTTTCATAATTCTTCCAAGATGTATATGATTGGTGATTTGAATTACATCTTGTAGAATTCTTGTTGTTGTTATAGTGGATGATAGCTTTGGTTGTTTTCCAATAAATGAATGTTGTCTTTTAACATTTAAGATCAACAACACGAACACCAACAACATGGATGCCAAACATCAATGCAACTGCATCAACGCCTACTGCATCACCGCTGACTGCATCAATGTCAACAACATCAACTTTTACAGCTTAAGCAAACAATCTTTATATAGCCAAACAAAATAGAGTCGTTGGCTATTTGAAAAAGAGTCGTTACAAATAGTACAACTATGTCCTTTTCATTCCACACTACAAGCTGGTGGAGAGGTAGTGGAATAAATCTTTTTTGTACTGTGTACTATTGTACCATGTTAATGTTATCTTCTTTTCTTCTGCACTTCAGAGGCTTCTGCGAGCATGAGTTTAGAAGCGGGAACATAACATTATGGTTATCAGAACTTCAAGTCTTCAGGGTCTTCAGAACTGCGTCTCCAGAGTCTTCAACACTTGGTCGTGAGAACCCGTTGTATAGAACTTTGGATCTTTTAGAACTTCAAGTCTTTAGAATCTTTAGAACTTCCGTCTTTAGAATCTTTAGCACTTGGTCTTTAAGAATCCATTTAAGAACCTTGTTATCAGAAACACAAGTCTTCATCGTCTTGACTTCAATAGAAACTTAGTCTTAAGATCTTCTGACCTTGTCTTCTTGAAACACATTGTCTTCTTAGAAACTAAGTTTGTAGCATCTCGACTTCAGTAGAAACTTTGTCTTCAGATCTTTTGACTTTGTCTTTTTGAAGTACACTGTCTTTAGAAACTTGAGTCCTTAGCATCTGGACTTAAGTAGCAACTTCTGTCTTCAAATCTTCTGACTGGTTTCCTTAGAACACGTTGTCTTTAGAAGCATGAGTCTTCAGCATCTGGATGTAAGTGGAAACTTCTGTCTTTAGATCTTCTGACGGGTTTCTTTAGAATAATCTTCAGAGCCTACACTTGAGAGCCTTCTGAAGTGTTTTGCTACTGTTCAACAGAACTTGTGTAGTGTAGAAGCGGAATCAATTCTTTTCTAATGTCTTGACCACACCATTCATCAGAAGCAGAACCTGTTTGTTAAGTACTCAACAATAACAAACATTAGTACAACAAAATTGTTCATACAGTCATACTCATTTGTTATCATCAAAACTTAGAGATGATATTGCAGAATCAAATCTTGTTCTTACAACATGTGCCTAAAACTTTGATCTGTTTCATAAAAAAATGAAAATGTGTCGGGGTTGACAAAAAGACACTATACATTTTAAGTATAAAAATACAAAAAAAAATTCTTAATGTTCCCATTCGCAAAAGCCCAAAAAATAAAATAAAATATACATGTTAGAGAGTGTAGATTTAAAACTTTGATTTTCCCTGTTAAAAATGCGGATAAAAGTAAATATGTTTAACAGATCGGTTTCGTTTTATCATCCTATTTATAAATACTCATAAATAAGCATGTTTTGTTTTCTAAGTGCAATTTCAAAAGTAGTTTTAAGGTGGATTAAAGTTTTGGAGACGATGTTTTGGAAGGTGACATTACAAAAAAAAACATTGTCATTTGCAACATGATTATCACGTCACAACTGCTAAAATTACGTATAATAATTAAACGGAAAATGAAAGGAAATTAATTTAAAAAATGAAAAACAGTATAATAATTAAATGAAATCATTAAAGGAAATTGAAAGAAAAATAAATTACCTTTGATAAATTAGGAATGAAAATTGAGGAATTGGGATTGGAATTGAAATGGAAGAAGAGAGTGTGGAGAAGAGAAGAAGAATCGGGGAAGAGAAAATAGAAGAAGTGTGAAAAGAAATACAAATTGGTGGTTCTGGAAGAGAAAAAGTGTAACATTTATACAGCTCAATCAGCAACGTGAATTTCACATTGCAACCTTGCCACGTGATATTCACGTCGCAACATCCAATGGTTACAAAGTTGTAGGTCAATCAGCGACATGAATTTCACGTTGCAACCTTACCACGTGATATTCACGTCGCAACATGCAACAGTTACAAAGTTGTCAGTAACATCACTCCCAGTCAATTAACTTTTCCACTTATTTTTCCAAAGTTTCCGACTTAAGCGTTCCGACGAGATTCTCACGTGACAACTGAAAACTTAAAATATTCAAATTTCCCCTATGTGAACGTTGCAGGCTTTTTAATTTGTTATTTTAATTTTATTTTTTTGCGACGCGATTCCCACGTCACAACTTTTATTTAAAAAAATAAAGTGTGACTCCCCACTCTTATTATTTTAATCTTAAAAACATGTTGTGACGTGATAGATACATTTTTGTTGTCACATGATAATCACGTTGTTGGACACACTTTTCTTGTGGTGTGACGTCTATATTTATATTTTGATATTGTAAAAAAATTTAGAAAAACAATATAATATCATGTATTAATATTCTATTTTTTTTTAAATTAAAAATTAAAAATATGTATCAAAATATTAATGTAATCCTCCTAAGCTCTTTCCTTTGAAGCACTCCATAAATCAACTTGTATAACAGACCCTTAAATAATTGTAAAATCTGTAAAAAATGATGAAAATTCCACTTTTAGTTCATTTTTAGTTCCAGCCCCATAGTAAAAATGATACTTGTTCAGTAATTTTTAAAGCTTTTGTATGAAGAAAAAATATTTTTAAATATCATTTACAAATTATAGTTTTGTTATTTTTATTCTTAATTATTTACTGCAGAGAGATAAAAATGAGAATTCAGATAATAAATAGTTAAAAAAAATTCTATAGATAAAAGATTTTTTTTAATATAGTATATATAATAATTTTAAAATAAAAATTAAAAAGTACCATACATTCATTTTCTATACTTTTTTTGGTTTAGAGTTAGTTTATTTTAGGTAAAATACCCTTTTTAGTACATTAACTTTATCTCTGGGTCCATTCTGGTCCCTTATCTTTAAAAAGTTTCAAAGTGGTCCTTTAATTGTTCAAAAAGGACCACAGTAGTCTTTTCCGTCCAAAAGGCATAAACGGACGTTTGTTTTGTATGCGTTGCAGCTGATGTGGAATGTTATGTCATCTTCTTTATTCTCTTCAAGTCTGCATCACCGATTTCTTTCTCTTCTACCCCAGACTCCCCTAAATTCTAGGGTTCAACAATTTTCTTCCCCCTATGATTCTGTAATTGCTTGAGGAAAATGAAGCAATCATCATTAGCATACTCAGGTCAGTGTTCATATGATTCGAAGGTCAACTGCGATGGATGTTTAGATGGTAATTTGTGATGGAAACCCATATGTGGCTGTGGAGACACGGCTGTTCTTCGAAGGGCTTCAACTCACACGAATTTTGGGAAGCAATTATGGGGTTGTCGTCGTTTAAGGTAAGAAAGAAATGAAATGGCTTATTCATATTATTTTTCTGATCTATCCAAATTTGGAATGACACAGGGTTCATCTGAAACTGGATATGGATACTTTCAATGATTCTATGATGATGTTGTGGATGAGAAAGAGTAGTTTACAAAGAAGCAAAATAGTAGGTTGGAGAAGCTTCAAAATGACCTTGGTGCAGCAAAAATGGAGATATTGTCTTTAAAGGAACAAAAAGATGGACTGAAACAAAAGATAAGAGGGTTACAAATTGAAATGAAGAAAATGATGATTTTCAGAAGAAAAAAAATGGAAAAGAATGTTTTGTATGTTGTTAATTTTTGTCATCTGGGTGATGTTGTAAATTCCAGTATCATTTATAATATCATTTGAAAAGAAGATGATGTTGTTAATTGATGAATTTGTATGTTTTATTTGTAACATTTTGTAATGAATTTTGGAACTGGTGTAAATTCCAGTATGCAACTGTATGAAACTGGTGTAAATTCCAGTATGAAACTGGTGTAATTTTGGAACTGTATTTTTGATGAACTTTGTAAATTTCAGTAACTGGTGTAACATTTTAAATGAAATCATACCATAACATATACAAAATAAATTGAATGAAGTCAACAACAATATATAAGGGGGTGGATACCACTAATATTCATAATTTCATGTTCAAAAAACCTGATATTATAGGTCCAAAAACACTACTATTACAGATCCAAAAACCATACTTTACAGACATTAATCTGTTAACATAACTATTACATTAAAGACATTAATTTAAGCTTTCCATTTTGTTACGGCTCTCTTAGTAGGTGTCATCCTTCTTGTTGTTGGATCTACACCAGTTTTAGATGTATTCAACCTAGTTATTGGACCAGGTGGGACAAAAGGTGCATTTGGCCTTCTAACTTGCAACTTTTTGGATTTGGGATTCACTTTCTTGGATGATTGAGAATCAGTTGGCTGAGATGTCTGAGCTGGTTGGGATGCTTGAGTTAGCTGAGATGCTTGAGTTGGCTGAGATGCTTGAGTTGGCTAGGATGCTTGAGTTGACTGAGATGCTTGAGCTGTCTGAGATGCTTGAGTTGGCTAGGATGCTTGACTAGTAGATGGTACCTTGCAAGTAAGCTTGTTGTGTCCCGCTTCCTTACACCTGCTACAGTTTATAATGAATCATGTCCTTCTCATCTTTTTATCTGAACCATCTATCTCACATTGCTCTAAATTCCTCCTTTTTTTGGCCTTCCAGACATTTTCCTAAATTTGAGGGGCAGAATATCAGGATACTTTGTTCTTATCCACATGTTTGAGCCATTAACAGGATATATTACAGGTTTGTACATTTGCATATATCTTGATTTCCTGTAGTAATCAGAAATGTAGTCATCCATCTTGTGGTTCCTACTTTTGATTGCTGC